>CM067361.1:74961734-75474234 GCA_034401795.1 Chaetoderma sp. LZ-2023a | reverse complement strand
TTGATATATACCCAAAAGCCTGTAGTTATATGACACTGAGTAAATAGATGGTCTATCGTTTCCTCCTCAGTATTACATAATAAGCACCGGTCTGTACTTGTTATTTTACACATATAAGTAAGATGGCCGACCCATAGCCTTCGATGGAGTAATCGCCATGCCAGGTCCCGTGCATTTCCTGGTAGACAAGGTAGATGTATTGCTTTCCAGGCATTTTTCCAGTTCTTTGGCGTGCATCCTAAATTGTTCCAATGCCTAACCACAATAGGACTCTGTCTCCGACTTTGCATTATAATTCTATACCAGTCTCTAGATGCCATGTTGTATTTTATATGGTCTGACATAAATACTAATGTTGGTTGCAACATATCAATGTTTCCACGTGCTTTCGGCAATTTGAACCATACAGCAGGTATTGCATTCTTTAGTCTAACAAATACGCGCTGAGCATCAATATGTCTCATTGATGTTATTCTTGCTACATCTTGCATCGCAATCCATTTACGAGATTTCGGATTTACCAAGTCACGTAAATATTGAATACCATTTTTGGCCATAGAGGGCAAATATAATACATCATCATTATCACGAATCAACTCGTTGCCCCAAAGACGTTGCTCTAAGGCAACTTCCCAACAATTGGGTTGTCGCAGTGATCGTGTAAATATTTTTAAGGCTTCGAGCTGTTCTTTATATACATTTGGAATCTTTTGATGATTAGGTGGCAGTTTATTGTACATAAATAAACACTCTACTGGAAATGGGGCAACGTACCTTTGGAGAAGTGCCCTTGAGACACTTGACCAAGATGAGTTTGAAGTCAGTAACTTATTCAAGAATTTCAATTTTAAAGAAGCTCACTTTGCTGAAACATTAACCAAATCCAGGCCTCCGGCATGCTTTTCATTGGTGAGGATTGACTGTGATACTAAATGGGCTTTGTCCTCCCATAAGAAGGACAAAAGTAACGTGTTGATCTTTGACTCTACTGATTTGGGCATATGAACTTCAGAAGCGGTATACCATAGACCAGATACAATTAAATTACTAAGGACATATGTCCTGCCAAAGACAGTTAGGCGACGTCAATTCCAAGTTAGTAATGCACACTTTAGCTTGGATATCCTTTCTTCCCAGTTTAGTAATACATTTTGTTCTCTACTAAAGTAAATACCCAACATTTTTATGACATCATTTGGGCAGTTAATATCCATCACATTATCAGTTCTGCCCTTCCAATCGCCCAAAAATAATCCCTTAGATTTATCTTTATTGACTTTAAGCCCTGATGCCTTTTGAAAATCTGTTAATACTCCATTTAAAATTCTAAAATCCGTATTTTTACCGGCAAATACAGTCGTATCATCTGCATATTGAGAAACCTTTAGTGGCCTTTCTATGCCACGTATACATATTCCTTGAAAGTCATTGCGTTGCCTCAATGTGGCCCCCAACGATTCCATAGCTATGACGAATAGAAGCGGGGACAGTGAGAAACCCTGTCCGACACCTCGTTCCAACACTACAGGTTTGGATAGCTGATTGTTTACTAAATAGCAACTTGTTATATCAGTATATAAAATATTGACGCATTTAATAAATCTTGAACCAAAGCCAATATGGTCTAAAGACTTAAACAAGAAATCCCATTCTTGTCTGTCAAACGCCTTCTCGTTATCAAGTGCTATTATTGCTGCTGGGATACAATCCATTTCAACTAATTTAATAAGGTCCCGTATAAGCAAAGTGTTGTTTAATATTGATCTTCCTGGCACAGAGCAGGTGTGATCATCATGAATGACCTCGCCTAGGACTGCGCCAAGTTTTAATGTTAGTGGCCGAGTAATAATCTTATAATCTACACAGAGTGGAGAGATTGGTCTATAATTCTGTATTTTATTTCTGTCACCCCTCTTGTATATAAGCCGAACATATGCTTGGGCCATCGATGTAGGGAGATGCCCTAGCTTAAAAATGCTGGTTGCTATTTCTTCTAATACTGGCCCAAATATGTGCCAGAATGTTTGATAAAATTCAACTGGAAGTCCGTCACATCCAGGAGACCTTGCTAACATCATACATTTGAGGGATTTTGTCAAATCATCAATTGTTATTGATTGGTCACAGCTTTCGCGACATGAATCTGTAAGTCTTTTCGTTATATTAGCTAAAACATCTCTAGTTGCAGTTTAATCACTTCCCTCAGATTTATACAATGATTTGTAAAATTCGGATACTGTTTCCATCATTTCTGCATTTGAGCACACTGATACTCCATCATTAGTCTTCAGTGAGCGCATTAATTTCTCTATACCTCTTGCTTTTTCCAAGTTGCAAAAGTAACGTGTAGGCTTTTCGCCTCGGTGTGCATTTGTGCTCTTGACCTTATTTTGGCGCCATCAAACTGATATTGCTCTATTTCATTTAGTCTACCTTTGAATTTAACTAATAGTTCGTAATAATTATATTCCCCATCATTAATTTTCTTATTAATTTTACACAACGACCTCTGAAGCGCCTTTTTACGCTTTCGTATTTCCCGTGCGTTCCTAATGGAATACTGCCTTGAAATATATTTCAGGTCTGATTTAGCATCTTCCCACCAGTCTGTTATACATTCATACGAACCTCTTCTTTCATCACAATGCCTCCAACACCTTTCCACACATTTGCGATGGCAACTATCTCGTAGCAATGCTACATTAAGTTTCCAAAATCCATCTCCTCATTTGACCCAGTCAGCATTGTCTAATGTGATGGAAAACATATTGTGATCAGAGAAAGTTACTGGTTTTATGTTAGTTTTACACATGTAACCTTCCAATGAACGTTCTACATAGATCCTGTCTAACCTTGAAGCTAACCTTCCATCGGTTGAAAACCAAGTAAAATCCTGGCCTCCTGGATTTTCAATCCGATAAGTGTCTAACAAGCTTTTATTTTCACAAATGTGTTTCAAAATATTATGCGATGTGTCATTAAAATTAGACCTAGAGTTTCTGTCTTTAGCCTCGTCTAATATGCAATTAAAGTCACCGCCCATAATTAGGTTTTCAGGCGTCCTGTCTTGAATTATTGTGGAAACATCATTTAGAAAATCACGGCGCAATTGATGAGAGGTAGGTGCATAAACGCACATCAAATTTAAACTTGTGTTTAGTACATCAATTGATACACAAATCCATCGTCCATTTGTATCTGATGACGACGATATGACGTCAACATAGTTGAGAGAGTGGGGCAGGATAAGAATGGCCACTCGCGCACTATTATCTTGTGATAAAGAAAAAAAATCTGCGCTTTTGAAATATCTTTGAGAGATTCATACACTTCATCTTTTGAATTTTGGTCTCTTGTAGAAAAGCAATATCAACTCCGCGCTGCTTGAATTCGGTATGTAATCCTCTTCAATTGATGGTGCAGATAATCATAATTTGTAAAATGATGTTTACAACCGCCATCATTAGATTAACTTGATTTGGGTTTTTTTAGCTCGTTTCTTAGACCATTTACCTAATTTTCCGGCGAATTCAATATTTCCTAGTTCTACCTAGTTCTACCACAGACAAATATTCATATTTGGAAATATCAGAATCATGGCGCAGTATACGATATTTCACACCTCTTGCCGTTACATATGGCACTAACACTTCACCCCCCTTCTGATCGGTACATTACCATTTCATCTTTCATCTGGGAACTCTGTGTTTGAATGGACACATCTGATTCTGCAACTGACATTGTATCATCATCCATATCATTTACTTCAATCTCAGATTCTGAGCTATTGTCTTCTTTGTGACGCTTATTGCTACTTAAGTAACATTTGGCAGAAGCATCATTTACCATATTTTCAAGCTGACTTAAATCAAGTGGACTTAGCGGAAAATCGACTGAACTTTCTGTCTTCTGAGTCCTAAACCTATCCTGTCCTAATTTGAATTCATCTTCTAAGGAATTGTAAATCATCATTTTCCTGCGTGTCTTTTACAGCAACGTTTGGCTCCACTGCATTTTGATTATTTTCTTGACTTAAGGTTATACCCTCCTCTAATACATGAATTTCATCAACTGTAGTTACTTTAACAGGATTTGCTGATTTGTTTGTGTCATGTACAGTGGCATGAACCACAACAACAGCTTCCGTAGCGGTTGCTTCAGAAGCATTTGACTCCGTTGCATCCTTTAATGGGTGATTATCTCCTGATACTGAGGGTTTGTTTTGATTTTTTGGACAGCGCCATTTAAAATGGTCAACTGAACCACAGAGCAAACATTTGTTTCGATTGGGACAATCTGTTGCCAAATGGTCAGTACTTAGGCAGATCCGGCATTCTTTAATTTGCCCTCTATACCATAATGGCAGGACAAAGCTGCCATCAAGCCTCAATCTGCTTGGTAAAGGGCTATCCACTTTATCAAACCAGATACGTCTTACACCGTTTTCTAGCGTTCTGTCAAAGGGATACGTTTCCCGTTCAATCTTTTGAACTGTGCCATACTTCTTGAGTTCACTCATGATTCTGTCATCTGGAATTTCTAGTAGAACTTTCATCTTCACTAGCAACCCATCTGACTCGATTTCCTCTACGTTACAAACTTCACCTTTTACAACAAGAACATCTTCCAGAAGCTTTTCCTTGACCCTCTCATTTGACACTGTTACATTCCATACAGTTTTAGTAACATTGATAAGCCCCTGCAAAGTAGCAGGTCCCACGCCAACGACGTCCTTTAACCCATGATACACCTCAATAGCCGTGACACACCACCCCTTAGTTGTTATTTTAAGGCTTAGGTTACGCTTATAGGTTGCCATGGTGGTTTATAAAAGGAGCATCCCCATACTACTACAATATATATTATATATATATATATATATATATATACTTATATAACACCAGGACGTCAGGGAAAGAGCTAAACACTAAATAAATAGTGTCCCCTTTTGAAACCCTGACGTCTACCAACACATATACGAATAGAGAGTACAGTCGTATATTTGTTGGTGTGAACCACCTTCTAAGTGGTTCACTAACACCTAGCCCATTAAAGTATACTAACAAATATATGAATAGATAGTACAGTCATATATTTGTTAGTCTGTTCGAGTTGACCGGGGACAGCCAACTGACTATACGGATCCATATAATTAAAGAACTAGGCGTGTGCTTACAAATGACAAAGGAATTAAATCCACTCACGCAAGCGATCTTGCCAAATATAATGCGCTAGCCTACGAACTATAGAAATAGCAGACTGGCGCGTGGAGAAATGTATTGCATTGACCACAGTAAGAGGAGCCCTATTAAATGGCGGAAACCGCCAAAATGCGCTCCAACCAAGACAAGAATTTACAAATTAAACATAAAGTTTGAAAGGAAATACTAATACGAAATATATGTATAAAATGTATCCACAAAATCGCGCTAGAAACTAGCAAATTCGGGCAGCAATTGCAGAGCTAAATAAACGCGTGCGTTCAATTCGACTACTACTACTACTACTACTACTACTACTACTACTACTACTACTACTACTACTACTACTACTACTACTACTACTACTACTACTACTACTACTATTGCTACTACTACTACTACTACTACTACTACTACTACTACTACTACTACTGCTACTACTACTCCTACTAGTATTATTGTCGTCTTTTGTAAGTTGAAAATACATCTGGTGATATATTTTTCTTGACATGATTGATTGATTATAAAGTCTTAGCCTCACCGCGCTCAACCTAGATTTTAATTACCCAGGATGTGTATGTAACTAATATCACAAACATTACATCAGATAACACATTATCAACACTGCTATAGTTATTTTGTAATTGACGTCTATACTTACTCCATACATCTCTGGCTGTCCGTGTGTTTCGAATGAGATCAGTGCCACCAATAAACTGATTTGCTGCAACATTGTTTATGTTTATTGTAATGGTCCTCCTTGGAAGTACTGGCAAATTAACCATAATGCGTGTACTTGTACCAGGTTCAGATGCTGGTTTTGCATCTAGAAATTTAAAACATGTGAATTGTTCAGCAATTCAAAATACATTATTGCAATTGGATATCCATGGGAATTTCTACAGCACAATATGTACTAAGTAATCGCACATCGTGTTTTGCATCATTTAGCTGGCAATTCTCTGCATGCAATATCTACAGTTCATTATAAGAAATAAGATGCATATTGCATCTCTAATTGATCCATTTTTTCAGATTTGCATATAGAAAAAAAGCATTCACCATTTCTCTTAACGCATCTATTCTCACACAATAATATTAGATGTTTGAAATGATGATCTAGTTTGTATAGTATTTTACTGTGAGTGGCCATGACTCAGTGATCTATACAATTTAAAAAAAAAAATAATAATAATTTGCATATTGTATCTCTAATTGATCCATTTTTTTCAGATTTGCATATGGAAAATTGCCCTCACTATTTCTGTTAACGGAGCTATTCCCACACAATAGTATTAGATGTTTGACATGATGATCTACTTTGCGTTTTACTGAGAGTGACCTTGACTCAGTGTGTATACATTACAGATTGACAAGATGGCTGTATACACTTTGTGATGATTCTGTATTCACTGACCGACTAATCATACCTCCACAACGTCGACAGTCATGTCGTTTCTGTCCTTCCTCTTCGGTTTCCTCTTCTTCTGTTTCCTCCTCTTCCCTCTTCCTCTCACGCCAGCAGGTAAGAGATACAGCCGGACCTGTAGTCGGCATAAAAGAAGAAATATTGTTGTCACCGAATTAAATGGCTCAAATAAATATCATAATGCTCTACAAATACAGCATTGGAAAATCCTTATAGTCTTCATGTGCACTACATTATTTTGTTTGCTCATGCATTCCAAATGCACTACCACTTAGAATGGTAGTTGCAAACCACACACGGCTGTGAATTCTCAAAACAGTATAATCATTTTGTAAGCCGGACTGAATTAAAAAAAATCAGTGATCACGCTCTTTAAGTATGTAGGCTCGTTTTCAGGAATGTCGCGCTGTCTTCAATTCTTCCAATAGTGATACACGCATATGGATAATCATATATTGTTCCCTCACATGGTGACAGCTGAAGTATTAGCAAGTCATCATAGAAGTCGATTACACCCGGTAAAATCACTTGATCCAAATATCTTGATCACTAGGATTAAATTCTATGACATGTATGCCTATCATTATTCGGCATGAACATCGGGAGAAGTGGCTTATAATATACGATATTATTTGCTCTGACCAAATCTTTCTTGCAGGTGATGCTCAAAGAACTGAAAACATCTGTAAGAAGTCAAACATATTTCGAATATATCTCACAATATACATTGTATGTGAGAGGCCCTCATGAAATGTTGAGGGAACATCATTAACACATACATCCAATCATATCAGCATTGTTCACGTCCATAAACAATCAACATAGAGGGGCCCCTACTCGGAGCCAGCAAATACAAAGCCAGGAGAGAACGTCATTGCATAAATCTACTAAGCGTGCTACGAGGTGACCTCACGAAAGCAGGACTCGGTACACTCAAGTCAAGAATGGGCCTGAAGAAGCTAAGGATTTCGGCTGAGGGGAATACATAGGAAAAAGCGATTAAGGATTGATTGCAGCTGTATGATGTTTCTACTACTACAGCCGCATAATACAGTAACCATACACACAGAGAAGGGTCTTTAATCACGAGAGGGTCAATAAGACCACATGATAATTACAATAAAATCAATTTAGAGAAAATGATCGGTACAACAATCAACAGAACGGTGTTTATACAAAGCGATAAAGGAAGGGCCATAACAATAGAATTAACAGCTAAACTTAATAATATAGCTACATGACGACCAAAACTATTTAGAGGTATGTTTAGACCCCAATTGATTCATTAACATCGTAATGCTATGGTGTATATATGTATGAGATAAAAATGTAATAAGCATATTTAGATGGGAGAAACCCATAGAATGATTGGAGCAATTTGCACATATTTCAGAAACCAAATATGAACTCAATTGCTTGACAACACTTGATAGTATGCCGAGCAGGTAATCAAGGGAATCCACCTTTCCAGAGTATCCATCGATGATCTGACGTGATATGGCGTCATACTCAGCTAAGTGACACGTAGGATGACGTAATACTCATTACTTCATACATGATTCCATTAGGCCAGTTTTAACTCTTAATAGTCCGACACATTGTAAGAATTGTATGTCTCTAATATTTAATAAACATGCTGTTGAATATTTTGAAAGTAATTCGACTGGACGCTGTTGCTGCCATAGGCGGCAACAGCGCCCAGTCAAATTAGTTTCAAAATATGCAACAATTTACATGTACAGTTTTCTGGGCATGGATAGTCAGGGAGTTCAGAGATCGATCGATCCCAACACGAGCGAGGTGTGGGTGGAGCTTAGCTAGAGATGGGCGGGGCACAGCTAAAGCTGGAAAGGTCCATTGCTGATGCAACCCCTTGAACAAGACCTATTACTGCCCATTGTGTGCAACTGCCTTGCTAAAATATTAATAACAAACATTTTGAACGTCTTTTAATTCTAATACAACATACTATTTCTACATACCTACATGTGTTTCACGTTATGCCTTACCTGTGCAGAATTGATTGGCTGTGGTGCGAGGTATGTTAATACAGATAGTGCCATAACCACCTGCCAAGAAAATGCGTATTTATTTATGAGAAAGTTTCGAAGTATACTGTAATGGCCATACTACTGATGGATACGTCGCATACAGATTGCATACATAAAATAGCCTTAACAGAGGAAACCCCAACAGATCGAGGCCAAGAAAGGGATCTGACCTGCCACTCAAATAGATCTCCTTATGTACATAAATGAGAATAATGGTGTTTTCTCAAGATCAGCTACTTTAATTAATTTTGATTTAACTTAACTAGCGCCATGCATAATTAACTAACGAACATCTACCATCAACACCAATGCATCGATTTCTCATCATTACTGTAAATTACCAGAAAGGTTGAGCATAGTGGGTGCTGTAAGTAGTAAACCATACCATGACGGGTTGTGCTGAAATGTGTGCAGTGTAGTCATGTTAGTATTAATGTTATGATCTGCTGACCATTATACACAGCTTCATAATCACCACCACCACCGGCACCGTCACTACCACCGCCACCACCAGCACCAACACTACCACCACCACCACCACCACCACCACCACCACCACCACCACCACCACCACCACCACCACCACCACCACCACCACAACCACAACCACAACCACCACCGCCACCACCACCACCATCGCCACCTCCACATCCAACACCGCCGCCGTCGCCGCCGTCGCCGCCGTCGCCGCTAATGCTAACGCCACCGACACCGATACCGCTACTGCCGCCGCCGCCACCACCACCACCACGACTACCACCACCACTACCACTACCACTTCAACAACAGTCGCCGCCGCCAACACTACCACCACCACCACCACCACCACGACTACCACCACCACCACCACTACCACTACCACTACCACTACCACCACTATACCACCAATACCGCCAACACTGCCACCACCAAGCAGTTGTTTTGTCATGGTCTCTAGAGTTTTCTTGACAAGGCCTCACGTGTTTGTTTTGTCCTATATACGTTCTGTGATTCTCTGGCTCACTTTCTCTAAATATTACTAACAGCATCTACGGGTGTTCTCCACACGGGTTCCCTTATTACATCCTTACTCTCGTGTTTCCGTGTCGCCTCTGAATCCAGTCATTCGTACTTGAGCGAGTGGAATAACGATATTGCTAGGTATATGCGTCAGCCATTCAAAATGTCTCTCATTGCCGTTCGACATCATGTATGCCCATTTCTAGTTTCTGGGCCCAGACATATCTAATTCATTTTACATCTCCTATGTTTGTATAATTATTTTGTGAATGTTGTAAGCTCTGCTATAGCAGTTGAATGTATGGGTGAGACAACACTGAGCGCCGTTTCCTGTGGGGAATCATAGACAACACTATCCACCACCTTTGCTCATTACAAGTCGTAATACATGTAGTTGGTCTGGCGCACTGCTTCTTGTTGACTCTGGTGCACTTTGATTTGTCTCTTAATTTACGTAATTAACGGATTCTCACAATTGTCTGTGCCTTCCATGAGTGTCTTCAGCAATTTACCATATATATCATTTAAAATTTTCATCTCTGACTAAATATGAAACACGCGTTTTAGTAACGCTCTCCTTAAATTAATATGCCACAGCGAATTTCTGAATTGACATTGAATAAGATCTGTTTATGTATTGATTGCCAGGACGTCTGTGTGGGTTCCAATTTGAATTTCATGATGGGTCCCAACACGTTATTCAAATCAGAAATGGTGCTTAGGAACTTGGCATTGGAACCCTGATGAGATGCCTAACGAATTCAAAATTGACAGGCACTTTAGCCTTTAATTTTCAAAATTCCTTTGAGTAATTATGCATATATTAGTGGAGCCTTTTTTAGCATTAAGATTCTTTCGGATTTATTGGCAGTTCCGTACTGTTTTTCACTTTCCTGGTTGATCAACCAATTTTATTTGTAAATTTTATTTGTAAATACTATGCTAATCTAAGCAAACTTTGACTAAATATAGCTACACCTAAACTGAGCACATGACAAACCTGGTTAATATACATTTGTTTATAATTTTATAAGCCAGACATGTTGCATAAGCTTGAGTAGATACTAAGTAATCTTATTTTCTTTTCTAGCATAAACCACATGACATCCTAACAAGAGTGCCTTGAGTAAGATATTTATATAACCAATAATATGATCTGTTCATATTCTGAAAATTTTGCAACAATCAAATGTATAGTTGCTAAGATATATACAGGACAAGATAAGCAGTTTATTTTGCAAAAACCTTCATAGAGTCAGCTCTACACTATGATTAAGACAAGGGAGACAATTTAAAATGTGTTGCTATGGAGAGTGGTTACTAAAGAAAATGTCGTCTGCTGTACATTATGTACAATTATTTACAGGTGTATGCTGTACATATAAATAAGTCTTAAATTGATAACAGTTTTTTTTATTTCCTTTATGTGCAATCTAAATATCATGCTTGGTTATATTTCATCCTTCAAAATTAGTATATATTCCATTTGGTACCAGTTTTCGCATACAGGAAACAGAACATTTTGACAACCTTGCTAGACAATATTGTCATTGGTCCAAAGGTTGAGGCTTTGACTTATAAACATAACACGGTTCAAATCCTTGCTAATACTGAATACAATTTAATTCATAAAAATTGTTTTACAATAATATCTTTTATATATCTAGTCATTCCGATACATTGCTACTATGTACATTCTATTTCAGGTACTTCTGTTGATATCATATGCATTTCTTATGACGTAGGAAGGATACTTTTTCATTTTTATTGTTATTTTTTCTTAATACTTTCTTGGCAAATGCAGTGTCCAAAACGATTTACAATTAAAACATTTTAATATATTTATCAACCAGACCTTATGTGACACCTAACCAGACCTTCCTCTTGATTTATCAAGACGGAGTTGCTGTACCAAAGGCATGATAGAGGGTTTGGGCAGCCTGTTTTTCAGACGTAATAGCATGGTTAAAAGCTACATAATCAAGATCATCGATACGGGTAAAGGTGTTAAATGAAAAATAGATAATGCACTAGTTTTTATTTAGAAAACAATTTTTTGAGGTTTATACTGTTAATGATTTATCAGTTTTAGCCTGTAAGACATTGTTTAATAAGTTTAAATTAGTTTGCCTATAAGTACTTGATATTTTAGTTTTTAATTTTTATCAGTGATGTTGGTTAAATTCTCCTTATTAAAAATAAATAACGGATTCTCAAAATTGTCTGTGCCTTCCATGAGTGTCTTCAACAATTTACCATATATATGCAGTCATTTAAAATTTTCATCCCTGAATAAATATGATATACGCGTTTTAGCAACACTCTCCTTAAATTGATATGCCACAGCGAATTTCTGAATTGGCATTGAATAAGATCTGTTTATTTATTGATTGCCAGGACGTCTGTGTTTGGTTTACTGCTTAACATATAAGTATATATTTACGTGCGTGTGTGCGTGCGTGTGCGTGCGTCTGTGCATGTGTACGTGCGTGGGTGCGTACATGTATGTGTGCCCATGTGCGGGTGTGTACTTTTAGGTATGTGCATGTACACGTGTGTGCGTAAGTAAGAACATGCGTACGTGTGTGTGTTTGTCCGTTTGTGTGTGCGTGCGTGCATGCGAGCGTGCGTTCGTTCGTTCGTTCGTGCGTACGTGCGTGCGTGCGTGCGTGCGTGCGTGCGCGCGCGGGTAGCATATAATTACCTCTTATGGGTGGCCTTTCTGTGAATAAATAGGAGAATAGAATATTAACTTATGTCTAGAGATATATTTACTTCTACTTACACCCACGTACGCATGCGCGCGCTCACACACCCACACACACGCGCACGCACGCGCGCGCACACGCACGCACGCACGCACGCACGCGCGCACGCACGCACGCACACTCTCACGGCCGTCTGCGCATCAACACACACATGTCCCTTATTATCGTCTACAATATATGTTATGCCATACTTTATTGTTGAATAGACTTTGTGGGAGATGTATCATTTTGCTCTTGTCGTATGCGTATTTGACCAATAACTTTGACGATCACTGGACCTTTATTCAATTGCGGTAGAATATGACAAATCATATGTTCGTTATTAGTCGGAGCTCATTTTTTACAAAGTTAATGATAATCATACTTAAATTGTTTCAAGATGATAGACAATTTTAAGACTGCAAAGATGGTACTGATCATCAATTTTCATTACAAGTACAGACATTTTCTTCAGACCATTTATTTAGAAATGTGACAATATAACTAATTGCACGGATCTCATCAAGAGTGATATATTTTGCACTCGAGCTGGTCACGTGCCGATGCATGTGTTTTAGCCTGCATCGATCAATGTCTGCATTATAGATGGGTGTATAGATTTGACTATGCGTACAGCTTTCCCCAATGGGAATATCGACGTGACTGCAAACTATGTTGCTTGGGGATGGAAACGCAGACTGCTAAGTGTGTGTGTGTGTGTGTGTGTGTGTGTGTGTGTGTGTGTGTGTGTGTGTGTGTGTGTGTGTGTGTGTGTGTGTGTGCGTGCGTCCATTCGTCCATGCGTGCGTGCGTGCGTGCGTGCGTGCGTGCGTGCGTGCGTGCGTGCGTGCGACCGTGCGTGTGGGCGTGCAGGCGCGCGCGCTTGCGTGCGTGCGTGCGTGCGTGCGTGAGTTTGTGTGTGTCTGGTGTGTGTTGTGTGTGTCTGGTGTGTGTGTCTGGTGTGTGTGTGTGTGTGTGTGTGTGTGTGTGTGTGTGTGTGTCTGTGTGTGTGTGTGTGTGTGTGTGTGTGTGTGTGTGTGTGTGTGTGTGTGTGTGTGTCTGGTGTGTGTGTATGTGTGTGTGTCTGGTGTGTGTATGTGTCTGGTGTGTGTGTGTGTGTCTGGTGTGTGTGTGTGTCTGGTGTGCGTGCGTGCGTGCGTGTGTGTGCGCGCGCATGTGCGTGCGTGTGGTGTTGCGTGTGCGTGTGCGTGTGCGTGTGCGTGTGCGTGTGCGTGTGCGTGTGCGTGTACGTGTGCGTGTGCGTGTGCGTGTGTGTGTGTGTGTGTGTGTGTGTGTGTGTGTGTGTGTGTGTACGTGTGTAGCACAAGTATGTCGTTTTGGCATTATGCATGTCGCTGCTAAATGACACCAAAATGTATTATTTTTTGCAACTGACTAACATACATAAGAACACTACTAAAGGGCATTTCATTACTGGCGTTTTTAATTAAATAAAAAGAGGATATGTATTATGTGTTTATACGAACATGCTGACAATATGCAATGGGTTGGTTGAATATGTCACTATTGGTCGAATATGAAAATAAAAATATAATAAACATTTAACCTCTATTTTCGAAAATCTATGGCTAATTGGCACAATTCTTACGAGCATGACATAATATGTCCAAAAGTACGCACCCCTTCATTTAAATAACTACTAGCTGATAGATCTCTAAACTTAATACAGCGAGGTATGTGCATAAAACTGTCATAGTCTCGCAATACTCGTAACTGAACAGAGTTTCTTAGTAATGTGACTATTCAATATTAATAAAGATGAATCTCACAAATATAGAAATTACTAACATAGACAGAACTAACAATGGTAACAGAACGCCAGAGTATTTAGTGGCGGGTCTTCTGAGTTGCAGACGCACACACAGGCTCGTGTAAGTAAAGAAGAAACAGTTTAGTGGGGCCTCTACCGAGTCAAGGCGCTAAGAAGATGGGACAAACTTGGAAAGGATTTCAGTGATATGGCGGTTATCTGGTTCGGTCACAAGACGCGGGTTTAACTGCAGGATCATTTAACCAAAGCTATGTGTATCATGACCACCGCTCATGCGGTCTAAAAACAAAGGTTTGCTAAGCAACATGGAAGAGTTACAGTGTAGTGTTTTTATTCATCCTAGGGAGATACACTTAGTGCAGCATATTGATTGGTGCGTAATGTTGGCGGCCAAACTTTCCCTATCGAAAAGAAGATGTCAGGGTCACAAGACCTGTCGGGGCAGTCAAATGGATGGCGGGGATTAATCGAAGCCTTCGATGAGAGGTGTCCGTGGGAACGGTCTTATGTGGCGTGATGCAATATTGTGACGTCGAAACCATTTGCTATGGCGCTGTTAAAAGGCGACAAATTATTCAGGTACAAGTAAGGTGAGCTGAGAGATGCGGCAAACTCAGGGACTCAGCTGTCCTAGTCCTAGAGATATTCCCTGCTCAACGTGGCTCTTGGCCAAAGCCAAAGCAGCACGGATCATGGTGCTAGTATGCATGCGCCGATTGTTGGGGCTTCAACGGGAACTAACTGGGAAAAAGCGGCAGATAGTCTGCTGACGACAGTTATACTATTTAGGGGGGACACACTCTAAGGGAGATGCGTGGGGCCTACCGAACAAGAGGAAGAAGAAGTGGCCCTTCTTAGAGTGGATAAAAGTTCAGCACTTCCTCGCTGAGAAGCGGTCACAAGAAAACGATCATGACTGAATAAGTTTATCTATTTCACAAGTCTGAATTATAGAACGAAGTGGTAGAATTAGCATTAGCTCTTTCAAAATTGTCCTTTCGTAGCAGGAGAAAAGTCCTTCAGATTGTATCGGTAAACCAATGTGAAGCCAGGCATAGTCGGATACGAGTACCAAAAAAATGTAGCTGTAGTCGGAGACGCTGTGATGGTTTGAGCTAATAAAACAAAGATTAAATGCTCGCAATTAATGTGTCGTTTAATGGTTACTTTATCATGAGTGGATTAAATTATTCATACACATATGCATACATGTGCACACGCATTCACACATGTATGCATGCCCGTGCACACAAACGTGCATACTTATGTACATACGTATTCATTATTATGTTATCGATGCACTGGCAACGTGCGGCTTAAATTTCCATGTGTTCACTTAGCCGACAGTCATGCACCCATTAGTTTAATTTGTTGATCACCATCTCCCGGTCGGGGAATCGAACCTCCATTCTGCAACTTCGCATTGCATCAGCAACTAGACATCTTTCCACTGGACCACCGCACCAAGACTAAAAAGTCAAGGTTTGGCCGACCAGCTTTCAAATGTCTGATATACTGACACACTGACGATGCATATGGGACTATCTGTGGATGCACCTGCCACGATTCAATCCTAGGATTTTTACGCCTATTGTACCCTGACTCCAGCACAGTTCTGGCAGTATATGTATATTTATTTTATTGACGCACTGGAAACGTGCGGCTTCAATTACCATGTGCTAAATTAGCCGCCAGTCATGCACCCATTAGTTTAATTTGTTGATCACCATCTACCGGTCGGGGGATCAAACCGCAATTCTGCAACTTCGCATAGCATCAGCAACCAGACATCTTTCCACTGGACCACCGCATCAAGACTAAAAAGTCAAGCTTTGGCCGACCAGCTTTCACATGTCTGATATACTGACACACTGACGATTCATATGGGACTATCTGTGGATGCACCTGCCACGATTCAATCCTAGGCTTTTTACGCCTATTGTAATCTGTCTCCAGCACGGCTCTGGCAGTATATGTATTTTTATTTTATTGACGCACTGGCAACGTGCGGCTTCAATTGCCATGTGCTAAATTAGCCGACAGTCATGCACCCATTAGTTTAATTTGTTGATCACCATCTCCCGGTCGGGGGATCGAACCGTCATTCTGCAACTTCGCATAGCATCAGCAACCAGACATCTTTCCACTGGACCACCACATCAAGACGAAAAAGTCAAGGTTTGGCCGACCAGCTTTCACATGTCTGATATACTGACACACTGACGATTCATATGTGACTATCTGTGGATGCACTTGCCACGATTCAATCCTAGGCTTTTTATGCCTATTGTACTCTGTCTCCAGCACGGCTCTGGCAGTATATGTATTTTTATTTTATTGACGCACTGGCAAAGTGCGGCTTCAATTTCCATGTGCTAAATTAGCCGACAGTCATGCACCCATTAGTTTAATTTGTTGATAACCATCTACCGGTCAGGGGATCGAACCGGGTTCTGCAACTTCGCATCGCATCAGCAACCAGACATCTTTCCACTGGACCACTGCACCAAGACTAAAAAGTCAAGGTTTTGCCGACCAGCTTTCACATGTCTGATATACTGACACACTGACGATTGATATGGGACTATCTGTGGATGCACCTGCTACGATTTAATCCTAGGCTTTTTACGCCTATTGTACTCTGACTCCAGCACGGCTCTGGCAGCATACGTATTTTTATTTTATTGACGCACTGGCAACGTGCGGCTTCAATTTCCATGTGCTAACTTAGCCGACAGTCATGCACCCATTAGTTTAATTCGTTGATCACCATCTCCCGGTCGGGGGATCGAACCGCCATTCTGCAACTTCGCATAACATCTGCAACCACACATCTTTCCACTGGACCACCGCACCAAGACTAAAAAGTCAAGGTTTGGCCGACCAGCTTTCACATGTCTGATATACTGACACACTGACGATTTATATGGGACTATCTGTCGATGCACCTGCCACGATTCAATCCTGGGCATTTTACGCCTATTGTAGCCTGACTCCAGCACGGCTCTGGCAGTACATGTATTTTTATTTTATTGATGCACTGGCAATGTGCGGCTTCAATTTCCATGTGCTAAATTAGCCGACAGTCATGCACCCATTAGTTTAATTTGTTGATCACCATCTACCGGTCGGGGGATCTAACCGGGTTCTGCAACTTCGCATAGCATCAGCAACCAGACATCTTTCCAGTGGACCTCCGCATCAAGACTAAAAAGTCAAGCTTTGGCCGACCAGCTTTCACATGTCTGATATACTGACACACTGACGATTCATATGGGACTAGCTGGGGATGCACCTGCCACGATTCAATCCTAGGCGTTTTACGCATATTGTACTCTGACTCCAGCACGGCTCTGGCAGTATATGTATTTTTATTTTATTGACGCACTGGCAACGTGCGGCTTCAATTACCATGTGCTAAATTAGCCGACAGTCATGCACCCATTAGTTTAATTTGTTGATCACCATCTACCGGTCGGGGGATCAAACCGCAATTCTGCAACTTCGCATAGCATCAGCAACCAGACATCTTTCCACTGGACCACCGCATCAAGACTAAAAAGTCAAGCTTTGGCCGACCAGCTTTCACATGTCTGATATACTGACACACTGACGATTCATATGGGACTATCTGTGGATGCACCTGCCACGATTCAATCCTAGGCTTTTTACGCCTATTGTAATCTGTCTCCAGCACGGCTCTGGCAGTATATGTATTTTTATTTTATTGACGCACTGGCAACGTGCGGCTTCAATTGCCATGTGCTAAATTAGCCGACAGTCATGCACCCATTAGTTTAATTTGTTGATCACCATCTCCCGGTCGGGGGATCGAACCGTCATTCTGCAACTTCGCATAGCATCAGCAACCAGACATCTTTCCACTGGACCACCACATCAAGACGAAAAAGTCAAGGTTTGGCCGACCAGCTTTCACATGTCTGATATACTGACACACTGACGATTCATATGTGACTATCTGTGGATGCACTTGCCACGATTCAATCCTAGGCTTTTTATGCCTATTGTACTCTGTCTCCAGCACGGCTCTGGCAGTATATGTATTTTTATTTTATTGACGCACTGGCAAAGTGCGGCTTCAATTTCCATGTGCTAAATTAGCCGACAGTCATGCACCCATTAGTTTAATTTGTTGATAACCATCTACCGGTCAGGGGATCGAACCGGGTTCTGCAACTTCGCATCGCATCAGCAACCAGACATCTTTCCACTGGACCACTGCACCAAGACTAAAAAGTCAAGGTTTTGCCGACCAGCTTTCACATGTCTGATATACTGACACACTGACGATTGATATGGGACTATCTGTGGATGCACCTGCTACGATTTAATCCTAGGCTTTTTACGCCTATTGTACTCTGACTCCAGCACGGCTCTGGCAGCATACGTATTTTTATTTTATTGACGCACTGGCAACGTGCGGCTTCAATTTCCATGTGCTAACTTAGCCGACAGTCATGCACCCATTAGTTTAATTCGTTGATCACCATCTCCCGGTCGGGGGATCGAACCGCCATTCTGCAACTTCGCATAACATCTGCAACCACACATCTTTCCACTGGACCACCGCACCAAGACTAAAAAGTCAAGGTTTGGCCGACCAGCTTTCACATGTCTGATATACTGACACACTGACGATTTATATGGGACTATCTGTCGATGCACCTGCCACGATTCAATCCTGGGCATTTTACGCCTATTGTAGCCTGACTCCAGCACGGCTCTGGCAGTACATGTATTTTTATTTTATTGATGCACTGGCAATGTGCGGCTTCAATTTCCATGTGCTAAATTAGCCGACAGTCATGCACCCATTAGTTTAATTTGTTGATCACCATCTACCGGTCGGGGGATCTAACCGGGTTCTGCAACTTCGCATAGCATCAGCAACCAGACATCTTTCCAGTGGACCTCCGCATCAAGACTAAAAAGTCAAGCTTTGGCCGACCAGCTTTCACATGTCTGATATACTGACACACTGACGATTCATATGGGACTAGCTGGGGATGCACCTGCCACGATTCAATCCTAGGCGTTTTACGCATATTGTACTCTGACTCCAGCACGGCTCTGGCAGTATATGTATTTTTATTTTATTGACGCACTGGCAACGTGCGGCTTCAATTACCATGTGCTAAATTAGCCGACAGTCATGCACCCATTAGTTTAATTTGTTGATCACCATCTCCCGGTAGGGGGATCGAACCGCCATTCTGCAACTTCGCATAGCATCAGCAACCAGACATCTTTCAACTGGACCACCGCATCAAGAATAAAAAGTCAAGGTTTGGCCGACCAGCTTTCACATGTCTGATATACTGACACACTGACGATTCGTATGGGACTATCTGTGGATGCACCTGCCACGATTCAATCCTAGGCTTTTTACGCCTAATTTAATCTGTCTCCAGCATGGCTCTGGCAGTATATGTATTTTTATTTTATTGACGCACTGGCAACGTGCGGCTTCAATTGCCATGTGCTAAATTAGCCGACAGTCATGCACCCATTAGTTTAATTTGTTGATCACCATCTCCCGGTCGGGGGATCGAACCGTCATTCTGCAACTTCGCATAGCATCAGCAACCAGACATCTTTCCACTGGACCACCGCATCAAGAGGAAAAGTCAAGGTTTGGCCGACCAGCTTTCACATGTCTGATATACTGACACACTGACGATTCATATGTGACTATCTGTGGATGCACCTGCCACGATTCAATCCTAGGCTTTTTATGCCTATTGTACTCTGACTCCAGCACGGCTCTGGCAGTATATGTATTTTTATTTTATTGACGCACTGGCAACGTGCGGCTTCAATGTCCAAGTGCTAACTTTGCCGACAGTCATGCACCCATTAGTTTAATTTGTTGATCACCATCTCTGGGTCAGGGGATCGAAACGCCATTCTGCAACTCTGCATAGCACAGCAACCAGACATCTTTCCACTGGACCACCGCACCAAGACTAAAAAGTCAAGGTTTGGCCGACCAGCTTTCACATGTCTGATATACTGACACATTGATGATTCATATGGGACTATCTGTGGATGCACCTGCCACGATTCAATCTGGGCATTTTACGCCTATTGTACTCTGACTCCAGCACGGCTCTGGCAGTATATGTATTTTTATTTTATTGACGCACTGGCAACGTGCGGCTTCAATTTCCATGTGCTAAATTAGCCGACAGTCATGCACCCATTAGTTTATTTTTTGATAACCATCTATCGGTCGGGGGATCGAACCAGGTTCTGCAACTTCGCATAGCATCAGCAACCAGACAACTTTCCACTGGACCACTGCACCAAAACTAAAAAGTCAAGGTTTTGCCGACCAGCGTTCACATGTCTGATATACTGACACACTGACGATTGATATGGGACTATCTGTGGATGCACCTGCTACGATTTAATCCTAGGCTTTTTACGCCTATTGTACTCTGACTCCAGCACGGCTCTGGCAGTATACGTATTTTTATTTTATTGACGCACTGGCAACGTGCGGCTTCAATTTCCATGTGCTATCTTAGCCGACAGTCATGCACCCATTAGTTTAATTTGTTGATAACCATCTACCGGTCAGGGGATCGAACCGGGTTTTGCAACTTCGCATCGCATCAGCAACCAGACATCTTTCCACTGGACCACTGCACCAAGACTAAAAAGTCAAGGTTTTGCCGACCAGCTTTCACATGTCTGATATACTGACACACTGACGATTGATATGGGACTATCTGTGGATGCACCTGCTACGATTTAATCCTAGGCTTTTTACGCCTATTGTACTCTGACTCCATCACGGCTCTGGCAGCATACGTATTTTTATTTTATTGACGCACTGGCAATGTGCGGCTTCAATTTCCATGTGCTAAATTAGCCGACAGTCATGCACCCATTAGTTTAATTTGTTGATCACCATCTCCCGGTCGGGGGATCGAACCGCCATTCTGCAACTTCGCATAACATCTGCAACCACACATCTTTCCACTGGACCACCGCACCAAGACTAAAAAGTCAAGGTTTGGCCGACCAGCTTTCACATGTCTGATATACTGACACACTGACGATTTATATGGGACTATCTGTCGATGCACCTGCCACGATTCAATCCTGGGCATTTTACGCCTTTTGTACTCTGACTCCAGCACGGCTCTGGCAGTACATGTATTTTTATTTTATTGATGCGCTGGCAATGTGCGGCTTCAATTTCCATGTGCTAAATTAGCCGACAGTCATGCACCCATTAGTTTAATTTGTTGATCACCATCTACCGGTCGGGGGATCTAACCGGGTTCTGCAACTTCGCATAGCATCAGCAACCAGACATCTTTCCAGTGGACCACTGCACCAAGACTAAAGGGTCAAGGTTTGGCCGACCAGCTTTCACATGTCTGATATACTGACACACTGACGATGCACATGGGACTATCTGTGGATGCACCTGCCACGATTCAATCATGGGCATTTTACGCCTATTGTACTCTGACTCCAGCACGGCTCTGGCAGTACATGTATTTTTATTTTATTGATGCACTGGCAATGTGCGGCTTCAATTTCCATGTGCTAAATTAGCCGACAGTCATGCACCCATTAGTTTAATTTGTTGATCACCATCTACCGGTCGGGGGATCTAACCGGGTTCTGCAACTTCGCATAGCATCAGCAACCAGACATCTTTCCACTGGACCACCGCATCAAGACTAAAAAGTCAAGGTTTGGCCGACCAGCTTTCACATGTCTGATATACTGACACACTGACGATACATATGGGACTATCTGTGGATGCACCTGCCACGATTCAATCCTAGGCTTTTTACGCCTATTGTAATCTGTCTCCAGCACGGCTCTGGCAGTATATGTATTTTTATTTTATTGAAGCACTGGCAACGTGCGGCTTCAATTTCCATGTGCTAAATTAGCCGACAGTCATGCACCCATTAGTTTAATTTGTTGATAACCATCTACCGGTCGGGGGATCGAACCGGGTTCTGCAACTTCGCATAGCATCAGCAACCAGACATCTTTCCACTGGACCACTGCACCAAGACTAAAAAGTCAAGGTTTGGCCGACCAGCTTTCAAATGTCTGATATACTGACACACTGACGATTCATATGGGACTAGCTGGGGATGCACCTGCCACGATTCAATCCTAGGCGTTTTACGCATATTGTACTCTGACTCCAGCATGGCTCTGGCAGTATATGTATTTTTATTTTATTGACGCACTGGCAACGTGCGGCTTCAATTACCATGTGCTAAATTAGCCGACAGTCATGCACCCATTAGTTTAATTTGTTGATCACCATCTCCCGGTCGGGGGATCGAACCGCCATTCTGCATCTTCGCATAGCATCAGCAACCAGACATCTTACCACTGGACCACCGCATCAAGAATAAAAAGTCAAGGTTTGGCCGGCCAGCTTTCACATGTCTGATATACTGACACACTGACGATTCGTATGGGACTATCTGTGGATGCACCTGCTACGATTCAATCCTAGGCTTTTTCCGCCTAATTTAATATGTCTCCAGCACGGCTCTGGCAGTATATGTATTTTTATTTTATTGACGCACTGGCAACGTGCGGCTTCAATATCCAAGTGCTAACTTTGCCGACAGTCATGCACCCATTAGTTTAATTTGTTGATCACCATCTCTGGGTCAGGGGATCGAAACGCCATTCTGCAACTCTGCATAGCATCAGCAACCAGACATCTTTCCACTGGACCACCGCACCAAGACTAAAAAGTCAAGGTTTGGCCGACCAGCTTTCACATGTCTGATATACTGACACATTGATGATTCATATGGGACTATCTGTGGATGCACCTGCCACGATTCAATCTGGGCATTTTACGCCTATTGTACTCTGACTCCAGCACGGCTCTGGCAGTATATGTATTTTTATTTTATTGACGCACTGGCAACGTGCGGCTTTAATTTCCATGTGCTAAATAAGCCGACAGTCATGCCCCCATTAGTTTAATTTGTTGATAACCATCTACCGGTCGGGGGATCGAACCAGGTTCTGCAACTTCGCATAGCATCAGCAACCAGACAACTTTCCACTGGACCACTGCACCAAAACTAAAAAGTCAAGGTTTTGCCGACCAGCTTTCACATGTCTGATATACTGACACACTGACGATTGATATGGGACTATCTGTGGATGCACCTGCTACGATTTAATCCTAGGCTTTTTACGCCTATTGTACTCTGACTCCAGCACGGCTCTGGCAGTATACGTATTTTTATTTTATTGACGCACTGGCAACGTGCGGCTTCAATTTCCATGTGCTAACTTAGCCGACAGTCATGCACCAATTAGTTTAATTCGTTGATCACCATCTCCCGGTCGGGGGATCGAACCGCCATTCTGCAACTTCGCATAACATCTGCAACCACACATCTTTCCACTGGACCACCGCACCAAGACTAAAAAGTCAAGGTTTGGCCGACCAGCTTTCACATGTCTGATATACTGACACACTGATGATTTATATGGGACTATCTGTCGATGCACCTGCCACGATTCAATCCTGGGCATTTTACGCCTATTGTACTCTGACTCCAGCACGGCTCTGGCAGTACATGTATTTTTATTTTATTGATGCACTGGCAACGTGCGGCTTCAATTACCATGTGCTAAATTAGCCGACAGTCATGCACTCATTAGTTTAATTTGTTTATCACCATCTATCGGTCGGGGGATCGAACCGGGTTCTGCAACTTCACATGGCATCAGCAACCAGATAACTTTCCACTGGACCACCGCATCAAGACTAAAAGGTCACGGTTTGGCCGACCAGCATTCACATGTCTGATATACTGACACACTGACGATTCATATGGGACTATCTGTGGATGCACCTGCTACGATTCAATCCTAGGCTTTTTACGCCTATTGTACTCTGACCTCAGCACGGCTCTGACAGTATATGTATTTTTATTTTATTGATGTACTGGCAACGTGCGGCTTCAATTACCATGTGCTAAATTAGCCGACAGTCATGCACCCATTAGTTTAATTTGTTGATCACCATCTCAGGGTCGGAGGATCGAACTGCCATTCTGCAACTTCACATGGCATCAGCAACCAGACAACTTTCCACTGAACCACCGCATCAAGACTAAAAAGTCAAGGTTTGGCAGACCAGCTTCCACATGTCTGATATACTGACACACTGATGATTCATATGTGACTATCTGTGGATGCACCTGCCACGATTCAATCCTAGGCTTTTTATGCCTATTGTACTCTGACTCCAGCACGGCTCTGGCAGTATATGTATTTTTATTTTATTGACGCATTGGCAACGTGCGGCTTCAATTTCCAAGTGCTAACTTTGCCGACAGTCATGCACCCATTAGTTTAATTTGTTGATCACCATCTACTGGTCGGGGGATCGAACCGGGTTCTGCAACTTCGCATAGCATCAGCAACCAGACATCTTTCCACTGGACCACCGCATCAAGACGAAAAAGTCAAGGTTTGGCAGACCAGCTTCCACATGTCTGATATACTGACACACTGACGATTCATATGGGACTATCTGTGGATGCACCTGCTATGATTCAATCCTAGGCTTTTTACGCCTGTTGTACTCTGACTCCAGCACGGCTCTGGCAGTATATGTATTTTTATTTTATTGATGTACTGGCAACGTGCGGCTTCAATTACCATGTGCTAAATTAATCGACAGTCATGCACCCATTAGTTTAATTTGTTGATTACCATCTCCCGGTCGGGGGATCGAACCGTCATTCTGCAACTTCGCTTAGCATCAGCAACCAGACATCTTTCCACTGGACCAAGGCATCAAGACGAAAAAGTCAAGGTTTGGCCGACCAGCTTTCACATGTCTGATATACTGACACACTGACGATTCATATGTGACTATCTGTGGATGCACCTGCCACGATTCAATCCTAGGCTTTTTATGCCTATTGTACTCTGACTCTAGCACGGCTCTGGCAGTATATGTATTTTTATTTTATTGATGCACTGGCAACGTGCGGCTTCAATTTCCATGTGCTAAATTAGCCGACAGTCATGCACCCATTAGTTTAATTTGTTGATAACCATCTACCTGTCGGGGGATCGAACTGGGTTCTGCAACTTCGCATAGCATCAGCAACCAGACATCTTTCCACTGGCCCACTGCACCAAGACTAAAAAGTCAAGGTTTTGCCGACCAGCTTTCACATGTCTGATATACTGACACACTGACGATTGATATGGGACTATCTGTGGATGCACCTGCTACGATTTAATCCTAGGCTTTTTACGCCTATTGTACTCTGACTCCAGCACTGCTCTGGCAGTATACATATTTTTATTTTATTGATGCACTGGCAACGTGCGGCTTCAATTTCCAAGTGCTAACTTTGCCGACAGTCATGCACCCATTAGTTTAATTTGTTGATCACCATCTCTGGGTCAGGGGATCGAAACGCCATTCTGCAACTCTGAATAGCATCAGCAACCAGACATCTTTCCACTGGACCACCGCACCAAGACTAAAAAGTCAAGGTTTGGCCGACCAGCTTTCACATGTCTGATATACTGACACATTGATGATTCATATGGGACTATCTGTGGATGCACCTGCCACGATTCAATCTGGGCATTTTACGCCTATTGTACTCTGACTCCAGCATGGCTCTGCTCTGGCAACGTGCGGCTTAAATTTCCATGTGTTCACTTAGCCGACAGTCATGCACCCATTAGTTTAATTTGTTGATCACCATCTCCCGGTCGGGGAATCGAACCTCCATTCTGCAACTTCGCATTGCATCAGCAACTAGAAATTTTTCCACTGGACCACCGCACCAAGACTAAAAAGTCAAGGTTTGGCCGACCAGCTTTCAAATGTCTGATATTCTGAGACACTGACGATGCATATGGGACTATCTGTGGATGCACCTGCCACGATTCAATCCTAGGATTTTTACACCTATTGTACCCTGACTCCAGCACGGCTCAGGCAGTATATGTATATTTATTTTATTGACGCACTGGAAACGTGCGGCTTCAATTACCATGTGCTAAATTAGCCGACAGTCATGCACCCATTAGTTTAATTTGTTGATCACCATCTACCGGTCGGGGGATCAAACCGCCATTCTGCAACTTCGCATAGCATCAGCAACCAGACATCTTTCCAATGGACCACCGCATCAAGACGAAAAAGTCAAGGTTTGGCCGACCAGCTTTCACATGTCTGATATACTGACACACTGACGATTCATATGTGACTATCTGTGGATGCACCTGCTACGATTCAATCCTAGGCTTTTTACGCCTATTGTACTCTGACTCCAGCACGGCTCTGGCAGTATACATATTTTTATTTTATTGACGCACTGGCAACGTGCGGCTTCAATTTCCAAGTGCTAACTTTGCCGACAGTCATGCACCCATTAGTTTAATTTGTTGATCACCATCTCCCGGTCGGGGAATCGAACCTCCATTCTGCAACTTCGCATTGCATCAGCAACTAGACATCTTTCCACTGGACCACCGCACCAAGACTAAAAAGTCAAGGTTTGGCCGACCAGCTTTCAAATGTCTGATATACTGACACACTGACGATGCATATGGGACTATCTGTGGATGCACCTGCCACGATTCAATCCTAGGATTTTTACACCTATTGTACCCTGACTCCAGCACGGCTCTGGCAGTATATGTATATTTATTTTATTGACGCACTGGAAACGTGCGGCTTCAATTACCATGTGCTAAATTAGCCGACAGTCATGCACCCATTAGTTTAATTTGTTGATCACCATCTACCGGTTGGGGGATCAAACCGCCATTCTGCAACTTCGCATAGCATCAGCAACCAGACATCTTTCCACTGGACCACCGCATCAAGACTAAAAAGTCAAGCTTTGGCCGACCAGCTTTCACATGTCTGATATACTGACACACTGACGATTCATATGGGACTATCTTTGGATGCACCTGCCACGATTCAATCCTAGGCTTTTTATGCCTAATGTAATCTGTCTCCAGCACAGCTCTGGCAGTATATGTATATTTATTTTATTGACGCACTGGAAACGTGCGGCTTCAATTACCATGTGCTAAATTAGCCGACAGTCATGCACCCATTAGTTTAATTTGTTGATCACCATCTACCAGTCGGGGGATCAAACCGCCATTCTGCAACTTCGCATAGCATCAGCAACCAGACATCTTTCCACTGGACCACCGCATCAAGACGAAAAAGTCAAGGTTTGGCCGACCAGCTTTCACATGTCTGATATACTGACACACTGACGATTCATATGTGACTATCTGTGGATGCACCTGCCACGATTCAATCCTAGGCTTTTTATGCCTATTGTACTCTGACTCCAGCACGGCTCTGGCAGTATATGTATTTTTATTTTATTGATGCACTGGCAACATGCAGCTTCAATTTCCATGTGCTAAATTAGCCGACAGTCATGCACCCATTAGTTTAATTTGTTGATAACCATCTACCTGTCGGGGGATCGAACCGGGTTCTGCAACTTCGCATAGCATCAGCAACCAGACATCTTTCCACTGGACCACTGCACCAAGACTAAAAAGTCAAGGTTTTGCCGACCAGCTTTCACATGTCTGATATACTGACACACTGACGATTGATATGGGACTATCTGTGGATGCACCTGCTACGATTTAATCCTAGGCTTTTTACGCCTATTGTACTCTGACTCCAGCACGGCTCTGGCAGTATACATATTTTTATTTTATTGACGCACTGGCAACGTGCGGCTTCAATTTCCAAGTGCTAACTTTGCCGACAGTCATGCACCCATTAGTTTAATTTGTTGATCACCATCTCTGGGTCAGGGGATCGAAACGCCATTCTGCAACTCTGCATAGCATCAGCAACCAGACATCTTTCCACTGGACCACCGCACCAAGACTAAAAAGTCAAGGTTTGGCCGACCAGCTTTCACATGTCTGATATACTGACACATTGATGATTCATATGGGACTATCTGTGGATGCACCTGCCACGATTCAATCTGGGCATTTTACGCCTATTGTACTCTGACTCCAGCATGGCTCTGCTCTGGCAACGTGCGGCTTAAATTTCCATGTGTTCACTTAGCCGACAGTCATGCACCCATTAGTTTAATTTGTTGATCACCATCTCCCGGTCGGGGGATCGAACTGCCATTCTGCAACTTCACATGGCATCAGCAACCAGACATCTTTCCACTGGACCACCGCATCAAGACTAAACTGTCAAGGTTTGGCAGACGAGCTTTCACATGTCTGATATACCGACACACTGATGATTGATATGGGACTATCTGTGGATGCACCTGCCACGATTCAATCCTAGGCTTTTTATGCCTATTGTACTCTGACTCCAGCACGGCTCTGGCAGTATATGTATTTTTATTTTATTGACGCTCTGGCAACTTGCGGCTTAAATTTCCATGTGCTAACTTAGCCGACAGTCATGCACCCATTAATTTAATTTGTAGATCACCATCTCCGGTCATGGGATCGATCCGCCATTCTGCAACTTCGCATAGCATCAGCAACCAGACATCTTTCCACTGGACCACCGCATCAAGAATAAAAAGTCACGGTTTGGCCGACCAGCTTTCACATGTCTGATATACTGACACACTGACGATTCATATGGGACTATCTGTGGATGCACCTGCCACGATTCAATCCTAGGCTTTTTATGCCTATTGTACTCTGACTCCAGCACGGCTCTGGCAGTATATGTATTTTTATTTTATTGACGCTCTGGCAACTTGCGGCTTAAATTTCCATGTGCTAACTTAGCCGACAGTCATGCACCCATTAATTTAATTTGTAGATCACCATCTCCCGGTTGGGGGATCGAAACGCCATTCTGCAACTTCGCATAGCATCAGCAACCAGACATCTTTCCACTGGACCACCGCACCAAGACTAAAAAGTCACGGTTTGGCCGACCAGCTTTCACATGTCTGATATACTGGCACACTGACGATTCATATGAGACTATCTGTGGATGACCTGCCACGATTCAATCGTAGGCTTTTTACGCCTATTGTAATCTGTCTCCAGCACGGCTCTGGCAGTATATGTATTTTTATTTTATTGACGCACTGGCAACGTGCGGCTTCAATTGACATGTGCTAAATTATTCGACAGTCATGCACCCATTAGTTTAATTTGTTGATCACCATCTCCCGGTCGGGGGATCGAACCGTCATTCTGCAACTTCGCATAGCATCAGCAACCATACATCTTTCCACTGGACCACCGCATCAAGACGAAAAAGTCAAGGTTTGGCTGACCAGCTTTCAAATGTCTGATATTCTGACACACTGACGATGCATATGGGACTATCTGTGGATGCACCTGCCACGATTCAATCCTAGGATTTTTACACCTATTGTACCCTGACTCCAGCACGGCTCTGGCAGTATATGTATATTTATTTTATTGACGCACTGGAAACGTGCGGCTTCAATTACCATGTGCTAAATTAGCCGACAGTCATGCACCCATTAGTTTAATTTGTTGATCACCATCTATTGGTCGGAGGATCAAACCGCCATTCTGCAACTTCGCATAGCATCAGCAACCAGACATCTTTCCACTGGACCACCGCATCAAGACTAAAAAGTCAAGCTTTGGCCGA
The DNA here is from genome assembly GCA_034401795.1 of Chaetoderma sp. LZ-2023a. NCBI lineage: Eukaryota > Metazoa > Mollusca > Caudofoveata > Chaetodermatida > Chaetodermatidae > Chaetoderma > Chaetoderma sp. LZ-2023a. Next base: position 75,444,336 of record CM067361.1, on the reverse strand, counting down.
CCAGCTTTCACATGTCTGATATACTGACACACTGACGATTCATATGTGACTATCTGTGGATGCACCTGCCACGATTCAATCCTAGGCTTTTTATGCCTATTGTACTCTGACTCCAGCACGGCTCTGGCAGTATATGTATTTTTATTTTATTGACGCACTGGCAACGTGCGGCTTCAATTTCCATGTGCTAAATTAGCCGACAGTCATGCACCCATTAGTTTAATTTGTTGATAACCATCTACCTGTCGGGGGATCGAACCGGGTTCTGCAACTTCGCATAGCATCAGCAACCAGACATCTTTCCACTGGACCACTGCACCAAGACTAAAAAGTCAAGGTTTTGCGACCAGCTTTCACATGTCTGATATATTGACACACTGACAATTGATATGGGACTATCTGTGGATGCACTTGCTACGATTTTAATCCTATGCTTTTTACGCCTATTGTACTCTGACTCCAGCACGGCTCTGGCAGTATACATATTTTTATTTTATTGACGCACTGGCAACGTGCGGCTTCAATTTCCAAGTGCTAACTTTGCCGACAGTCATGCACCCATTAGTTTAATTTGTTGATCACTATCTCCCGGTCGGGGGATCGAACTGCCATTCTGCAACTTCACATGGCATCAGCATCCAGACATCTTTCCACTGGACCACCGCATCAAGACTAAACAGTCAAGGTTTGGCAGACGAGCTTTCACATGTCTGATATACCGACACACTGATGATTCATATGGGACTATCTGTGGATGCACCTGCCACGATTCAATCCTAGGCTTTTTACGCCTATTGTAATCTGTCTCCAGCACGGCTCTGGCAGTATATGTATTTTTATTTTATTGACGCACTGGCAACGTGCGGCTTCAATTGACATGTGCTAAATTATCCGACAGTCATGCACCCATTAGTTTAATTTGTTGATCACCATCTCCCGGTCGGGGGATCGAACCGTCATTCTGCAACTTCGCATAGCATCAGCAACCATACATCTTTCCACTGGACCACCGCATCAAGACGAAAAAGTCAAGGTTTGGCCGACCAGCTTTCACATGTCTGATATACTGACACACTGACGATTCATATGTGACTATCTGTGGATGCACCTGCCACGATTCAATCCTAGGCTTTTTATGCCTATTGTACTCTGACTCCAGCACGGCTCTGGCAGTATATGTATTTTTATTTTATTGACGCACTGGCAACGTGGGACTTCAATTTCCATGTGCTAAATTAGCCGACAGTCATGCACCCATTAGTTTAATTTGTTGATAACCATCTACCGGTCGGGGATCGAACCGGGTTCTGCAACTTCGCATAGCATCAGCAACCAGACGCCTTTCCACTGGACCACTGCACCAAGACTAAAAAGTCAAGTTTTTGCCGACCAGCTTTCACATGTCTGATATAGTGACACACTGACGATTGATATGGGACTATCTGTGGATGCACCTGCTACGATTTAATCCTAGGCTTTTTACGCCTATTGTACTCTGACTCCAGCACGGCTCTGGCAGTATACGTATTTTTATTTTATTGACGCACTGGCAACGTGCGGATTCAATTACCATGTGCTAAATTAGCCGACAGTCATGCACCCATTAGTTTAATTTGTTGATCACCATCTCCGGTCATGGGATCGATCCGCCATTCTGCAACTTCGCATAGCATCAGCAACCAGACATCTTTCCACTGGACCACCGCATCAAGAATAAAAAGTCACGGTTTGGCCGACCAGCTTTCACATGTCTGATATACTGACACACTGACGATTCATATGGGACTATCTGTGGATGCACCTGCCACGATTCAATCCTAGGCTTTTTATGCCTATTGTACTCTGACTCCAGCACGGCTCTGGCAGTATATGTATTTTTATTTTATTGACGCTCTGGCAACTTGCGGCTTAAATTTCCATGTGCTAACTTAGCCGACAGTCATGCACCCATTAATTTAATTTGTAGATCACCATCTCCCGGTTGGGGGATCGAAACGCCATTCTGCAACTTCGCATAGCATCAGCAACCAGACATCTTTCCACTGGACCACCGCACCAAGACTAAAAAGTCACGGTTTGGCCGACCAGCTTTCACATGTCTGATATACTGGCACACTGACGATTCATATGAGACTATCTGTGGATGACCTGCCACGATTCAATCGTAGGCTTTTTATGCCTATTGTACTCTGACTCCAGCACGGCTCTGGCAGTATATGTATTTTTATTTTATTGACGCACTGGCAACGTGCAGCTTAAATTTCCATGTGCTAACTTAGCCGACAGTCATGCACCCATTAGTTTAATTTGTTGATCACCATCAGTAGTAGTGTCGGGATTAAAATGATACCACCTCCCCGAATAACGGGGAAAATAAAGATTCTCGCCTCCAGAGACCCGAACAATTTCGAGATAGGCTATTTAGGTGTCACTAGGGAAAAGTAGCATCTAAAAAACTGCCACACCTCGGCCACTAGGAAAAAGTACCATCTAAAAAAACTGCCACACCTCGGCCACTAGGAAAATAGTAGCATCTAAAAAACTGCCACACCTCGGGGCGCCGGGAGGGCAGCCGCGGCGCGGGACCTAATCTGACGAGGGCCCTGGCGGGGTGCAGTCAAAATGATACCACCTCCCTCCCCCGGCTGCCGTTCAGCCATCCGTGGCCCCCCCTCTCAATCCATCGGGCAAAGGTTAGTGAAACATGTGGTTGGCCTTATGTCATCAAAATGATACCGCCTGGGGCACCGATCCGTGGCCCCCACCGCCCTCTGTGTGGGCATAAGCGGTTTAGACATGTGGTTGGCCTCTAGATGGAGGCTCTCAATCCCTGGGGCATAGGATTTGAGACAGGTGTATAAAACTCCCGTGGCTGGGGAGAATTTCCAGATAAGCAACCACAGTGATATACCAGCGGATCGCCTTTGTCTGAACGTCCATTTAGAGACAAGCATACTCAGTGGTATACGAGCTGATCAAGCACACATAAAAGGTCTTAACGTCCATTTAGAGACAAGCATACTCAGTGGTATAGCTTGTGATCAAGCACGCATTACCTGGTCTGAACGTCCATTTAGAGACAAGCATACTCAGTGGTATACGAGCTGATCAAGCACACATAAAAGGTCTTAACGTCCATTTAGAGACAAGCATACTCAGTGGTATAGCTTGTGATCAAGCACGCATTACATGGTCTGAACGTCCATTTAGAGACAAGCATACTCAGTGGTATACGAGCTGATCAAGCACACATAAAAGGTCTTAACGTCCATTTAGAGACAAGCATACTCAGTGGTATAGCTTGTGATCAAGCACGCATCACATGGTCTGAACGTCCAGACTAGCATACTCAGTGGTATAGCTTGTGACGCATTACAGGGTCTGACTGCACATTTAGAGACAAGCCTTACTCAGTGGTATACGCCATGATTACTGTTGCACAGTTCGCGCTATGGCAAGGCAATTTGGCCTTAGAGTAGCCTCTAAGGCCAAGAAAGCCGACCTGCTCCAGCTGATCGGACAGGCCCGTGCCGAGGAATTCATTGCTCGACTGAGACAATCAGTGAAGACGGGACGGTTTCCAGCGACCACCAGAGATGATCCTGAGAACTTCCACAAGAAAGCACTGCGGCGGCGTGAGCTTCATCAGTTGGATGAGGAGGTGACGGCTAGCTTACGAGCCAAAGCTGTAGCGACGCGGATGGCAGACCATCCACTGGAGCGCCTACCTGCCCTACGCAGGATTACTACGCGAATGATGAGGGGGCCGAGGGATGAACCCTTAGCCCGGAGCATGAGGCGAGAGGGTGAGCAGATTCTCAATGAGCGTCTGGGTGAGATGGAAGGGGAGGAGAGGAAGACGGACAGTATGCTGGACGTTCTTCCAAGGCCTCAATGGAGACATTACAGGGCAGATCATGGGTAAGATCCAGCAGACTGCCCAGAACGCCTTCTACCTCCAGTATACCCACACCTATCGCATCAAACACATCGAGGACGGTAGGGTGATGCTCTTCCACAAGAACGCTCCAGGGAGTCCGTGGCTGAACACGATAGGAGCAGCTCAGGACTGGGTGGCGGCAAGAGAGCAAGACCGCCTCGACCCCGACAACATCGACCGCCCTAACACCAAGTGGGCTTTCGTCAGATCAATCAACGTTGAGGTCAAGGCTGTCATCGACCGTCAACCTTTGCTTGGGACAGGACCGCTCCCAGACTGGCTACGACAGAAGAAGAGTATGGGGGCACTTGACACCTACAATGATAACATGTGTCTCTGGAGATGCCTAGCAGTGTATCAGGGGGCGAGACCCGATAGAAGTACTGCTCCTGCACGAGAGCTCGGTAGACAGTTCTACGGTCTCGCCGCCGGCATGCCGGTGGATGACGTGCCAAAAACCTCTCTGGATCAGCTGGATAAGGTAGAGTTCTTCGCGAAGATCGGGATTCGAGTGTATGAACCAACTGAAGAGGGCACCTGGCACCTGATCCGGCAAGCGGCCCACTACCACGACACTATGACCATCGGAGTGTACGATCACCATGCCTTCTATATAAAGAACATTTCCAAGCTGGCACATACACTAGTCTGTAGTCACTGTCAGCAGAGGTTCACACAGGCATGCCATCTTCAGCGTCATGTTGATCGCTGCACCGGGGACAAAACCACGGTAGAGTGCCCTGGGGAGAAGGTTGATGCACCGCAGTCTGCGCATGAGAAAGCCTTCTACCCACCCCAGACATCCAGTTCAGCGGCCACTCGTTGGGTCCGTTATGTGGCGAAAACCCAAGGTATCCACATACACCATGTAGAGTGTGGGCACGGTGGCGAGCGTTGGATCGAGGGGGCTCACGTAGATGGTTATGATCCAACTACCAACACCGTTTACCAGTTCCATGACTGTTTCTGGCATGGATGCCCTCAGCACCAGCAAGGTGAGGCGGCCGAACAAAAATACCTCAAGACCACCCGGAGAGAGGAGAAGCTGAGAGCAGCTGGATACATGCTTGTGGTACAGTGGGAGTGCGGTATAAAACGCTGCCCAAGCATCCCTAAACGAGTTCGGACCGTCTCATACCCGTACTTCATCGTCTATGACGTCGAGGCCCTCCTAGATGGCGTCAAGACTCATCCTACGGAGACTCTCACGATTGAGAGTAACCACATGCCGATCTCTGTGTCAGTCGGCTGCTCCTTGGAAGGCTCCGCCAGTGAGCCCACTCACCTCGGCAATCCTGACCCAGAAGCTCTGATCAAGGCTTTCATGGAGGAGATTACCAGGCGAGCACACAGAATCCGTACAGAAATCCGGGCACAGTTCATCCCTTCAGACATGGACAAGCTCCCAAAACGCCAGCAGCGACTGATTACCGAGTGGTGTGACCAAGTCCCGGTGCTGGGCTTCAACTCTGGCCGTTATGACGTAAACCTGATCAAGAAGCACTTTGTGGATGAGCTGACCAACACTGGCACAGTGAAAGTCGCCAAGCAAGCTAGTAAGACCATGTTCCTCATGACCCCCGAGCTTAGGTTTCTCGATGTGATTAACTACTTGGAGCCAGGAGTCTCCTACGAGGCATGGATCAAAGCCTATGGATGTACACAGCAGAAGAGCTGGCTCCCGTATGAATGGTTCGACACCCCCGAGAAGCTTAATTACCCTGGACTCCCCGACTACCCAGCATGGTGGTCCAAGCTCAAAGGTGGCTACCTCCTCAAGCTGTCGGAGTGGAAACAGTGCAAACAGACATTCAGAGACCATGGAATGCGGACGTTCGCCGACTGGTTGTGGTACTATAACAACCTGGATGTTAGCCCATTCATCGAAGCCCTCGAGCGGATGCGGGAGTTCTACACAGAACGAGAAATTGACATCCTCAAGGATGCTGTGTCTCTCCCAGGAGTGTCTCTGCAGTACCTTTTATGTGGAACCGCCCACCACATGCCGGATGTTAGCCTCTACTCCCCGGGCAAGGAGGCCTACGATATGCTGAACGCGGTTGTTGGAGGGCCCAGCATCGTGTTCACCAGATACCACGAGGCAGGTGTGACACGCATCCGCCAGAGTGAGCGGGTCTGCCAACGTCTACTCGGCTATGACGCAAATGCTCTGTACTTGTCTACGATGGCTAAAGAGATGCCATGTGGTAAGGAGACAGTACGGCAGTGGTCCGGTGCTAGCGACGTAGCCAGATTTAAGAAGGATCTGCTGGCTGACCACTGGTTCGGTTTCGCTGAAGTGGACATAGAGGTTCCTAAGGCACTGTGGGCGAAGTTCGAGGAAATGCCACCTCTCTTCTACAACACAGAGATTCCAGCTGAGGCAGTATCTGAGGAGATGCTCGCATACCTAGAGAAAACTGGTAGGAAACGCCCCACAACCAGTAAACTAGTCGGCGCCCTCTCGGCCAAGAGGAAGCTCTTGTATGCGCCATCACTCAAGTGGTACCTCACCCATGGGCTAGAGATTACAGCTGTCTACCGGACAATAGACTACAAGCCCCAGAGACCCTTTGAGTGGTTTGTGAACAATGTTACCGATGCTCGCCGTACAGGAGATGTTGATAAGAGCAAATCGCTCTTGGCAGATCTGTTCAAGCTACTAGGCAACAGTGCCTATGGGAAGCTCATCGAGGCCCTGGAGCGCCACAGCAACACGACCTTCACCATGGATGAACGAGTGGTAGATAGAGCCCTCCGCAGTGCATGGTTCGAAGATCTTGAGGAGATCGGCGAGTCCTACGAGATCCAGAGACGCAAGGCAAAAATCACCATTCGCCGGCCCTTCCAGATGGGGATAGCCGTATACGAGCTCGCGAAGCTGCGGATGCTGGAGTTCTACTACAACTTCCTGGATCACTATGTGCCTCGTGACAGCTTCGAGTACCTCCAGATGGACACAGACTCTGCGTACATCGCAATAGCTGCCTCCAGCCTCGACGAAGTCATTCGCCCTGAGATGCGAGCAGAGTATGATGCTCATAAGCGGGAGTGGCTAGCTTGGGACAAGTGGTCTGGACGGACTCCGGGACTGTTCAAGCTCGAGTTCGAAGGCAACCGTGGTATCGCTCTCTGTTCCAAGTGCTACTACGTGGAGAGCCCCGATGGGAAGGTGAAATGCTCAGCCAAAGGTATGTCTAAACGCCAGAACGATGTCATTTGGCAAAGGTTCTTCAGGGCCCTAAACGGTAGCATTGACAGAGCTACAAACCGAGGCCTACGCATGCACCCGCGGACACAAGGCATGGTGACGTATGGACAGGAAAAACTCGGGCTCTCAGCCTACTACGATAAGCGGCATGTGTTGCCAGATGGTGTCCATACCGAACCAATCGAGTACTATATCCCTCAGGCACATGACGACGGTGGTAGCTGTGTGTCTGGAGGGACCACCTGAAGCTCCTCCCGAACAAACGGACGTTTGGGACAGCTCTCGGAGCGTGCCAGATAGTACAGCGTAGGCTGCCCCTCCATCTCGACATACCTGTCAAGTCTGTGGACATCTAGCGACCAGTTAGGATCTGTTGCACGGCGTCGCCCACCTTCCAACTCACCAGGTTCATACAGGTACCGAACCAGAGCATAAGATGGAAGGCACAGCTGTTCCTTGTCCACTCCTCCGGAAGGTTTGGCAACAGAGGATCGTTGGATAGCCTCTACTGGCTTCTTACCAGTTAACCGAATTACCTCAGTATTGGATCGCTCTACCACCCGGGGCAAATCTTTCACCCACACCCTGGACCTCTCTCCAGCCTGTGCCATTTCCTGGGCGTATTGGTGTGGGAACAGTCTCTCTGCCAGTGTCCGATTCCACTGCTCGACGATTGCCTGGGCACGGTGGTGACCAACTTCACCTCGTCTAATTGCCACATCATGTTTCCGCATGAGGGCCGCAGTCTCGCCTCTGAACTCCTTACCCTCATCCACCTGCAACAATTCTGGCCACTGGAGGGGATTTTCCGGATCCTCGTAGACACCCTGGAATGCCTGGGCCACCTGGCCAGCTGACTTGTCTGTGAGCGGTGCCGCAGCCTTGTACCTGCTGGCGACATCGACGATGGTGGGGGCATACTTGTAGGTCTTACGACCAACCGAGTCGTGTGGAAGGAATAGAACATCTGCCTGGTGAACTCTATTCGGGACAGTTTCATCGAAATGGGCATGCCTGATGAGCCGTGGACGAGGTTTGTATATCTGCCACATCGCCTGGCAGCTGAGCCACTGGCTAATTGTCTCCAAGGTGAAGTTGTGACCCTTGCGGCGTACAGCCTCGAGTAGTTGGTGGGGCTCATGGTAATATCCACCAGGCTGATAGTAGAGATCCTCAAGACCACCAGATTTCATCACTGACGTCCTGTCACGCACGGTCTGGGTATCACTGACGTCCACTCCCGTCCTGTCACGCACAGCCTGAGCGAACTCTACACAGACGACCGTTATGCATTTCGACTATCACTGAAGACCTCCTCCATACACCGGCGTCTAGTTTCTGCTCGCTGAGCTTATCGACTAACCCTCGGATGTCTTGACCAGGTCGTACAGAGACGCCATCCTTATATAGTATGGCTTAAATGTTCGGCGGCCCAGATGGCCGCAAGTGCCATGGCAACATACGGTAGCCAAGGGCCTGCGACTCCGAAGAACGTACCTACTCCTGAGGCGATGGCTGGTATGGCTTCAGAAATCTTCTCCACACCCTGGAGAGCATTGTTGGCGATCTTGCGGACCGTCTCGCCCGCCTTCGTTGTGAACAGAGCGATCAGAGCCCCAACGGCTGCCAGCGGACCGATAGAACCTTTTACGTAAGTGCGATAGATTCCTTTCGCTCTGTGTATTAGTTTGCGGGATTCAGACTCATCACCCTCCGCTACATCGTAGTCGTCTGCATCATAATCCTCCTCATCATAGTACTCGTCATCTATATCCTCGACCGGATCTTCATAAGCCTCTGGTTCATACATATCCGTCGCCAGCTATATAGTAGCTTTAAACTGTAGTCTATAGCATGGCCTCCGCAATCTTGAATGTGGGCGTATTTGCCTTAGCGAACTGGGGACTCAGCTTCGCCGACAAGAAGGCGGCAGAGGTCGAGCGTGAGCGCCATAACCAGGCGATGGAGAAGCTGTCTACGGAGAAGTTTGAGTACAGCAAAGACCTCGAGCATATGTGCCAGAAGGAGGCACGCCGACGACAACTCCGAGCTCAGGCCAACCAGAGCCTCAAAGAGGCAGATGAGAGGCTCGATGAGTACTACGAGGCCGTATCTGAGCCAACGCTCGACTATGAAGCATCGACTGGTCAGAAGACAGCAGAGCTTATAGTAGTAGTGGCAGCTGCAGCGGTGACGACAGGGGTCGTGCTCTACGCACGCTCAAGCTGAATACCTGATGTGTTCGATACGCATACCTTAGCATAGCCAAAGTAAAGTACCGTCACACCTAATTGGCGAGTCCCAGCTATGAGGTTTCCGATGTTGAAGCTGAACCGGTTGCCCTGATTAGGTGGGATGTTCCTGCCACCGACGTGGTGACGGCCCTTGAGTGCTGACTCGAGGTCGTCGCTTCCACTTGTTTGTCGCAGAAGTGCGTATGACTTAGTTTTCTGTCTGTAGAGTTGGCAGTCAGCCAGCTCGCGTACCTCACCAAGAACATTGGTCCCAGCAACCACAAGTTTGAGGTCGTCCAGCTTACCCACCTCCTGGATGAGTCCTCCCTTCTGAACCAGGACCGCAACGGCGACACAGTCCGATGCACCACGATGCAATGTCAGCTCTACCTCTTGGTTAGCTGTGGCTTGGACCTGCTGGTGTTCTCGCTCTCCCAGCAGCGGACAACGGGTTATCATCATGTATACTGGGTCTAATGACCGTCAGGCAGTCCTTCCGAGGATCAGTACAGTGCGATGTCGCAGGTTCAACGGCCCCATCTGGATGTTGCACATACTGCAGCATGTTTACGGTCTGGGTATATAGAGGGGTTAAATGGCTGCCATGTTTGGTAAAGTTCTCCAGCAGATTATCTTTGGGCAGCAGGCCAAGTCGGTACGACAGCCGCGACGTGCACTGTCCCACAGTGACAGGGTCCGAGGCCGGCTTCGTGACATCAACATTATCCATGAGCGAGTCAAGGTTACACCGCCGACGGATGCGGAGATACTGGCCGCCATAGAGGAAGGAGCGCCAGCTCGTAGTACAAAAGAACTCCTGACTCGGATACTCTACCGGAAGTTTGACAGCACCCAGGGCAGGACACTCGACCTACCTGTGGGCCAAACCAACAGTCCTGTTATTCTAGCTCTCCAAAAGGCGAGGGTCAACCCCAAAGATCTACTAATGGTCGGGAAGTGGGCTGCCGTATTTAGCCTCCATAGCCAGGAAGAGCGAGAGATGCTGAATAGCCTCCAGTCTGGAGCAACTAACTACTTCAGGGAGGAGGTCAGTGCCGCTGTAGCAGAGAGCCATGACACTGGTCATGCAAAAGGTACTCAGGAGGGGTTCACTGTTGGCCGCAATGAGGCTGTTGAGCATATCTTCAATGAAAGAGGGTGTAGGAGATTGGACAAGAATCTGTCAGCATTTCTGAAATTCCCAGATAACCACCAGGACTATCTCATCAAAACGGCTCGCAAGTCAGATGCTCATCGCGCATGGAAAAAGTGGGTCTTCCGTGAGAAGTTCCAGAAGAAGAGAGTCCTACCATCTGACCCTCAGTGGATAGAGTTTCAGCGACAGGCTTCTGACGAAACTGACGAAGTTCCTCAAGCTTCTGACGAAGTTCCTCAAGCTTCTGACGAAGTTCCTCAAGCCTCTGACGAAGTTCCTCAAGCTTCTGACGAAATTCCTCAAGCTTCTGACGAAGTTCCGCAAGCGTATGACGAAGTTCCTCAAGCTTCTGACGAAGTTCCTCAAGCTTCTGACGAAGTTCCTCCAGGCTTCTGACGAAGTTCCTCAAGCTTCTGACGAAGTTCCTCAAGCTTCTGACGAAGTTCCTCCAGGCTTCTGATGAAGTTCCTCAAGCTTCTGACGAAGTTCCTCAAGCTTCTGACGAAGTTCCTCCAGGCTTCTGACGAAGTTCCTCAAGCTTCTGACGAAGTTCCTCAAGCTTCTGACGAAGTTCCTCAAGCTTCTGACGAAGTAGCGGACGAAGTTCCTCAGCCTGAACGAAAAAAGTTTCGGCCGACAGTCTGTCAGCGATGACGCGTAGAGCAGGCTAGTTTCCTGGCTGGATTCAGCTTGTAGGCGAAGGTCTGCGCCTTTTCCAGAGAGGGCTTGAAGTGTGACAGCTCACCTGTCTCCTTGTTGCTGAAGATGAAGCGGTACAGCTCAGCTGCCCTCTGTACACCTGCGATAAAGTCCCCTTTGGGTTCCTTGAGCGTTAGACTGTCGTATATGGTCTCGAGCAGGGCACATCCAGACTTGGAGCTGAAGCATAGCAACCGGGCATTGTGGCGGATTTCCGGTGAGATCTCGCGGGTGTACTTCTGAAAGAGGATGAAGACAGTTATCTTTGTGTGCCGGATGTGCCTGGTGATGTTGCTAAGGTAGGGGACTGTCTTCTGGTCCATTGCAGGGTCCTCGATAACTAGAACAAGTGGTTCTGTCAGTCGGACTGCCAGCAGCTTCTCCATCAGTGATTGCAGGTTCTGCGTCTTGGTGATTGGACCATTGTACCATTGATCATTACTGTCAACCGCCTCAGCGGCGGAGTCAGACACCAGAAGGATGTATTGAGAGTGTAGATGTTCAGCCAGGAGAGCCCGCAGCAAGATGTTTTTCCCGTGGCCTGACGGGGCAATGATCAGCACCACCTGGCCAGCATCGGCCGGCCTACTGTTGAATGGTGAAATAGTTGGGCATAGGAGGACCACGCAGTCGGCCAAGGGAATAGGTAGCAGTGCTCATGGTACTGGCCCTCTCTGCCGGGGCACGCCTTGTGGGCGCTCCACCATTCCTGGGCATTGGCAATCCTCAGGCCGCATGCTCGACTATGGACTACACACCACCCTTCAGCCCGCCATGCCTCATATGCTGCAGGGGTCTCGTCATCCATCTCTCACTATTCAGAAGGGTTAAACATAGGCGACAATGATCTCGGCCATTGCACTTGTTGCTAGCCCTAGAACCGCGGCCTCCATTAGTGTAACACATTCACCCATGATCTTGGCGGCGGCAGTGTAAGCGGCACCACTGAGGGCGATCTTTGGGATGGGGTGAGTTATTCCGAGACAGTGGCCGGCCACCCCACTCACTACGGTAGCGAGGACAGCTGCAGTGGCGGCAGGAAGAACCTCATTTCCCCCTGTCATCTTCACCACAGCCACATTCGCTGTCGCACTTTAGGTTTCTCAGTGCGGTACAGGGCTTGGACCTTCAATATATGGCGGTACTCTTCATCGGTGACATGGCCATCCTCGAGAGCTTTGCTGACAGACTCGTCGATAGTCCATATCATACTCTGTGCTAGTGTCACATACTTAGCATGCTTCTCCAACCTCCTTATGATCTGCCGCTGCCCCACCCCCAAGCCTGTGGCCAAGACAGTGGTGGCTAGTGTCACGCCGCCCAGAGGGATGGCAACGAGGGCACCCACCCCTGTAGCGAGAGTGGCCACAGCTGCCACACCAGCACTGGCTCCAATCACACCCGCAGCAGTGGTTGTATGCGCGAGGATGTTGTAGGCTGTCTTATATCGACTGCGCGTTCTGCCGTACTTTTCTGCCTCATGGACGAGATTATGCCTGATGGTATCTATCTGCTGGAGTCGCCAGCCATGGATGGACCGCCCTCGTCAGCAGTCAGGGAGGGGTATAGTTCTGGGGGCTTCCGCCCCTCTGATTTTGCCATGGTATATCTGGAGGCTTAAACCGGCATCACCTGCAGAATCTGCTTATGAGTCATAGAAGGGTTCATTTTGGAGAGCCTGGCAAACCCTGCCAGCTTTTTGGTCTTGAGACAGATGGCTCTTAGAACGTGGTCAGCACTATGTCGGGTGCCAGTAGCATTCTGAGACGTGATATCTGGAACTGCACCTTATGACCAAGATTGTAGGTACACCGCTGGATGGCTTTCTTGGTCTTACACTTCTGCGCCATCTCCTCTTCCCACTGTATGACCTCTGGCTCATCCTCGTCTTTGAAGACACCTGGCTCATCATCGTAGACATCTGGCTGATCGTCGTCTCCTGCATCCCGCTTACTCTCCTCCAGGAGGGCCTGCCAGTATCGGAAATTTCCCCTGTGCCTCCTTGCCCTGCACGCGTTCTGTTGATACCAGTTCTCCCGCTGTAGGCGCTCTCCTTCTTGTTGACAGATCTGTTGCTGTGCGAGCCTCTGTTCGTTTTGTGCAGTGGTCATGAAGGGGCAACCCTCTTTCTTCAGCATCTCGGCAAAGGTCAGATATTGCTGGTATGATATCATGTTGTCGTCAGGTCAATGAGTAATAAGAGTGTAAACTCTAAATGGGCGTCCGATATCCCATCCGTGCTGGCGTATATGTTAATGGAGGGGTTGTCAAACAGGTGATTTACAGGTGTGAACAGGCTAGGACTGACAGCTTTCCATAGGTTGCTGTTGGCACCTGGGAGATACTCTATCACATCCGGCCGACTTCTACCAGTGAGCTGCTGTGTGCACGGCCCGGAGGTTGATGCAGCACATCGGCGTGTATGTATGTTGTGCCCCGCTGGGGCACCTCGAAGAGGACCCATTCTACACGGTACTGTACCACCCGTCTCCCCTCTAGAGAGGGTGAGATTATGTTCTCACCACCGGAGAGCAGCAGTCGGACAATCGGCATGGTTATATGTCTCGTTTAAACCCCTTTATAGCGTGCTATGGAACCCATATTTGCCCACTCGACTGGTCTTGCTGACCTCGCAGATGTGTACGCAGTTGATGCTGCCAAGGTAGAAGAGAGTGATGGAAAGTCCTTCCCCCTACAGTACGAAGCAAGCTCAAAGGCATTCTCCCTCCACCCCGTTTAACTCTTCATATATAGCCATGCTTCTCATCGTATTGCTCGTGCTGGCGTCTACAGAAGTGGCGCATGGCGCTAAGACTGCCATGATATTGGATGCCAAGTGGGCCCACTTCCGGGATGACCCCCAGTACAATCCTTGGGTCGGCCACTTGCGGAGAAACATTTATGACCGCCCACGTAAAGAGATCGAGTCTGTCTGCCATGGGGTGGAGAGGGTAGGCCGTGGTTGTCTGCTGGAGACCCCTGCTCAGCACCAGATTCTCTGCGTAACATGTGAACCTGCCAGAGTCTGCCGTGGTTCACATGCTAACCACTTTAGCCTCCTCCCAGGTGAGCATTGTCAAGGTAGATGGAAGCCTCTATGGGTGGTCCCATCATGCCGATGCGACTCTGGCACAGACTACGTGTTTGTCTGAGCCTACACAGAATAGAGAGAGGCCGGCCACTGGCCGGTATCCTGAGGAGGTTCTCCCGGGCAGGTGGGGTCCAGCGATGTCCGAGAGAAATGATCACATGTCTCAAATTCCTATGCCCCAGGGATTGAGAGGGCAGTGTGGGGCGCGGATCGCCGAACGGCGGCCAGTTGAGGGAGGTGGTATCATTTTGACTGGGATTAAATCACTTCATTCTCGTGTCGGCGATCAGGACCGGAATGAAAGGCAAACACCAACCACATGTTTCACCAACCTATTCCCGAGGGATTGAGAGGGGGGCCACGGATGGCTGAACGGCAGCCAGGGGAGGGAGGTGGTATCATTTTGACTGCACCCCACCGGGGCCCTCGTCAGATTAGGTCCCGCGCCCAAGCTGCCCTCCCGGCGCCCCGAGGTGTGGCAGTTTTTTAGATGCTACTTTTTCCTAGTGGCCGAGGTGTGGCAGTTTTTTTAGATGCTACTTTTTCCTAGTTGCCGAGGTGTGGCAGTTTTTTAGATGCTACTTTTTCCTAGTGACACCTAAATAGCCTATCTCGAAATTGTTCGGGTCTCTGGAGGCGAGAATCTTTATTTTCCCCGTTATTCGGGGAGGTGGTATCATTTTAATCCCGATACTACTACTGATGGTGATCAACAAATTAAACTACTACTCCATCTCCCGGTTGGGGGATCGAACCGCCATTCTGCAACTTAGCATCGCATCAGCAACCAGACATCTTTCCACTGGACCACCGCACCAAGACTAAAAAGTCAAAGTTTGGCCGACCAGCTTTCAAATGTCTGATATACTGATACACTGACGATTCATATGGGACTATCTGTGGATGCACCTGCCACGATTCAATCCTAGGATTTTTACGCCTATTGTACTCTGACTCCAGCACGGCTCTGGCAGTATATGTATTTTTATTTTATTGATGCACTGGCAACGTACGGCTTCAATTTCCATGTGCTAAATTAGCCGAAAGTCATGCACCCATTAGTTTAATTTGTTGATCACCATCTCCCGGTCGGTGGATCGAACCGGGTTCTGCAACTTCGGATAGCATCAGCAACCAGACATCTTTCCACTGGACCACTGCACCAAGACTAAACAGTCATGTTTTTGCCGACCAGCTTTCACATGTCTGATATACTGACACACTGACGATTCATATGGGA
Source organism: Chaetoderma sp. LZ-2023a (assembly GCA_034401795.1). Lineage (NCBI taxonomy): Eukaryota > Metazoa > Mollusca > Caudofoveata > Chaetodermatida > Chaetodermatidae > Chaetoderma > Chaetoderma sp. LZ-2023a. Next base: position 75,428,765 of record CM067361.1, on the reverse strand, counting down.
CTATCTGTGGATGCACCTGCTACGATTCAATCCTAGGCTTTTTACGCCTATTGTACTCTGACTCCAGCACGGCTCTGACAGTATATGTATTTTTATTTTATTGACGCACTGGCAACGTACAACTTCAATTTCCATGTGCTAACTTAGCCGACAGTCATGCACCCATTAGTTTAATTTGTTGATCACCATCTCCCGGTTGGGGGATCGAACCGCCATTCTGCAACTTAGCATCGCATCAGCAACCAGAGATCTTTCCACTGGACCACCGCACCAAGACTAAACAGTCAAGTTTTTGCCGACCAGCTTTCACATGTCTGATATACTGACACACTGACGATTCATATGGGACTATCTGAGGATGCACCTGCTACGATTCAATCCTAGGCTTTTTACGCCTATTGTACTCTGACTCCAGCACGGCTCTGGCAGTATATGTATTTTTATTTTATTGATGCACTGGCAATGTGCGGCTTCAATTTCCATGTGCTAAATTAGCCGACAGTCATGCACCCATTAGTTTAATTTGTTGATCACCATCTCCCGGCCGGTGGATCGAACCGGGTTCTGCAACTTCGGATAGCATCAGCAACCAGACATCATTCCACTGGACCACTGCACCAAGACTAAACAGTCATGTTTTTGCCGACCAGCTTTCACATGTCTGATATACTGACACACTGACGATTCATATGGGACTATCTGTGGATGCACCTGCCACGATTCAATCCTAGGATTTTTACGCCTATTGTACTCTGACTCCAGCACGGCTCTGGCAGTATATGTATTTTTATTTTATTGACGCACTGGAAACGTGCGGCTTCAATTACCATGTGCTAAATTAGTCGACAGTCATGCACCCATTAGTTTAATTTGTTGATCACCATCTCCCGGTCGGGGGATCGAACTGCCATTCTGTAACTTCACATAGCATCAGCAACCAGACATCTTTCCACTGGACCACCGCATCAAGACTAAAAAGTCAAGTTTTTGCTGACCAGCTTTCACATGTCTGATATACTGACACACTGACGATTCATATGGGACTATCTGAGGATGCACCTGCTACGATTCAATCCTAGGCTTTTTACGCCTATTGTACTCGGACTCCAGCACGGATCTGGCAGTATATGTATTTTTAGTTTATTGACGCACTGGCAACGTCCGGCTTAAATTTCCATGTGCTAACTTAGCCGACAGGCATGCACCCATTAGTTTAATTTGTTGATCACCATCTCCCGGTTGGGGGATCGAACCGCCATTATGCAACTTAGCATCGCATCAGCAACCAGACATCTTTCCACTGGACCAGTGCACCAAGACTAAAAAGTCAAGGTTTGGCCGACCAGCTTTCAAATGTCTGATATACTGATACACTGACGATTCATATCGGACTATCTGTGGATGCACCTGCCACGATTCAATCCTAGGATTTTTACGCCTATTGTACTCTGACTCCAGCACGGCTCTAGCAGTATATGTATTTTTATTTTATTGATTCACTGGCAATGTGCGGCTTAAATTACCATGTGCTAAATTAGCCGACAGTCATGCACCCATTAGTTTAATTTGTTAATCACCATCTCCCGGTCGTGGATCGAACCGCCATTCTGCAACTTCGCATAGCATCAGCAACCAGACATCTTTCCACTGGACCACTGCACCAAGACTAAAAAGTCAAGTTTTTGCCGACCAGCTTTCACATGTCTGATATACTGACACACTGACGATTCATATGGGACTATCTGTGGATGCACCTGCTACGATTCAATCCTAGGCTTTTTACGCCTATTGTACTCTGACTCCAGCACGGCTCTGACAGTATATGTATTTTTATTTTATTGACGCACTGGCAACGTGCGGCTTCAATTACCATGTGCTAAATTAGTCGACAGTCATGCACCCATTAGTTTAATTTGTTGATCACCATCTCCCGGTCGGGGGATCGAACTGCCATTCTGCAACTTCGCATAGCATCAGCAACCAGACATCTTTCCACTGGACCACTGCACCAAGACTAAAAAGTCCAGTTTTTGCCGACCAGCTTTCACATATCTGATATACTGACACACTGAGGATTCATATGGGACTATCTGTGGATGCACCTGCTACGATTCAAATCTAGGCTTTTTATGCCTATTGTACTCTGACTCCAGCACGGCTCTGGCAGTATATGTATTTTTATTTTATTGATGCACTGGCAACGTGCGGCTTCAATTTCCATGTGCTAAATTAGCCGAAAGTCATGCACCCATTAGTTTAATTTGTTGATCACCATCTCCCGGTCGGTGGATCGAACCGGGTTCTGCAACTTCGGATAGCATCAGCAACCAGACATCTTTCCACTGGACCACTGCACCAAGACTAAACAGTCAAGTTTTTGCCGACCAGCTTTCACATGTCTGATATACTGACACACTGACGATTCATATGGGACTATCTGTGGATGCACCTGCTACGGTTCAATCCTAGGCTTTTTACGCCTATTGTACTCTGACTCCAGCACGGCTCTGACAGTATATGTATTTTTATTTTATTGACACACTGGCAACATGCGGCATCAATTACCATGTGCTAAATTAGTCGACAGTCATGCACCCATTAGTTTAATTTGTTGATCACCATCTCCCGGTCGGGGGATCGAACTGCCATTCTGCAACTTCACATAGCATCAGCAACCAGACATCTTTCCACTGGACCACCGCATCAAGACTAAAATCTCTAGGTTTGGCAGACCAGCTTTCACATGTCTGATATACTGATACACTGACAAATCATATGGGACTATCTGTGGATGCACCTGCCATGATTCAATCCTAGGATTTTTACGCCTATTGTACTCTGACTCCAGCACGGCTCTGGCAGTATATGTATTTTTATTTTATTGACGCACTGGCAAGGTGTGGCTTAAATTTCCATGTGCTAACATAGCTGACAGTCATGCACCCATTAGTTTAATTTGTTGATCACCATCTCCCGGTTGGGGCATCGAACCGCCATTCTGCAACTTCGCATCGCATCAGCAACCAGACATCTTTCCCATGGACCACCGCACTAAGACTAAAATGTCAAGTTTTGGCCGACCAGCTTTCAAATGTCTGATATACTGACACACTGACGATTCATATGGGACTATCTGTGGATGCACCTGCCACGATTCAATCCTAGGCTTTTTACGCCTATTGTACTCTGACTCCAGCACGGCTCTGGCAGTATATGTATTTTTATTTTATTGACGCACTGGCAACGTGCGGCTTAAATTACCATGTGCTAAATTAGCCGACAGTCATGCACCCATTAGTTTAATTTGTTGATCACCATCTACCGACCGGGGGATCGAACCGCCATTCTGCAACTTCTCATAGCATCAGCAACCAGACATCTTTCCACTGGACCACCGCATCAAGACTAAAAGGTCTAGGTTTGGCAGACCAGCTTTCACATGTCTGATATACTGACACACTGACGATTCATATGGGACTATCTATGGATGCACCTGCCACGAATCAATCCTAGGATTTTTACGCCTATTGTACTCTGACTCCAGCACGGCTCTGGCAGTATATGTATTTTTATTTTATTGACGCACTGGCAACGTGCGGCTTCAATTTCCATGTGCAAAATTAGCCGAAAGTCATGCACCCATTAGTTTAATTTGTTGATCACCATCTCCCGGTCGGTGGATCGAACCGGGTTCTGCAACTTCGGATAGCATCAGCAACCAGACATCTTTCCACTGGACCACTGCACCAAGACTAAACAGTCAAGTTTTTGCCGACCAGCTTTCACATGTCTGATATACTGACACACTGACGATTCATATGGGACTATCTGTGGATGCACCTGCTACGGTTCAATCCTAGGCTTTTTACGCCTATTGTACTCTGACTCCAGCACGGCTCTGACAGTATATGTATTTTTATTTTATTGACACACTGGCAACATGCGGCTTCAATTACCATGTGCTAAATTAGTCGACAGTCATGCACCCATTAGTTTAATTTGTTGATCACCATCTCCTGGTCGGGGGATCGAACTGCCATTCTACAACTTCACATAGCATCAGTAACCAGACATCTTTCCACTGGACCACCGCATCAAGACTAAAAGGTCTAGGTTTGGCAGACCAGCTTTCACATGTCTGATATACTGACACACTGACGATTCATATGGGACTATCTATGGATGCACCTGCCACGAATCAATCCTAGGATTTTTACGCCTATTGTACTCTGACTCCAGCACGGCTCTGACAGTATATGTATTTTTATTTTATTGACACACTGGCAACATGCGGCATCAATTACCATGTGCTAAATTAGTCGACAGTCATGCACCCATTAGTTTAATTTGTTGATCACCATCTCCCGGTCGGGGGATCGAACTGCCATTCTGCAACTTCACATAGCATCAGCAACCAGACATCTTTCCACTGGACCACCGCATCAAGACTAAAATGTCTAGGTTTGGCAGACCAGCTTTCACATGTCTGATATACTGATACACTGACAATTCATATGGGACTATCTGTGGATGCACCTGCCATGATTCAATCCTAGGATTTTTACGCCTATTGTACTCTGACTCCAGCACGGCTCTGGCAGTATATGTATTTTTATTTTATTGACGCACTGGCAACGTGTGGCTTAAATTTCCATGTGCTAACATAGCTGACAGTCATGCACCCATTAGTTTAATTTGTTGATCACCATCTCCCGGTTGGGGGATCGAACCGCCATTCTGCAACTTCTCATAGCATCAGCAACCAGACATCTTTCCACTGGACCACCGCATCAAGACTAAAAGGTCTAGGTTTGGCAGACCAGCTTTCACATGTCTGATATACTGACACACTGACGATTCATATGGGACTATCTATGGATGCACCTGCCACGAATCAATCCTAGGATTTTTACGCCTATTGTACTCTGACTCCAGCACGGCTCTGGCAGTATATGTATTTTTATTTTATTGACGCACTGGCAACGTGCGGCTTAAATTACCATGTGCTAAATTAGCCGACAGTCATGCACCCATTAGTTTAATTTGTTGATCACCATCTACCGGTCGGGGGATCGAACCGCCATTCTGCAACTTCGCATAGCATCAGCAACCAGACATCTTTCCACTGGACCACCGCACCAAGACTAAAACCTCAAGGTTTGGCCGACCAGCTTTCAAATGTCTGATATACTGATACACTGACGATTCACATGGGACTATCTATGGATGCACCTGCCGCGATTCAATCCTAGGATTTTTACACCTATTGTACTCTGACTCCAGCACGGCTCTGGCAGTATATGTATTTTTATTTTATTGACGCACTGGCAATGTGCGGCTTAAATTTCCATGTGCTAACATAGCTGATAGTCATGCACCCATTAGTTTAATTTGTTGATCACCATCTCCTGGTCGGGGGATCGAACTGCCATTCTACAACTTCACATAGCATCAGTAACCAGACATCTTTCCCATGGACCACCGCATCAAGACTAAAAGGTCTAGGTTTGGCAGACCAGCTTTCACATGTCTGATATACTGACACACTGACGATTCATATGGGACTATCTATGGATGCACCTGCCAAGAATCAATCCTAGGATTTTTAGGCCTATTGTACCCTGACTCCAGCACGGTTCTGGCAGTATATGTATTTTTATTTTATTGATGCACTGGAAACGTGCGGCTTAAATTACCATGTGCTAAATTAGCCGACAGTCATGCACCCATTAGTTTAATTTGTTGATCACCATCTCCCGGTTGGGGGATCGAACCGCCATTCAGCAACTCCGCGTAGCATCAGCAACCAGACATCTTTCCACTGGACCACTGCACCAAGACTAAAAAGTCAAGTTTTTGCTGACCAGCTATCAAATGTCTGATATACTGATACACTGACAATTCATATGGGACTATCTGTGGATGCACCTGCCATGATTCAACCCTAGAATTGTTACGCCTATTGTACTCTGACTCCAGCACGGCTCTGGCAGTATATGTATTTTTATTTTATTGACGCACTGGCAACGTGCGGCTTAAATTACCATGTGCTAAAATAGCTGACAGTCATGCACCCATTAGTTTAATTTGTTGATCACCATCTCCCGGTTGGGGCATCGAACCGCCATTCTGCAACTTCGCATCGCATCAGCAACCAGACATCTTTCCCATGGACCACCGCACTAAGACTAAAAAGTCAAGTTTTGGCCGACCAGCTTTCAAATGTCTGATATACTGACACACTGACGATTCATATGGGACTATCTGTGGATGCACCTGCCACGATTCAATCCTAGGCTTTTTACGCCTATTGTACTCTGACTCCAGCACGGCTCTGGCAGTATATGTATTTTTATTTTATTGACGCACTGGCAACGTGCGGCTTAAATTACCATGTGCTAAATTAGCCGACAGTCATGCACCCATTAGTTTAATTTGTTGATCACCATCTCCCGGTCGGGGGATCGAACTGCCATTCTGCAACTTCACATAGCATCTGCAACCAGACATCTTTCCACTGGACCACCGCATCAAGACTAAAAGGTCTAGGTTTGGCAGACCAGCTTTCACATGTCTGATATACTGACACACTGACGATTCATATGGGACTATCTATGGATGCACCTGCCACGAATCAATCCTAGGATTTTTACGCCTATTGTACCCTGACTCCAGCACGGCTCTGGCAGTATATGTATTTTTATTTTATTGACGCACTGGCAACGTGCGGCTTCAATTACCATGTGCTAAATTAGCCGACAGTCATGCACCCATCAGTTTAATTTGTTGATCACCATCTCCCGGTCGGAGGATCGAAATGCCATTTTGCAACTTCACATAGCATCAGCAACCAGACATCTTTCCACTGGACCACCGCATCAAGACTAAAAAGTCCAGTTTTTGCCGACCAGCTTTCACATGTCTGATATACTGACACACTGACGATTCATATGGGACTATCTGAGGATGCACCTGCTACGATTCAATCCTAGGCTTTTTACGCCTATTGTACGCTGACTCCAGCACGGCTCTGGCAGTATATGTATTTTTAGTTTATTGACGCACTGGCAACGTCCGGCTTAAATTTCCATGTGCTAACTTAGCCGACAGTCATGCACCCATTAGTTTAATTTGTTGATCACCATCTCCCGGTTGGGGGGATCTAATTGCCATTCTGCAACTTAGCATCGCATCAGCAACCAGACATCTTTCCACTGGACCACCGCACCAAGACTAAAAAGTCAAGGTTTGGCCGACCAGCTTTCAAATGTCTGATATACTGATACACTGACGATTCATATGGGACTATCTGTGGATGCACCTGCCACGATTCAATCCTAGGATTTTTACGCCTATTGTACTCTGACTCCAGCACGGCTCTGGCAGTATATGTATTTTTATTTTATTGATGCACTGGCAACGTGCGTCTTAAATTTCCATGTGCTAACATAGCTGACAGTCATGCACCCATTAGTTTAATTTGTTGATCACCATATCCTGGTCGGGGGATCGAACTGCCATTCTACAACTTCACATAGCATCAGTAACCAGACATCTTTCCCATGGACCACCGCATCAAGACTAAAAGGTCTAGGTTTGGCAGACCAGCTTTCACATGTCTGATATACTGACACACTGACGATTCATATGGGACTATCTATGGATGCACCTGCCACGAATCAATGCTAGGATTTTTACGCCTATTGTACCCTGACTCCAGCACGGTTCTGGCAGTATATGTATTTTTATTTTATTGACGCACTGGCAAGGTGCGGCTTCAATTACCATGTGCTAAATTAGCCGACAGTTATGCACCCATTAGTTTAATTTGTTGATCACCATCTCCCGGTTGGGGGATCGAACCGCCATTCTGCAACTTAGCATCACATCAGCAACCAGACATCTTTCCAATGGACCACCGCACCAAGACTAAAAAGTTCAGTTTTTGCCAACCAGCTTTCACATACCAGATATACTGACACACTGACGATTCATATGGGACTATCTGTGGATGCACCTGCTACGATTCAATCCTAGGCTTTTTACGCCTATTCTACTCTGACTCCAGCACGGCTCTGGCAGTATATCTATTTTTATTTTATTGACGCACTGGCAACATGCAGCTTCAATTTCCATGTGCTAACTTAGCCAACAGTGATGCACCATTAGTTTAATTTGTTGATCACCATCTCCCGGTCGGGGGCTCGAACTGCCATTCAGCAACTCCGCGTAGCATCAGCAACCAGACATCTTTCCACTGGACCACTACACCAAGACTAAAAAGTCAAGTTTTGCTGACCAGCTTTCAAATGGCTGATATACTGATACACTGACAATTCATATGGGACTATCTGTGGATGCCCCTGCCACGATTCAATCCTAGGATTTTTACGCCAATTGTACTCTGACTCCAGCACGGCTCTGGCAGTATATGTATTTTTATTTTATTGACGCACTGGCAACGTGCGGCTTCAATTTCCATGTGCTAACATAGCTGACAGTCATGCACCCATTAGTTTAATTTGTTGATCACCATCTCCCGGTTGGGGCATCGAACCGCCATTCTGCAACTTCGCATCGCATCAGCAACCAGACATCTTTCCACTGGACCACCGCATCAAGACTAAAAGGTCTGGGTTTGGCAGACCAGCTTTCACATGTCTGATATACTGATACACTGACAATTCATATGGGACTATCTGTGGATGCACCTGCCACGATTCAATCCTAGGATTTTCACGCCTATTGTACTCTGACTCCAGCACGGCTCTGGCAGTATAGATATTTTTATTTTATTGACGCACTGGCAACGTGCGGCTTAAATTTCCATGTGCTAACATAGCCGACAGTCATGCACCCATTAGTTTAATTTGTTGATCACCATCTCCTGGTTGGGGCATCGAACCGCCATTCTGCAACTTCGCATCGCATCAGCAACCAGACATCTTTCCCATGGACCACCGCACTAAGACTAAAAAGTCAAGTTTTGGCCGACCAGCTTTCGAATGTCTGATATACTGACACACTGACGATTCATATGGGACTATCTGTGGATGCACCTGCCACGATTCAATCCTAGGCTTTTTACGCCTATTGTACTCTGACTCCAGCACGGCTCTGACAGTATATGTATTTTTATTTTATTGACACACTGGCAACATGCGGCTTCAATTACCATGTGCTAAATTAGTCGACAGTCATGCACCCATTAGTTTAATTTGTTGATCACCATCTCCCGGTCGGGGGATCGACTGCCATTCTGCAACTTCACATGGCATCAGCAACCAGACATCTTTCCACTGGAGCACCGCATCAACACTAAAAGGTCTAGGTTTGGCAGACCAGCTTTCACATGTCTGATGACTGACACACTGACGATCCATATGGGACTATCTATGGATGCACCTGCCACGAATCAATCTTAGGATTTTTACGCCTATTGTACCCTGACTCCAGCACGGCTCTGGCAGTATATGTATTTTTATTTTATTGACGCACTGGCAACGTGCGGCTTCAATTACCATGTACTAAATTAGCCGACAGTCATGCACCCATTAGTTTAATTTGTTGATCACCATCTCCCGGTCGGAGGATCGAACGGCCATTTTGCAACTTCGCATAGCATCAGCAACCAGACATCTTTCCACTGGACCACCGCATCAAGAATAAAAAGTCCAGTTTTTGCCGACCAGCTTTCACATGTCTGATATACTGACACACTGACGATTCATATGGGACTATCTGAGGATGCACCTGCTACGATTCAATCCTAGGCTTTTTACGCCTATTGTACTCTGACTCCAGCACGGCTCTGGCAGTATATGTATTTTTAGGTTATTGATGCACTGGCAACGTCCGGCTTAAATTTCCATGTGCTAACTTAGCCGACAGTCATGCACCCATTAGTTTAATTTGTTGATCACCATCTCCCGGTGGGGGGATCGAACCACCATTCTGCAACTTAGCATCGCATCAGCAACCAGACATCTTTCCACTGGACCACCGCATCAAGACTAAAAAGTCAAGTTTTTGCTGACCAGCTTTCAAATGTCTGATATACTGATACACTGACACTTCATATGGGACTATCTGTGGATGCACCTGCCACGATTCAATCCTAGGATTTTCACGCCTATTGTACTCTGACTCCAGCACGGCTCTGGCAGTATATGTATTTTTATTTTATTGACGCACTGGCAACGTGCGGCTTCAATTTCCATGTGCTAACTTAGCCGACAGTCATGCACCCATTAGTTTAATTTGTTGATCACCATCTCCCGGACGGAGGATCGAACCACCATTCTGCAACTCCGCATAGCATCAGCAACCAGACATCTTTCCATTGGACAACTGCACCAAGACTAAAATGTCAAGTTTTTGCTGACCAGCTTTCACATGTCTGATATACTGACACACTGACGATTCATATGGGACTATCTGTGGATGCACCTGCCACTATTCAATCCTAGGCTTTTCATGCCTATTGTACTCTGAATCCAGCCCGGCTCTGGCAGTATATGTATTTTTATTTTATTGATGCACTGACAATGTTCGCCTTCAATTTCCATGTGCTATCTTAGCTGACAGTCATGCACCCATTAGTTTAATTTGTTGATCACAATCTCCAACTCGGGGATCGAACCGCCATTCTGCAACTCCGCATAGCATCGGCAACCATACATCTTTCCACTGGACCACTGCACCAAGACTAAAAATTCAAGGTTTGGCCGACCAGCTTTCACATGTCAACTGCTTGAACAGTCATAATCAAACTTGGTACAAGTGGTAGATAAATTTCAGGATTGGTATTGGTCAAGTTACTACATATATTAATCATTCAATCCGTTCCAGATGTTAGTTATGTATTTGAGGCCCCTAGACTTTTCTTTAGTCAACTTGAAGTTCAAGATCATGACCTTGGTTTGACCTTTAATCGTCGTCGTAATTGAACAATAGCCAATTACAATTATAAGACCCTATCTAGCATCAGACAGCCATCAAGCTTATCTGCCTTCCGAGCTGCCGTGTTGTTACAGCTGAACATCAGACTGGCATGGCTGTTTGGCCAGAGAGAGCCGCCATGCACGGAGTCAGAATTTTCAAAAGGTCTGGAAAGCAAAATATTCACATGAAGCAACATGCAGCGATGTCAGAGGGTCCAGACCAAGGGTTTTTCACTTCCATCATTCTTCCCCACCACACAGGGATGCCGTTGTCACTGACTTCTCCTGGGGATATTTTGATGACTGGTGATGTCGAATACAGTTTCCTTGAAGGAGACATGTAGACATAATTAGGGTTGTCTCTGAACGCATATATTAACTCACAAATCTTAAGGACATTAGTTTCCCAACTAACGTATCTGCTCAGATAATATCATATGTCGTACATCTCATATTTCCCGCTGAAATAGAAATAGTTAATGAATACAGATTGCCATAATATATGTACTCACTTTGCTCTGCTGTAGTCGGAGACGCTGTGATGGTTTGAGCTAGTAAAACAATGATTAAATGCTCGCAATTAATGTGTCATTTAATGGTTACTTTATCATGAGTGGATTAAATTATTCATGCACATATGCATACATGTGCACACACATGTAGACATGTATGCATGCACGTGCACACATACGTGCATACGTATTTATTTTTATTTTATCGATGCACTGGACACGCGCAGCTTCAATTTCCATGTGCTAACTTATACGACAGTCATGCACCCATTAGTTTAATTTGTTGATCACCATCTCCCAGTCGGGGGATCGAACCGCCATTCAGCAACTCCGCATAGGATCAGCAACCAGACATCTTTCCACTGGACCACCGCACCAAGACTAAAAAGTCCAGGTTTGGCTGACCAGCTTTCACATGTCTGATATACTGACACACTGACGATTCATATGTGACTATCTGTGGATGCACCTGCCACTATTCAATGCTAAGGTTTTTATGCCTATTGTACTCTGACTCCAGCACGGCTCTGGCAGTATATGTATTTTTATTTTATTGACGCACTGGCAACGTGCGGCTTCAATTTCCATGTGCTAAATTGGCCGACAGTCATGCACTCATTAGTATAATTTGTTGATCACCATCTCCCGGTCGGAAGATCGAACGGCCATTTTGCAACTTCGCATAGCATCAGCAACCAGACATCTTTCCACTGGATCACCGCATCAAGACTAAAAAGTCAAGTTTTTGCCGACCAGCTTTCACATGTCTGATATACTGACACACTGATGATTCATATGGGACTATCTGAGGATGCACCTGCTACGATTCAATCCTAGGCTTTTTACCCCTATTGTACTCTGACTCCAGCACGGCTCTGGCAGTATATGTATTTTTAGTTTATTGACGCACTGGCAACGTCCGGCTTAAATTTCCATGTGCTAACTTAGCCGACAGTCATGCACCCATTAGTTTAATTTGTTGATCACCATCTCCCGGTTGGGGCATCGATCCGCCATTCTGCAACTTCGCATCGCATCAGCAACCAGACATATTTCCCATGGACCACCGCACTAAGACTAAAATGTCAAGTTTTGGCCGACCAGCTTTCAAATGTCTGATATACTGACACACTGATGATTCATATGGGACTATCAGTGGATGCACCTGCCACGATTCAATCCTATGCTTTTTACGCCTATTGTACTCTGACTCCAGCACAGCTCTGGTAGTATATGTATTTTTATTTTATTGACGCACTGGCAACGTGCGGCTTCAATTTCCATGTGCTATCTTAGCCGACAGTCATGCACCCATTAGTTTAATTTGTTGATCACCATATCCCGGTCGGGGGATCGAACCACCATTCTGCAACTCCGTATAGCAACAGCAACCAGACATCTTTCCACTGGACCACTGCACCAAAAATAAAATGTCAAGTTTTTGCTGACCAGCTCTCACATGTCTGATATACTGACTCACTGACGATTCATATGGGACTATCTGTGGATGCACCTGCTACGATTCAATCCTAGACTTTTTAAGTCTATTGTACTCTGACTCCAGCACGGCTCTGGCAGTATATGTATTTTTATTTTATTGAAACACTGGCAACGTGCGGCTTCAATTTCCATGTGCTAACTTAGCCGACAGTCATGCACCCATTAGTTTAATTTGTTGATCACCATCTCCCGGACGGAGGATCGAACCACCATTCTGCAACTCCGCATAGCATCAGCAACCAGACATCTTTCCATTGGACAACTGCACCAAGACTAAAATGTCAAGTTTTTGCTGACCAGCTTTCACATGTCTGATATACTGACACACTGACGATTCATATGGGACTATCTGTGGATGCACCTGCCACTATTCAATCCTAGGCTTTTCATGCCTATTGTACTCTGAATCCAGCCCGCTCTGGCAGTATATGTATTTTTATTTTATTGATGCACTGACAATGTTCGCCTTCAATTTCCATGTGCTATCTTAGCTGACAGTCATGCACCCATTAGTTTAATTTGTTGATCACAATCTCCAACTCGGGGATCGAACCGCCATTCTGCAACTCCGCATAGCATCGGCAACCAGACATCTTTCCACTGGACCACTGCACCAAGACTAAAAATTCAAGGTTTGGCCGAACAGCTTTCACATGTCAACTGTTTGAACAGTCATAATCAAACTTGGTACAAGTGGTAGATAAATTTCAGGATTGGTATTGGTCAAGTTACTACATATATTAATCATTCAATCCGTTCCAGATGTTAGTTATGTATTTGAGGCCCCTAGACTTTTCTTTAGTCAACTTGAAGTTCAAGATCATGACCTTGGTTTGACCTTTAATCGTCGTCGTAATTGAACAATAGCCAATTACAATTATAAGACCCTATCTAGCATCAGACAGCCATCAAGCTTATCTGCCTTCCGAGCTGCCCTGTTGTTACAGCTGAACATCAGACTGGCATGGCTGTTTGGCCAGAGAGAGCCGCCATGCACGGAGTCAGAATTTTCAAAAGGTCTGGAAAGCAAAATATTCACATGAAGCAACATGCAGCGATGTCAGAGGGTCCAGACCAAGGGTTTTTCACTTCCATCATTCTTCCCCACCACACAGGGATGCCGTTGTCACTGACTTCTCCTGGGGATATTGTGATGACTGGTGATGTCGAATACAGTTTCCTTGAAGGAGACATGTAGACATAATTAGGGTTGTCTCTGAACGCATATATTAACTCACAAATCTTAAGGACATTAGTTTCCCAACTAACGTATCTGCTCAGATAATATCATATGTCGTACATCTCATATTTCCCGCTGAAATAGAAATAGTTAATGAATACAGATTGCCATAATATATGTACTCACTTTGCTCTGCTGTAGTCGGAGACGCTGTGATGGTTTGAGCTAGTAAAACAAAGATTAAATGCTCGCAATTAATGTGTCATTTAATGGTTACTTTATCATGAGTGGATTAAATTATTCATGCACATATGCATACATGTGCACACACATGTAGACATGTATGCATGCACGTGCACACATACGTGCATACGTATTTATTTTTATTTTATCGATGCACTGGACACGCGCAGCTTCAATTTCCATGTGCTAACTTATACGACAGTCATGCACCCATTAGTTTAATTTGTTGATCACCATCTCCCAGTCGGGGGATCGAACCGCCATTCAGCAACTCCGCATAGCATCAGCAACCAGACATCTTTCCACTGGACCACCGCACCAAGACTAAAAAGTCCAGGTTTGGCTGACCAGCTTTCACATGTCTGATATACTGACACACTGACGATTCATATGTGACTATCTGTGGATGCACCTGCCACTATTCAATGCTAAGGTTTTTATGCCTATTGTACTCTGACTCCAGCACGGCTCTGGCAGTATATGTATTTTTATTTTATTGACGCACTGGCAACGTGTGGCTTCAATTTCCATGTGCTAAATTGGCAGACAGTCATGCACTCATTAGTTTAATTTGTTGATCACCATCTCCCGGTCGGAAGATCGAACGGCCATTTTGCAACTTCGCCTAGCATCAGCAACCAGACATCTTTCCACTGGATCACCGCCTCAAGACTAAAATGTCAAGTTTTGGCCGACCAGCTTTCAAATGTCTGATATACTGACACACTGATGATTCATATGGGACTATCAGTGGATGCACCTGCCACGATTCAATCCTAGACTTTTTAAGTCTATTGTACTCTGACTCCAGCACGGCTCTGGCAGTATATGTATTTTTATTTTATTGAAACACTGGCAACGTGCGGCTTCAATTTCCATGTGCTAACTTAGCCGACAGTCATGCACCCATTAGTTTAATTTGTTGATCACCATCTCTCAGACGGAGGATCGAACCACCATTCTGCAACTCCGCATAGCATCAGCAACCAGACATCTTTCCATTGGACAACTGAACCAAGACTAAAATGTCAAGTTTTTGCTGACCAGCTTTCACATGTCTGATATACTGACACACTGACGATTCATATGGGACTATCTGTGGATGCACCTGCCACTATTCAATCCTAGGCTTTTCATGCCTATTGTACTCTGAATCCAGCCCGGCTCTGGCAGTATATGTATTTTTATTTTATTGTGCACTGACAATGTTCGCCTTCAATTTCCATGTGCTATCTTAGCTGACAGTCATGCACCCATTAGTTTAATTTGTTGATCACAATCTCCAACTCGGGGATCGAACCGCCATTCTGCAACTCCGCATAGCATCGGCAACCAAACATCTTTCCACTGGACCACTGCACCAAGACTAAAAATTCAAGGTTTGCCCGACCAGCTTTCACATGTCAACTGCTTGAACAGTCATAATCAAACTTGGTACAAGTGGTAGATAAATTTGAGGATTGGTATTGGTCAAGTTACTACATATATTAATCATTCAATCCGTTCCAGATGTTAGTTATGTATTTGAGGCCCCTAGACTTTTCTTTAGTCAACTTGAAGTTCAAGATCATGACCTTGGTTTGACCTTTAATCGTCGTCGTAATTGAACAATAGCCAATTACAATTATAAGACCCTATCTGGCATCAGACAGCCATCAAGCTTATCTGCCTTCCGAGCTGCCCTGTTGTTACAGCTGAACATCAGACTGGCATGGCTGTTTGGCCAGAGAGAGCCGCCATGCACGGAGTCAGAATTTTCAAAAGGTCTGGAAAGCAAAATATTCACATGAAGCAACATGCAGCGATGTCAGAGGGTCCAGACCAAGGGTTTTTCACTTCCATCATTCTTCCCCACCACACAGGGATGCCGTTGTCACTGACTTATCCTGGGGATATTGTGATGACTGGTGATGTCGAATACAGTTTCCTTGAAGGAGACATGTAGACATAATTAGGGTTGTCTCTGAACGCATATATTAACTCACAAATCTTAAGGACATTGGTTTCCCAACTAACGTATCTGCTCAGATAATATCATATGTCGTACATCTCATATTTCCCGCTGAAATAGAAATAGTTAATGAATACAGATTGCCATAATATATGTACTCACTTTGCTCTGCTGTAGTCGGAGACGCTGTGATGGTTTGAGCTAGTAAAACAAAGATTAAATGCTCGCAATTAATCTGTCATTTAATGGTTACTTTATCATGAGTGGATTAAATTATTCATGCACATATGCATACATGTGCACACACATGTAGACATGTATGCATGCACGTGCACACATACGTGCATACATACGTACATACGTATTTATTTTTATTTTATCGATGCACTGGACACGCGCAGCTTCAATTTCCATGTGCTAACTTATACGACAGTCATGCACCCATTAGTTTAATTTGTTGATCACCATCTCCCAGTCGGGGCATCGAACCGCCATTCTGCAACTTCGCATCGCATCAGCAACCAGACATCTTTCCACTGGACCACCGCACTAAGACTAAAAAGTCAAGTTTTAGCTGACCAGCTTTCAAATGTCTGATATACTGACACACTGACGATTCATATGGGACTATCTGTGGATGCACCTGCCACGATTCAATCCTAGGCTTTTTATGCCTATTGTACTCTGACTCCACCACGGCTCTGGCAGTATATGTATTTTTATTTTATTGACGCACTGGCAACGTGCGGCTTCAATTTCCACGTGCTAACTTGGCCGACAGTCATGCACCCATTAGTTTAATTTGTTGATCACCATCTCCCGGTCTGGGGATCGAACCACCATTCTGCAACTCCGCATAGCAACAGCAACCAGACATCTTTCCACTGGACCTCTGCGCCAAGACTAAAATGTCAAGTTTTTGCTGACCAGCTCTCACATGTCTGATATACTGACACACTGACGATTCATATGGGACTATCTGTGGATGCACCTGCTACGATTCAATCCTAGACTTTTTAAGCCTATTGCACTCTGCCTCCAGCACGGCTCTGGCAGTATATGTATTTTTATTTTATTGACGCACTGGCAACGTGCGGCTTCAATTTCCATGTGCTAAATTAGCCGACATTCATGCACCAATTAGTTTAATTTGTTGATCACCATCTCCCGGTTGGGGGATCGAACCGCCATTCTGCAACTTCGCATAGCATCAGCAACCAGACATCTTTCCACTGTACCACAGCACCAATCCTAAAAATTCAAGGTTTGGCCGACCAGCTTTCAAATGTCTGATATACTGACACACTGACGATTCATATGGGACTATCTGTGGATGCACCTGCCACGATTCAATCCTAGGCTTTTTATGTCTATTGTACTCTGACTCCAGCACGGCTCTGGCAGTATATGTATTTTTATTTTATTGACGCACTGGCAACCTGCGGCTTCAATTTCCATGTGCTAACTTAGCCGACAGTGATGCACCCATTAGTTTAATTTGTTGATCACCATCACCTGGTCGGGGGATCGAACCGCCATTCAGCAACTTCGCATCGTATCAGCAACCAGACATCTGTCCACTGGACCACCGCACTAAGACTAAAAAGTCAAGTTTTGGCCGACCAGCTTTCAAATGTCTGATATACTGACACACTGACGAACCATATGGGACTATCTGTGGATGCACCTGCCACGATTCAATCCTAGGCTTTTTACGCCTATTGTACTCTGACTCCAGCACGACTCTAGCAGTATATGTATTTTTATTTTATTGACGCACTGGCAACGTGCGGCTTCAATTTCCATGTGCTAACTTAGCCGACAGTCATGCACCCATTAGTTTAATTTGTTGATCACCATCTCATAGCATCAGCAACCATACATCTTTCCACTGGACCACCGCACCAAGATTAAAACGTCCAGGTTTGGCCGACCAGATTTCACATGTCTGATATACTGACACACTGACGATTCATATGTGACTATCGGTGGATGCTCCTGCCACGATGCAATCCTAGGCTTTTTACGCCTATTGTACTCTGACTCCACCACGGCTCTGGCGGTATAAGTATTTTTATTTTATTGACGCACTGGCAATGTGCGGCTTCAATTTCCAGGTGCTAACATATCCGACAGTCATGCACCCATTAGTTTAATTTGTTGATCACCATCTCCCGGTCGGGTGATCGAACCGCCATTCTGCAAGTCCGCATAGCATCGGCAACCAGACATCTTTCCACTGGACCACTGCACCAAGACTAAAGATTCAAGGTTTGGCCGACCAGCTTTCACATGTCAACAGCTTGACCATTCATAATCAAACTTAGTACAAGTGGTAGATACATTTCAGGATTGGTATTGGTCAAGTTTCTACTTATATTATTCACCCAATCCATTCCAGATGTTAGTTATGTATTTGAGACCCCTAGACTTTTCTTTAATCATCTTGAAGTTCAAGATCATGACCTTGGTTTGACCTTAATCGTCGTCATAATTAAACAATAGCCAATTACAATTATAAGACCCTATCTAGCATCAGACAGCCATCGAGCTTATCTGCCTTGCGAGCTGCCCTGTTGTTACAGCTGACCATCAGACTGGCATGGCTGTTTGGCCAGAGGGAGCCGTCATGCACGGAGTCGGAATTTCCAAAAGGACTGGAAAGCAAAATATTCACATGAAGCAACATGCAGCGATGTCAGAGGGTCTAGACCAAGGGGTTTTCACTTCCACCATTTTTTCCCACCACACAGGGATGCCATTGTCACTGACTTCTCCTGGAGATATTGTGATGACTGGTGATGTCGAATACAGTTTCCTTGAAGGAGACATGTAGACATAATTAGAGTTGTCTCTGAACGCATGTATTAACTCGCAAATCTTAAAGACATTAGTTTCCCAACTAACGTATCTGCTCAGATAATATTGTATGTCGTAGATCTCATATTCCCCGCTGAAATAGAAATAGTTAATGAATACAGATTGCCATAATATAAGTACTCACTTTGCTTTGCTGTAGTCGGAGACGCTGTGATGGATTGAGCTAATAAAACAAAGATTAAATGCTCGCAATTAATGTGTCGTTTAATGGTTACTTTATCATGAGTGGATTAAATTATTCATACACATATGCATACATGTGCACACGCATTCACACATGTATGCATGCACGTGCACACAAACGTGCATACTTATGTACATACGTATTCATTATTATTTTATCGATGCACTGGCAACGTGCGGCTTCAATTTCCATGTGCTAACTTAGCTGACAGTGATGCACCCATTATTTTAATTTGTTGATCACCATCTCCCGGTCAGGGGATCAAACCGCCATTCTGCAACTCCGCATAGCATCAGCAACCAGACATCTTTCCACTGGACCACTGCACCAAGACTAAAATGTCAAGGTTTTTGCCGACCAGCTTTCACATGTCTGATATACTGACACACTGAAGATTCATATGGGACTATCTGTGGATGCACCTGCCACGATTCAATCCTAGGCTTTTTACGCCTATTGTACTCTGACTCCAGCACGGCTCTGTCAGTATATGTATTTTTATTTTATTGACGCACTTGCAACGTGCGGCTTCAATTGCAATGTGCTAACTTAGCCGACAGTCATGCACCCATTAGTTTAATTTGTTGATCACCATCTCATAGCATCAGCAACCAGATATCTTTCCACTGGACCACCGCACCAAGTCTAAAACGTCCAGGTTTGGCCGACCAGCTTTCACATGTCTGATATACTGACACACTGACGATTCATATGGGACTATCTGTGGATGCACCTGCCACGATTCAATCCTAGGCTTTTTATGCCTATTGTACTCTGACTCCACCACGGCTCTGGCAGTATAAGTATTTTTATTTTATTGAAGCACTGGCAACGTGCGGCTTCAATGTCCAAGTGCTAACATATCCGACAGTCATGCACCCATTAGTTTAATTTGTTGATCATCATCTCCCGGACGGGTGATCGAACCACCATTCTGCAACTCCGCATAGCATCAGCAACCAGACATCTTTCCACTGGACCACAGCACCAAGACTAAAACGTCAAGGTTTGGCCGACCAGCTTTCACATGTTTGATATACTGACACACTGACGATTCATATTGGACTATCTGTGGATGCACCTGCCACGATTCAATCCTAGGCTTTTTACACCTATTGTACACTGAATCCAGCACGGCTCTGGCAGTATATGCATTTTTATTTTATTGACGCACTGGCAGGCAACCCACGGCTTCAATTTCCATGTGCTAACTTAGCCGACAGTGATGCACCCATTAGCTTAATTTGTTGATCACCATCTCTCGGTCGGGGGGATCGAACCGCCATTCTGCAACTCCACATTGCATCAGCAACCAGACATCTTTCCACTGGACAACCGCATCAAAACTAAAAAGTCAAGTTTTTGGTGACCAACTTTCACTTGTCTGATATACTGACACACTGACGATTCATATGGGACTAACTGTGGATGCACCTGCTACGATTCAATCCTAGGCTTTTTACGCCTATTGTACTCTGACTCCAGCACGGCTCTGGCAGTATATGTATTTTTATTTTATTGAAGCACTGGCAACGTGCGGCTTCAATGTCCAAGTGCTAACATATCCGACAGTCATGCACCCATTAGTTTAATTTGTTGATCACCATCTCCCGGACGGGTGATCGAACCACCATTCTGCAACTCGCATAGCATCAGCAACCAGACATCTCTCCACTGGACCACAGCACCAAGACTAAAAAGTCAAGGTTTGGCCGACCAGCTTTCACATGTTTGATATACTGACACACTGACGATTCATATTGGACTATCTGTGGATGCACCTGCCACGATTCAATCCTAGGCTTTTTACACCTATTGTACACTGAATCCAGCACGGCTCTGGCAGTATATGCATTTTTATTTTATTGACGCACTGGCAGGCAACCCACGGCTTCAATTTCCATGTGCTAACTTAGCCGACAGTCATGCACCTATTAGTTTAATTTGTTGATCACCATCTCCCGGTCGGGGGAACGAACTGCCATTCTGCAACTTCGCATCGCATCAGCAACCAGACATCTTTCCACTGGACCACCGCACCAAAACTAAAAAGTCAAGGTTTGGCCGACCAGCTTTAACATGTCTGATATACTGACACACTGACGATTCATATGGGACTATCTGTGGATGCACCTGCCACGATTTAATCCTAGGCTTTTTACGCCTATTGTACTCTGACTCCAGCACGGTTCTGCCAGTATATGTATTTTTATTTTATTGACGCACTGGCAACGTGCGGCTTCAATTTCAATGTGCTAACTTAGCCGACAGTCATGCACCCATTAGTTTAATTTGTTGATCACCATCTCATAGCATCAGCAACCAGACATCTTTCCACTGGACCACCGCACCAAGACTAAAACGTCCAGGTTTGGCCGACCAGCTTTCACATGTCTGATATACTGACACACTGACGATTCATATGTGACTATCGGTGGATGCTCCTGGCACGATGCAATCCTAGGCTTTTTACGCCTATTGTACTCTGACTCTACCACGGCTCTGGCAGTATAAGTATTTTTATTTTATTGACGCACTGGCAATGTGCGGCTTCAATTTCCAGGTGCTAACATATCCGACAGTCATGCACCCATTAGTTTAATTTGTTGATCACCATCTCCCGGTCGGGTGATCGAACCGCCATTCTGCCACTCCGCATAGCATCGGCAACCAGACATCTTTCCACTGGACCACTGCACCAAGACTAAAGTTTCAAGGTTTGGCCGACCAGCTTTCACATGTCAACTGCTTGACCATTCATAATCAAACTTAGTACAAGTGGTAGATACATTTTAGGATTGGTATTGGTCAAGTTTCTACTTATATTATTTACCCAATCCATTCCAGATGTTAGTTATGTATTTGAGACCCCTAGACTTTTCTTTAATCATCTTGAAGTTCAAGATCATGACCTTGGTTTGACCTTAATCGTCGTCGTAATTAAACAATAGCCAATTACAATTATAAGACCCTATCTAGCATCAGACAGCCATCAAGCTTATCTGCCTTGCGAGCTGCCCTGTTGTTACAGATGACCATCAGACTGGCATGGCTGTTTGGGCAGAGGGAGCCGTCATGCACGGAGTCGGAATTTCCAAAAGGACTGGAAAGCAAAATATTCACATGAAGCAACATGCAACAATGTCAGAGGGTCTAGAGCAAGGGGATTTCACTTCCACCATTTTTCCCCACCACACAGGGATGCCGTTGTCACTGACTTCTCCTGGAGATCTTGTGATGACTGGTGATGTCGAATACAGTTTCCTTGAAGGAGACATGTAGACATAATTAGAGTTGTCTCTGAACGCATGTATTAACTCGCAAATCTTAAAGACATTAGTTTCCCAACTAACGTATCTGCTCAGATAATATTGTATGTCGTAGATCTCATATTCTCCGCTGAAATAGAAATAGTTAATGAATACAGATTGCCATATTATAAGTACTCACTTTGCTTTGCTGTAGTCGGAGACGCTGTGATGGTTTGAGCTGATAAAACAAAGATTAAATGCTCGCAATTAATGTGTCCTTTAATGGTTACTTTATCATGAGTGGATTAAATTATTCATACACATATGCATACATGTGCACACGCATTCACACATGTATGCATGCACGTGCACACAAACGTGCATACTTATGTACATACGTATTCATTATTATTTTATCGATGCACTGGCAACGTGCGGCTTCAATTTCCATGTGCTAACTTAGCCGACAGTGATGCACCCATTAGTTTAATTTGTTGATCACCATCTCCCGGTCAGGGGGATCGAACCGCCATTCTGCAATTCCGCATAGCATCAGCAACCAGACATCTTTCCACTGGACCACTGCACCAAGACTAAAATGTCAAGGTTTGGCCGACCAGCTTTAACATGTCTGATATACTGACACACTGACGATTCATATGTGACTATCGGTGGATGCTCCTGCCACGATGCAATCCTAGGCTTTTTACGCCTATTGTACTCTGACTCCACCACGGCTCTGGCAGTATAAGTATTTTTATTTTATTGACGCACTGGCAATGTGCGGCTTCAATTTCCAGGTGCTAACATATCCGACAGTCATGCACCCATTAGTTTAATTTGTTGATCACCATCTCCCGGTCGGGTGATCGAACCGCCATTCTGCAACTCCGCATAGCATCGGCAACCAGACATCTTTCCACTGGACCACTGCACCAAGACTAAAACGTCCAGGTTTGGCCGACCAGCTTTCACATGTCTGATATACTGACACACTAACGATTCATATGGGACTATCTGTGGATGCACCTGCCACGATTCAATCATGGGCTTTTTACGCCTATTGTACTCTGACTCCAGCACGGCTCTGGCAGTACATGTATTTTTATTTTATTGACGCACTGGCAACTTGCGGCTTAAATTTCCATGTGCTAACTTAGCCGACAGTCATGCCCCCATTAGTTTAATTTGTAGAACACCATCTCCCGATTGGGGGATCGAAACGCCATTCTGCAACTTCGCATAGCATCAGCAACCAGACATCTTTCCACTGGACCACCGCACCAAGACTAAAATGTCACGGTTTGGCCGACCAGCTTTCACATGTCTGATATACTGGCACACTGACGATTCATATGGGACTATCTGTGGATGCACCTGCCACGATTCAATCGTATGCTTTGTATGCCTATTGTACTCTGACTCCAGCACGGCTCTGGCAGTATATGTATTTTTATTTTATTGACGCACTGGCAACGTGCAGCTTAAATTTCCATGTGCTCACTTAGCCGACAGTCATGCACCCATTAGTTTAATTTGTAGATCACCATCTCCCGGTTGGGGGATCGAAACGCCATTCTGCAACTTCGCATAGCATCAGCTACCAGACATCTTTCGACTGGACCACCGCATCAAGACGAAAAAGTCAAGGTTTGGCCGACCAGCTTTCACATGTCTGATATACTGACACACTGACGATTCATATGTGACTATCTGTGGATGCACCTGCCACGATTCAATCCTAGGCTTTTTATGCCTATTGTACTCTGACTCCAGCACGGCTCTGGTAGTATATGTATTTTTATTTTATTGACGCACTGGCAACGTGCGGCTTCAATTTCCATGTGCTAAATTAGCCGACAGTCATGCACCCATTAGTTTAATTTGTTGATTACCATCTCCCGGTCGGGCGATCGAACCACCATTCTGCAACTCTGCATAGCAACAGCAACCAGACATCTTTCCACTGGACCACTGCACCAAGACTAAAATGTCAAGGTTTGGCCGACCAGCTTTCACATGTCTGATATACTGACACACTGACGATTCATATGGGACTATCTGTGGATGCACCTGCTACGATTTAATCCTAGGCTTTTTACGCCTATTGTACTCTGACTCCAGCACGGCCCTGGCAGTATAGGTATTTTTATTTTATTGACGCACTGGCAACGTGCGGCTTCAATTTCCATGTGCAACTTTGCCAACAGTCATGCACCCATTAGTTTAATTTGTTGATCACCATCTCTGGGTCAGGGGATCGAAACGCCATTCTGCAACTCTGCATAGCATCAGCAACCAGACATCTTTCCGCTGGACCAACACACCAAGACTAAAATGTCAAGGTTTGGCCGACGAGCTTTCACATGTCTGATATACTGACACACTAACGATTCATATGGGACTATCTGTTGATGCACCTGCCACGATTCAATCCTAGGCTTTTTATGCCTATTGTACTCTGACTCCACCACGGCTCTGGCAGTATAAGTATTTTTATTTTATTGACGCACTGGCAATGTGCGGCTTCAATTTCCATGTGCTAACATATCCGACAGTCATGCACCCATTAGTTTAATTTGTTGATCACCCTCTCCCGATCGGGTGATCGAACCGCCATTCTGCAACTCCGCATAGCATCGGCAACCAGACATCTTTCCACTGGACCACTGCACCAAGACTAAAGATTCAAGGTTTGGCCGACCAGCTTTCACATGTCAACTGCTTGACCATTCATAATCAAACTTAGTACAAGTGGTAGATACATTTCAGGATTGGTATTGGTCAAGTTTCTACTTATATTATTCACCCAATCCATTCCAGATGTTAGTTATGTATATGAGACCCCTAGACTTTTCTTTAATCATCTTGAAGTTCAAGATCATGACCTTGGTTTGACCTTAATCGTCGTCGTAATTAAACAATAGCCAATTACAATTATAAGACCCTATCTAGCATCAGACAGCCATCAAGCTTATCTGCCTTGCGAGCTGCCCTGTTGTTACAGCTGACCATCAGACTGGCATGGCTGTTTGGGCAGAGGGAGCCGTCATGCACGGAGTCGGAATTTCCAAAAGGACTGGAAAGCAAAATATTCACATGAAGCAACATGCAACAATGTCAGAGGGTCTAGAGCAAGGGGATTTCACTTCCACCATTTTTCCCCACCACACAGGGATGCCGTTGTCACTGACTTCTCCTGGAGATCTTGTGATGACTGGTGATGTCGAAACAGTTTCCTTGAAGGAGACATGTAGACATAATTAGAGTTGTCTCTGAACGCATGTATTAACTCGCAAATCTTAAAGACATTAGTTTCCCAACTAACGTATCTGCTCAGATAATATTGTATGTCGTAGATCTCATATTCCCCGCTGAAATAGAAATAGTTAATGAATACAGATTGCCATATTATAAGTACTCACTTTGCTTTGCTGTAGTCGGAGACGCTGTGATGGTTTGAGCTGATAAAACAAAGATTAAATGCTCGCAATTAATGTGTCCTTTAATGGTTACTTTATCATGAGTGGATTAAATTATTCATACACATATGCATACATGTGCACACGCATTCACACATGTATGCATGCACGTGCACACAAACGTGCATACTTATGTACATACGTATTCATTATTATTTTATCGATGCACTGGCAACGTGCTGCTTCAATTTCCATGTGCTAACTTAGCCGACAGTGATGCACCCATTAGTTTAATTTGTTGATCACCATCTCCCGGTCAGGGGGATCGAACCGCCATTCTGCAACTCCGCATAGCATCAGCAACCAGACATCTTTCCACTGGACCACTGCACCAAGACTAAAATGTCAAGGTTTGGCCGACCAGCTTTAACATGTCTGATATACTGACACACTGACGATTCATATGTGACTATCGGTGGATGCTCCTGCCACGATGCAATCCTAGGCTTTTTACGCCTATTGTACTCTGACTCCACCACGGCTCTGGCAGTATAAGTATTTTTATTTTATTGACGCACTGGCAATGTGCGGCTTCAATTTCCAGGTGCTAACATATCCGACAGTCATGCACCCATTAGTTTAATTTGTTGATCACCATCTCCCGGTCGGGTGATCGAACCGCCATTCTGCAACTCCGCATAGCATCGGCAACCAGACATCTTTCCACTGGACCACTGCACCAAGACTAAAGATTCAAGGTTTGGCCGACCAGCTTTCACATGTCTGATATACTGACACACTGAAGATTCATATGGGACTATCTGTGGATGCACCTGCCACGATTCAATCCTAGGCTTTTTACGCCTATTGTACTCTGACTCCAGCACGGCTCTGTCAGTATATGTATTTTTATTTTATTGACGCACTTGCAACGTGCGGCTGCAATTTCAATGTGCTAACTTAGCCGACAGTCATGCACCCATTAGTTTAATTTGTTGATCACCATCTCATAGCATCAGCAACCAGACATCTTTCCACTGGACCACTGCACCAAGACTAAAACGTCCAGGTTTGGCCGACCAGCTTTCACATGTCTGATATACTGACACACTAACGATTCATATGGGACTATCTGTGGATGCACCTGCCACGATTCAATCATGGGCTTTTTACGCCTATTGTACTCTGACTCCAGCACGCTCTGGCAGTACATGTATTTTTATTTTATTGACGCACTGGCAACTTGCGGCTTAAATTTCCATGTGCTAACTTAGCCGACAGTCATGCCCCCATTAGTTTAATTTGTAGAACACCATCTCCCGATTGGGGGATCGAAACGCCATTCTGCAACTTCGCATAGCATCAGCAACCAGACATCTTTCCACTGGACCACCGCACCAAGACTAAAATGTCACGGTTTGGCCGACCAGCTTTCACATGTCTGATATACTGGCACACTGACGATTCATATGGGACTATCTGTGGATGCACCTGCCACGATTCAATCGTAGGCTTTGTATGCCTATTGTACTCTGACTCCAGCACGGCTCTGGCAGTATATGTATTTTTATTTTATTGACGCACTGGCAACGTGCAGCTTAAATTTCCATGTGCTAACTTAGCCGACAGTCATGCACCCATTAGTTTAATTTGTAGATCACCATCTCCCGGTTGGGGGATCGAAACGCCATTCTGCAACTTCGCATAGCATCAGCTACCAGACATCTTTCGACTGGACCACCGCATCAAGACGAAAAAGTCAAGGTTTGGCCGACCAGCTTTCACATGTCTGATATACTGACACACTGACGATTCATATGTGACTATCTGTGGATGCACCTACCACGATTCAATCCTAGGCTTTTTATGCCTATTGTACTCTGACTCCAGCACGGCTCTGGTAGTATATGTATTTTTATTTTATTGACGCACTGGCAACGTGCGGCTTCAATTTCCATGTGCTAAATTAGCCGACAGTCATGCACCCATTAGTTTAATTTGTTGATCACCATCTCCCGGTCGGGCGATCGAACCACCATTCTGCAACTCTGCATAGCAACAGCAACCAGACATCTTTCCACTGGACCACTGCACCAAGACTAAAATGTCAAGGTTTGGCCGACCAGCTTTCACATGTCTGATATACTGACACACTGACGATTCATATGGGACTATCTGTGGATGCACCTGCTACGATTTAATCCTAGGCTTTTTACGCCTATTGTACTCTGACTCCAGCACGGCCCTGGCAGTATATGTATTTTTATTTTATTGACGCACTGGCAACGTGCGGCTTCAATTTCCATGTGCAACTTTGCCAACAGTCATGCACCCATTAGTTTAATTTGTTGATCACCATCTCTGGGTCAGGGGATCGAAACGCCATTCTGCAACTCTGCATAGCATCAGCAACCAGACATCTTTCCGCTGGACCAACACACCAAGACTAAAATGTCAAGGTTTGGCCGACGAGCTTTCACATGTCTGATATACTGACACACTAACGATTCATATGGGACTATCTGTTGATGCACCTGCCACGATTCAATCCTAGGCTTTTTATGCCTATTGTACTCTGACTCCACCACGGCTCTGGCAGTATAAGTATTTTTATTTTATTGACGCACTGGCAATGTGCGGCTTCAATTTCCATGTGCTAACATATCCGACAGTCATGCACCCATTAGTTTAATTTGTTGATCACCCTCTCCCGATCGGGTGATCGAACCGCCATTCTGCAACTCCGCATAGCATCGGCAACCAGACATCTTTCCACTGGACCACTGCACCAAGACTAAAGATTCAAGGTTTGGCCGACCAGCTTTCACATGTCAACTGCTTGACCATTCATAATCAAACTTAGTACAAGTGGTAGATACATTTCAGGATTGGTATTGGTCAAGTTTCTACTTATATTATTCACCCAATCCATTCCAGATGTTAGTTATGTATTTGAGACCCCTAGACTTTTCTTTAATCATCTTGAAGTTCAAGATCATGACCTTGGTTTTACCTTAATCGTCGTCGTAATTAAACAATAGCCAATTACAATTATAATACCCTATCTAGCATCAGACAGTCATCAAGCTTATCTGCCTTGCGAGCTGCCCTGTTGTTACAGCTGACCATCAGACTGGCATGGCTGTTTGGCCAGAGGGAGCCATCATGCACGGAGTCGGAATTTCCAAAAGGACTGGAAAGCAAAATATTCACATGAAGCAACATGCAACAATGTCAGAGGGTCTAGAGCAAGGGGTTTTCACTTCCACCATTTTTCCCCACCACACAGGGATGCCGTTGTCACTGACTTCTCCTGGAGATATTGTGATGACTGGTGATGTCGAATACAGTTTCCTTGAAGGAGACATGTAGACATAATTAGAGTTGTCTCTGAACGCATGTATTAACTCGCAAATCTTAAAGACATTAGTTTCCCAACTAACGTATCTGCTCAGATAATATTGTATGTCGTAGATCTCATATTCCCCGCTGAAATAGAAATAGTTAATGAATACAGATTGCCATAATATAAGTACTCACTTTGCTTTGCTGTAGTCGGAGACGCTGTGATGGTTTGAGCTAATAAAACACAGATTAAATGCTCGCAATTAATGTGCCCTTTAATGTTTACTTTATCATGAGTGGATTAAATTATTCATACACATATGCATACATGTGCACACGCATTCACACATGTATGCATGCACGTGCACACAAACGTGCATACTTATATACATACGTATTCATTATTATTTTATCGATGCACTGGCAACGTGCGGCTTCAATTTCCATGTGCTAACTTAGCCGACAGTGATGCACCCATTAGTTTAATTTGTTGATCACCATCTCCCGGTCAGGGGATCGAACCGCCTTTCTGCAACTCCGCAGAGCATCAGCAACCAGACATCTTTCCACTGGACCACTGCACCAAGACTAAAATGTCAAGTTTTTGCCGACCAGCTTTCACATGTCTGATATACTGACACACTGAAGATTCATATGGGACTATCTGTGGATGCACCTGCCACGATTCAATCCTAGGCTTTTTACGCCTATTGTACTCTGACTCCAGCACGGCTCTGTCAGTATATGTATTTTTATTTTATTGACGCACTTGCAACGTGCGGCTGCAATTTCAATGTGCTAACTTAGCCGACAGTCATGCACCCATTAGTTTAATTTGTTGATCACCATCTCATAGCATCAGCAACCAGACATGTTTCCACTGGACCACTGCACCAAGACTAAAACGTCCAGGTTTGGCCTACCAGCTTTCACATGTCTGATATACTGACACACTAACGATTCATATGGGACTATCTGTGGATGCACCTGCCACGATTCAATCATGGGCTTTTTACGCCTATTGTACTCTGACTCCAGCACGGCTCTGGCAGTACATGTATTTTTATTTTATTGACGCACTGGCAACTTGCGGCTTAAATTTCCATGTGCTAACTTAGCCGACAGTCATGCCCCCATTAGTTTAATTTGTAGATCACCATCTCCCGATTGGGGGATCGAAACGCCATTCTGCAACTTCGCATAGCATCAGCAACCAGACATCTTTCCACTGGACCACCGCACCAAGACTAAAATGTCACGGTTTGGCCGACCAGCTTTCACATGTCTGATATACTGGCACACTGACGATTCATATGGGACTATCTGTGGATGCACCTGCCACGATTCAATCGTAGGCTTTGTATGCCTATTGTACTCTGACTCCAGCACGGCTCTGGCAGTATATGTATTTTTATTTTATTGACGCACTGGCAACGTGCAGCTTAAATTTCCATGTGCTAACTTAGCCGACAGTCATGCACCCATTAGTTTAATTTGTAGATCACCATCTCCCGGTTGGGGGATCGAAACGCCATTCTGCAACTTCGCATAGCATCAGCTACCAGACATCTTTCCACTGGACCACCGCATCAAGACTAAAATGTCAAGGTTTGGCAGTCCAGCTTTCACATGTCTGATATACTGACACACTAACGATTCATATGGGACTATCTGTGGATGCACCTGCCACGATTCAATCATGGGCTTTTTACGCCTATTGTACTCTGACTCCAGCACGGCTCTGGCAGTACATGTATTTTTATTTTATTGACACACTGGCAACTTGCGGCTTAAATTTCCATGTGCTAACTTAGCCGACAGTCATGCCCCCATTAGTTTAATTTGTAGATCACCATCTCCCGATTGGGGGATCGAAACGCCATTCTGCAACTTCGCATAGCATCAGCAACCAGACATCTTTCCACTGGACCACCGCATCCAGACTAAAAAGTCAAGGTTTGGCAGACCAGCTTTCACATGTCTGATATACCGACACACTGATGATTCATATGGGACTATCTGTGGATGCTCCTGCCACGATTCAATCCTAGGCTTTTTACGCCTATTGTAATCTGTCTCCAGCACGGCTCTGGCAGTATATGTATTTTTATTTTATTGACGCACTGGCAACGTGCGGCTTCAATTGCCATGTGCTAAATTAGCTGACAGTCATGCACCCATTAGTTTAATTTGTTGATCACCATCTCCCGGTCGGGGGATCGAACCGTCATTCTGCAACTTCGCATAGCATCAGCAACCAGACATCTTTCCACTGGACCACCGCATCAAGACTAAAAAGTCAAGGTTTGGCCGACCAGCTTTCACATGTCTGATATACTGACACACTGACGATTCATATGGGACTATCTGTGGATGCACCTGCTACGATTCAATCCTAGGCTTTTTACGCCTATTGTACTCTGACTCCAGCACGGTTCTGACAGTATATGTATTTTTATTTTATTGACGCACTGGCAATGTGTGGCTTCAATTACCATGTGCTAAATTAGCCGACAGTCATGCACCCATTACTTTAATTTGTTGATCGCCATCTCCCGGTCAGGGGATCGAACCGGATTCTGCAACTTCGCATATCATCAGCAACCAGACATCTTTCCACTAGACCACCGCATCAAGACTAAAATGTCAAGGTTTGGCAGACCAGCTTTCACATGTCTGATATACTGACACACTGATGATTCATGTGGGACTAGCTGTGGATGCACCTGCCACGATTCAATCCTAGGCTTTTTACGCATATTTTACTCTGACTCCAGCACGGCTCTGGCAGTATATGTATTTTTATTTTATTGACGCACTGGCAACGTGCGGCTTAAATTTCCATGTGCTAACTTATCCGACAGTCATGCATCCATTAGTTTAATTTGTAGATCACCATCTCCCGGTTGGGGGATCGAAACGCCATTCTGCAACTTCGCATAGCATCGGCTACCAGACATCTTTCCACTGGACCACCGCATCAAGACGAAAAAGTCAAGGTTTGGCCGACCAGCTTTCACATGTCTGATATACTGACACACTGACGATTCATATGTGACTATCTGTGGATGCACCTGCCACGATTCAATCCTAGGCTTTTTATGCCTATTGTACTCTGACTCCAGCACGGCTCTGACAGTATATGTATTTTTATTTTATTGACGCACTGGCAATTTGCGGCTTCAATTACCATGTGCTAAATTAGCCGACAGTCATGCACCCATTAGTTTAATTTGTTGATCACCATCTCCCGGTCGGGGGATCAAACTGCCATTCTGCAACTTCGCATAGCATCAGCAACCAGACATCTTTCCACGGGACCACCGCATCAAGAATAAAAAGTCAAGGTTTGGCCGACCAGCTTTCACATGTCTGATATACTGACACACTGACGATTCATATGGGACTATCTGTGGATGCACCTGCCACGATTCAATCCTAGGCTTTTTACGCCTATTGTACTCTGACTCCAGCACGGCTCTGGCAGTATATGTATTTTTATTTTATTGACGCACTGGCAACTTGCGGCTTAAATTTCCATGTGCTAACTTAGCCGACAGTCATGCACCCATTAGTTTAATTTGTAGATCACCATCTCCCGGTTTGGGGATCGAAACGCCATTCTGCAACTTCGCATAGCATCAGCAACCAGACATCTTTCCACTGGACCACCGCACCAAGACTAAAATGTCATGGTTTGGCCGACCAGCTTTCACATGTCTGATATACTGGCACACTGACGATTCATATGGGACTATCTGTGGATGCACCTGCCACGATTCAATCGTAGGCTTTTTATGCCTATTGTACTCTGACTCCAGCACGGCTCTGGCAGTATATGTATTTTTATTTTATTGACGCACTGGCAACGTGCAGCTTAAATTTCCATGTGCTAACTTAGCCAACAGTCATGCACCCATTAGTTTAATTTGTTGATCACCATCTCCCGGTCGGGGGATCGAACTGCCATTCTGCAACTTCGCATAGCATCAGCAACCAGACATCTTTCCACTGGACCACCGCATCAAGAATAAAAAGTCAAGGTTTGGCCGACCAGCTTTCACATGTCTGATATACTGACACACTGACGATTCATATGGGACTATCTGTGGATGCACCGGCTACGATTCAATCCTAGGCTTTTTACGCCTATTGTACTCTGACTCCAGCACGGCTCTGACAGTATATGTATTTTTATTTTATTTATGCACTGGCAACGTGTGGCTTCAATTACCATGTGCTAAATAAGCCGACAGTCATTCACCCATTAGTTTAATTTGTTGATCACCATCTCCCGGTCGGGGGATCGAACTGTCATTCTGCAACTTCACATGGCATCAGCAACCAGACATCTTTCCACTGGACCACCGCATCAAGACTAAAATGTCAAGGTTTGGCAGTCCAGCTTTCACATGTCTGATATACTGACACACTAACGATTCATATGGGACTATCTGTGGATGCACCTGCCACGATTCAATCATGGGCTTTTTACGCCTATTGTACTCTGACTCCAGCACGGCTCTGGCAGTACATGTATTTTTATTTTATTGACGCACTGGCAACTTGCGGCTTAAGTTTCCATGTGCTAACTTAGCCGACAGTCATGCCCCCATTAGTTTAATTTGTAGATCACCATCTCCCGATTGGGGGATCGAAACGCCATTCTGCAACTTCGCATAGCATCAGCAACCAGACATCTTTCCACTGGACCACCGCATCCAGACTAAAAAGTCAAGGTTTGGCAGACCAGCTTTCACATGTCTGATATACCGACACACTGATGATTCATATGGGACTATCTGTGGATGCTCCTGCCACGATTCAATCCTTGGCTTTTTACGCCTATTGTAATCTGTCTCCAGCACGGCTCTGGCAGTATATGTATTTTTATTTTATTGACGCACTGGCAACGTGCGGCTTCAATTGCCATGTGCTAAATTAGCTGACAATCATGCACCCATTAGTTTAATTTGTTGATCACCATCTCCCGGTCGGGGGATCGAACCGTCATTCTGCAACTTTGCATAGCATCAGCAACCAGACATCTTTCCACTGGACCACCGCATCAAGACTAAAAAGTCAAGGTTTGGCAGACCAGCTTTCACATGTCTGATATACCGACACACTGATGATTCATATGGGACTATCTGTGGATGCTCCTGCCACCATTCAATCCTAGGCTTTTTACGCCTATTGTAATCTGTCTCCAGCACGGCTCTGGCAGTATATGTATTTTTATTTTATTGACGCACTGGCAATGTGCGGCTTCAATTGCCATGTGCTAAATTAGCTGACAGTCATGCACCCATTAGTTTAATTTGTTGATCACCATCTCCCGGTCGGGGGATCGAACCGTCATTCTGCAACTTCGCATAGCATCAGCAACCAGACATCTTTCCACTGGACCACCGCATCAAGACTAAAAAGTCAAGGTTTGGCCGACCAGCTTTCACATGTCTGATATACTGACACACTGACGATTCATATGGGACTATCTGTGGATGCACCTGCTACGATTCAATCCTAGGCTTTTTACGCCTATTGTACTCTGACTCCAGCACGGTTCTGACAGTATATGTATTTTTATTTTATTGACGCACTGGGAATGTGCGGCTTCAATTACCATGTGCTAAATTAGCCGACAGTCATGCACCCATTACTTTAATTTGTTGATCGCCATCTCCCGGTCAGGGGATCGAACCGGATTCTGCAACTTCGCATATCATCAGCAACCAGACATCTTTCCACTGGACCACCGCATCAAGACTAAAATGTCAAGGTTTGGCAGACCAGCTTTCACATGTCTGATATACTGACACACTGATGATTCATGTGGGACTAGCTGTGGATGCACCTGCCACGATTCAATCCTAGGCTTTTTACGCATATTTTACTCTGACTCCAGCACGGCTCTGGCAGTATATGTATTTTTATTTTATTGACGCACTGGCAACGTGCGGCTTCAATTACCATGTGCTAAATTAGCCGACAGTCATGCACCCATTAGTTTAATTTGTTGATCACCATCTCCGGGTCGGGGGATCGAACTGCCATTCTGCAACTTCGCATAGCATCAGCAACCAGACATCTTTCCACTGGACCACCGCATCAAGAATAAAAAGTCAAGGTTTGGCCGACCAGCTTTCACATGTCTGATATACTGACACACTGACGATTCATATGGGACTATCTGTGGATGCACCTGCCACGATTCAATCCTAGGCTTTTTACGCCTATTGTACTCTGACTCCATCACGGCTCTGGCAGTATATGTATTTTTATTTTATTGACGCACTGGCAACTCGCGGCTTAAATTTCCATGTGCTAACTTAGCCGACAGTCATGCACCCATTAGTTTAATTTGTAGATCACCATCTCCCGGTTGGGGGATCGAAACGCCATTCTGCAACTCTGCATAGCATCAGCAACCAGACATCTTTCCACTGGACCACCGCACCAAGACTAAAATGTCATGGTTTGGCCGACCAGCTTTCACATGTCTGATATACTGGCACACTGACGATTCATATGGGACTATCTGTGGATGCACCTGCCACGATTCAATCGTAGGCTTTTTATGCCTATTGTACTCTGACTCCAGCACGGCTCTGGCAGTATATGTATTTTTATTTTATTGACGCACTGGCAACGTGCGGCTTAAATTTCCATGTGCTAACTTAGCCGACAGTCATGCATCCATTAGTTTAATTTGTAGATCACCATCTCCCGGTTGGGGGATCGAAACGCCATTCTGCAACTTCGCATAGCATCGGCTACCAGACATCTTTCCACTGGACCACCGCATCAAGACGAAAAAGTCAAGGTTTGGCCGACCAGCTTTCACATGTCTGATATACTGACACACTGACGATTCATATGTGACTATCTGTGGATGCACCTGCCACGATTCAATCCTAGGCTTTTTATGCCTATTGTACTCTGACTCCAGCACGGCTCTGACAGTATATGTATTTTTATTTTATTGACGCACTGGCAATGTGCGGCTTCAATTACCATGTGCTAAATTAGCCGACAGTCATGCACCCATTAGTTTAATTTGTTGATCACCATCTCCCGGTCGGGGGATCGAACTGCCATTCTTAGGCTGCAGTGACACGGTGGCAGAGTATCAGTCATTTGAGTCATTTGAATACATACTTACACACGGTCAGTTATCAACCCGCTTCCTATGTTTGTATCGGCCACCTTCTTCGAAAAGGAACAAACTCACTAGTACACTATTCCAGAGCGAAATATCCACTCTGATGGACATCGTCTGTGTCAAAAAAGGTAATCTAGTTATCCTTGGTGATATAAATGTTCATTTTGATGACAAGGACCATTTTGAAACTAAAAAGATGCTTAAGCTATTGTCAATTCATGGCTGTCGGCAACACGTCAACGAGCCCACTCATAAGAATGGGCACATTATTGACTGGGTAGTAAGCCGAGAATCTGATAATGGTGTACAGAATGCATTAGTGAAGGACCTCCAAATGTCCGATCATCAGTTAGTAATCGTTAATCTCAGTACTATTAAGGCATCTCTACCTGTCGTATCCATACCCTGTAGAAACCTCAAGAAAATTGACATGTCTGCTTTCCGTCACGACCTTGAGTGCTCTGTATTGATAACATCGCCACCACCTGACTGTGAACGTCTTGCTAACCTTTATAACACAGAACTAGTACGTCTTCTAGACGTGCATGCTCCTGAGAAGTTAAAAACAATTCCTCAGAGACAACAGTCGCATTGGCTTTTTACACCCGAGGTTGCAATAGCCAAATCAAACAGACGAAAGGCGGAGAGACGATGGAGGAAATCAAATCTAGAAGTACATCGTCAGATTTATGTTGATGCGAGAAACATCGTCACTAAGACTGTTGCGAGTGCTAAACAATCCTTTTTTAATGATAAGATTCTAGAAAGCAAGTCTAACCCTAAGGAATTGTACAATACAATGTTTGCCTTATTGGGTAAGAAAAGAGATTGTTCTCTACCACATGGTGATGATCCTACAATGATCGCCCGCTCATTTTCTGACTTCTTTCATGACAAGATCGAGGATATCCGTACACAATTGCAACAGTCAAATGATTCAGCTGCGTTTCTCTCCAATCAAACCATGTTCACTCATAAAACTTTTGACAATTTCACTTCATTTTCTGAAAGCGATATAATGGCTCTTTTAAAGGAATTAAAACCAACATTTTGTACTCTCGATCCCATTCCTACGAAAATCGTGCTTGAAAACATTGACATCTTGCTCCCAACAATAACTATGCTGGTTAATTCCAGCTTAGAATCTGGCCTCATGCCAATGACATTTAAGCGGGCAGTTGTCAAACCACTGTTGAAGAAGTCTGGCCTAGACGAAGATACTCTAAAAAACTATAGACCTGTCTCGAACCTGCCTTTTATGTCTAAGCTAATCGAGAAGGCGGTGTTCAAAAGATTATCAGCTCATGTAAGTGACAATGCGTTATATGAACCGTTTCAGTCAGCGTACCGTCAGCGTCATAGCACGGAGACTGCTCTATTATGCGTCCTCAATAATATTCGAGAGGCGGTAGACAGAGGTAATGTGTCATTGTTGCTACTCCTTGACCTCAGTGCCGCATTTGATACGATAGACCATCATTTACTTATGTCACAATTGAGTAGTGTATTTGGTTTACAAGGCACTGTCTGGAACTGGTTTCACTCATATTTATCCGATAGACACCAGTCTGTATATATTAACGGCACACTTTCAGAACCAGTCAACCTCGTGTGTGGTGTGCCTCAGGGGTCTATTCTAGGTCCGGTGTTATTTACACTCTACACACAACCACTTGGATCGGTTATTGATCAGCACAACATTATGCGTCACTTCTATGCTGATGACACACAGCTTGTCATTAGTTTTGAACCTTCAACATGTACTGCACGCTTAGCAACAAGTCAGCTCAATATGTGTTATATAGACATTAAAGAGTGGATGACTACAAACATGCTGAAACTTAACGATGAAAAGACTGAAGCTCTGTTAGTCGGGCCAGCAAACCGACGTGCTAAGACTGACCTATGTGACATCACAGCTGGAAATAGTCAAATAAAGCTGTCAACTGTCGTAAAGGATCTTGGTGTATACTTAGACAATGAACTGACTATGGATAAACATGTTAGTTACATCTGCAAAGTCTGCTATTTTCAATTGCGCAATATCGGCAGCATCAGGCGCTATATCACAAAAGAGGCCGCGATCATGCTAGTACGAGCATTGATAATGTCGCGCCTGGATTATTGTAATAGCCTCCTGATTGGCGCCTCAAAAGAACTTATTCAGCGACTTCAGGTGGTCCAGAACACTGCAGTGAGAATCATATCCCTGTGTGCCAAGCGAGAACACATTACTCCGGTCCTACATGATTTGCACTGGCTCCCCATTGTGCAAAGAATAACTTTTAAGACACTATGTCTGACATACCAATGTGTATCTGGCACAGCACCAGCCTATCTCTCTGACCTTGTACAACCTTACATTCCTGGTCGCTCTCTCAGATCTGCAAATCTAAATCTACTAAAAGTACCTAAGGTCAACTCTAAAACATATGGCCATAAAACTTTCTCTTTCACTGCAGCTACCGAATGGAATAACTTACCAAATGAAATTAGAAACTCATCAACTTTAGAAATCTTTAAATCCAATCTTAAATTCTATTTATTTCAAATAGCATATCCATAGAATACTTACGCGCGTTAGCGCTTAGAGCATGAAGTTGCATGGATTAAGCGCTCTAAAAATGTACTATTATTATTATTATTATTATTCTGCAACTTCGCATAGCATCAGCAACCAGACATCTTTCCACGGGACCACCGCATCAAGAATAAAAAGTCAAGGTTTGGCCGACCAGCTTTCACATGTCTGATATACTGACACACTGACGATTCATATGGGACTATCTGTGGATGCACCTGCCACGATTCAATCCTAGGCTTTTTACGCCTATTGTACTCTGACTCCAGCACGGCTCTGGCAGTATATGTATTTTTATTTTATTGACGCACTGGCAACTTGCGGCTTAAATTTCCATGTGCTAACTTAGCCGACAGTCATGCACCCATTAGTTTAATTTGTAGATCACCATCTCCCGGTTGGGGGATCGAAACGCCATTCTGCAACTTCGCATAGCATCAGCAACCAGACATCTTTCCACTGGACCACCGCACCAAGACTAAAATGTCATGGTTTGGCCGACCAGCTTTCACATGTCTGATATACTGGCACACTGACGATTCATATGGGACTATCTGTGGATGCACCTGCCACGATTCAATCGTAGGCTTTTTATGCCTATTGTACTCTGACTCCAGCACGGCTCTGGCAGTATATGTATTTTTATTTTATTGACGCACTGGCAACGTGCAGCTTAAATTTCCATGTGCTAACTTAGCCGACAGTCATGCACCCATTAGTTTAATTTGTTGATCACCATCAGTAGTAGTGTCGGGATTAAAATGATACCACCTCCCCGAATAACGGGGAAAATAAAGATTCTCGCCTCCAGAGACCCGAACAATTTCGAGATAGGCTATTTAGGTGTCACTAGGAAAAAGTAGCATCTAAAAAACTGCCACACCTCGGCCACTAGGAAAAAGTAGCATCTAAAAAAACTGCCACACCTCGGCCACTAGGAAAAAGTAGCATCTAAAAAACTGCCACACCTCGGGGCGCCGGGAGGGCAGCCGCGGCGCGGGACCTAATCTGACGAGGGCCCCGGCGGGGTGCAATAAAAATGATACCACCTCCCTCCCCCGGCTGCCGTTCAGCCATCCGTGCCCCCCCCTCTCAATCCCTCGGGCATAGGTTGGTGAAACATGTGGTTGGCCTCTAAATGGAGGCCCAGGGTTGTCAAGACAGGTGGTGGTTATGCCGTCAAAATGATACCACCCGGGGCGCCGATCCGTGGCACCCACCGCCCTCTGTGGGGGCATAAGCGGTTTAGACATGTGGTTGGCCTCTAGATGGAGGCTCTCAATCGCTGGGGCATAGGATTTGAGACAGGTGTATAAAACTCCCGTGGCTGGGGCGAATTTCCAGATAAGCAACCACAGTGATATACCAGCGGATCGCCTTTGTCTAAACGTCCATTTAGAGACAATCATACTCAGTGGTATACGAGCTGATCAAGCACACATAAAAGGTCTTAACGTCCATTTAGAGACAAGCATACTCAGTGGTATAGCTTGTGATCAAGCACGCATTACATGGTCTGAACGTCCATTTAGAGACAAGCATACTCAGTGGTATACTAGCTGATCAAGCACACATAAAAGGTCTTAACGTCAATTTAGAGGCAAGCATACTCAGTGGTATAGCTTGTGATCAAGCACGCATCACATGGTCTGAACGTCCAGACTAGCATACTCAGTGGTATAGCTTGTGACGCATTACAGGGTCTGACTGTCCATTTAGAGACAAGCGTTACTCAGTGGTATACACCATGATTACTGTTGCACAGTTCGTGCTATGGCAAGCCAATTTGGCCTTAGAGTAGCCTCTAAGGCCAGAAAGCCGACCTGCTCCAGCTGATCGGACAGGCCGTGCCGAGGAATTCATTGCTCGACTGAGACGATCAGTGAAGACGGGACGGTTTCCAGCGACCACCAGAGATGATCCTGAGAACTTTCACAAGAAAGCACAGCGGCGGCGTGAGCTTCATCAGTTGGATGAGGAGGTGACGGCTAGCTTACGAGCCAAAGCTGTAGCGACGCGGATGGCAGACCATCCACTGGAGCGCCTACCTGCCCTAAGCAGGATCACTAAGCGAATGATGAGGGGGCCGAGGGCTGAACCCTTAGCCCGGAGCATGAGGCGAGAGGGTGAGCAGATTCTCAATGAGCGTCTGGGTGAGATGGAAGGGGATAAGAGAGGAAGACGGACAGTACGCTGGACGTTCTTCCAAGGCCTCAATGGAGACATTACAGGGCAGATCATGGGTAAGATCCAGCAGACTGCCCAGAACGCCTTCTACCTCCAGTATACCCACACCTATCGCATCAAACACATCGAGGACGGTAGGGTGATGCTCTT
Organism: Chaetoderma sp. LZ-2023a; assembly: GCA_034401795.1. NCBI lineage: Eukaryota > Metazoa > Mollusca > Caudofoveata > Chaetodermatida > Chaetodermatidae > Chaetoderma > Chaetoderma sp. LZ-2023a. The sequence goes on along the minus strand of CM067361.1, from coordinate 75,387,271 downwards.
CCACAAGAACGCTCCAGGGAGTCCGTGGCTGAACACGATAGGAGCAGCTCAGGACTGGGTGGCGGCAAGAGAGCAAGACCGCCTCGACCCCGACAACATCGACCGCCCTAACACCAAGTGGGCTTTCGTCTGATCAATCAACGTTGAGGTCAAGGCTGTCATCGACCGCCAACCTTTGCTTGGGACAGGACCGCTCCCAGACTGGCTACGACAGAAGAAGAGTATGGGGGCACTTGACACCTACAATGATAACATGTGTCTCTGGAGATGCCTAGCAGTGTATCAGGGGGCGAGACCCGATAGAAGTACTGCTCCTGCACGAGAGCTCGCTAGATAGTTCTACGGTCTCGCCGCCGGCAAGCCGGTGGATGACGTGACAAAAACCTCTCTGGATCAGCTGGATAAGGTAGAGTTCTTCGCGAAGATCGGGATTCGCGTGTATGAACCAACTGAAGAGGGCACCTGGCACCTGATCCGGCAAGCGGCCCACTACCACGACACTATGACCATCGGAGTGTACGATCACCATGCCTTCTATATAAAGAACATCTCCAAGCTGGCACATACACTAGTCTGTAGTCACTGTCAGCAGAGGTTCACACAGGCATGCCATCTTCAGCGTCATGTTGATCGCTGCACCGGGGGCAAAACCACTGTAGAGTGCCCTGGGGAGAAGGTTGATGCACCGCAGTCTGCGCATGAGAAAGCCTTCTACCCACCCCAGACATCCAGTTCAGCGGCCACTCGTTGGGTCCGTTATGTGGCGAAAACCCAAGGTATCCACATACACCATGTAGAGTGTGAGCACGGTGGCGAGCGTTGGATCGAGGGGGCTCCCGTAGATGGTTATGATCCGACTACCAACACCGTTTACCAGTTCCATGGCTGTTTCTGGCATGGATGCCCTCAGCACCAGCAAGGTGAGGCGGCCGAACAAAAATACCTCAAGACCACCCGGAGAGAGGAGAAGCTGAGAGCAGCTGGATACATGCTTGTGGTACAGTGTGAGTGCAGTATAAAACGCTGCCCAAGCATCCCTAAACGTGTTCGGACCGTCTCATACCCGTACTTCATCGTCTATGACTTCGAGGCCCTCCTAGATGGCGTCAAGACTCATCCTACGGAGACTCTCACGATTGAGAGTAACCACATACCGATCTCTGTGTCAGTCGGCTGCTCCTTGGAAGGCTCCGCCAGTGAGCCCACTCACCTCTGCAATCCTGACCCAGAAGCTCTGATCAAGGCTTTCATGGAGGAGATTACCAGGCGAGCACACAGAATCCGTACAGAAATCCGGGCACAGTTCATCCCTTCAGACATGGACAAGCTCCCAAAACGCCAGCAGCGACTGATTACCGAGTGGTGTGACCAAGTCCCGGTGCTGGGCTTCAACTCTGGCCGTTATGACCTAAACCTGATCAAGAAGCACTTTGTGGATGAGCTGACCAACACTGGCACAGTGAAAGTCGCCAAGCAAGCTAGTAAGACCATGTTCCTCATGACCCCCGAGCTTAGGTTTCTCGATGTGATTAACTACTTGGGGCCAGGAGTCTCCTACGAGGCATGGATCAAAGCCTATGGATGTACACAGCAGAAGAGCTGGCTCCCGTATGAATGGTTCGACACCCCCGAGAAGCTTAATTACCCCGGACTCCCCGACTACCCAGCGTGGTGGTCCAAGCTCAAAGGTGGCTACCTCCTCAAGCTGTCGGAGTGGAAACAGTGCAAACAGACATTCAGAGACCATGGAATGCGGACGTTCGCCGACTGGTTGTGGTACTATAACAACCTGGATGTTAGCCCATTCATCGAAGCCCTCGAGCGGATGCGGGAGTTCTACACAGAACGAGAAATAGACATCCTCAAGGATGCTGTGTCTCTCCCAGAAGTGTCTCTGCAGTACCTTTTACGTGGAACCACCCACCACATGCCGGATGTTAGCCTCTACTCCCCGGGCAAGGAGGCCTACGATATGCTGAAGGCCGCGGTTGTTGGAGGGCCCAGCATCGTGTTCACCAGATACCACGAGGCGGGTGTGACACGCATCCGCCAGAGTGAGCGGGTCTGCCAACGTCTACTCGGCTATGACGCAAATGCTCTGTACTTGTCTACGATGGCTAAAGAGATGCCATGTGGTAAGGAGACAGTACGGCAGTGGTCCGGTGCTAGCGACGTAGCCAGATTTAAGAAGGATCTGCTGGCTGACTACTGGTTCGGTTTCGCTGAAGTGGACATAGAGGTTCCTAAGGCACTGTGGGCGAAGTTCGAGGAAATGCCACCTCTCTTCTACAACACAGAGATTCCAGCTGAGGCAGTATCTGAGGAGATGCTCGCATACCTAGAGAAAACCGGTAGGAAACGACCCACAACCAGTAAACTAGTCGTCGCCCTCTCGGCCAAGAGGAAGCTCTTGTATGCGCCATCACTCAAGTGGTACCTCACCCATGGGCTAGAGATTACAGTTGTCTACCGGACAATAGACTACAAGCCCCAGAGACCCTTTGAGTGGTTTGTGAACAATGTTACCGATGCTCGCCGTACAGGAGATGTTGATAAGAGCAAATCGCTCTTGGCAGATCTGTTCAAGCTACTAGGCAACAGTGCCTATGGGAAGCTCATCGAGGCCCTGGAGCGCCACAGCAACACCACCTTCACCAAGGATGAACGAGTGGTAGATAGAGCCCTACGCAGTGCATGGTTCGAAGATCTTGAGGAGATCGGCGAGTCCTACGAGATCCAGAGACGCAAGGCAAAAATCACCATTCGCCGGCCCTTCCAGATGGGGATAGCCGTATACGAGCTCGCGAAGGTGCGGATGCTGGAGTTCTACTACGACTTCCTGGATCACTATGTGCCTCGTGACAGCTTCGAGTACCTCCAGATGGACACAGACTCTGCGTACATCGCAATAGCTGCCTCCAGCCTCGACGAAGTCATTCGCCCTGAGATGCGAGCAGAGTATGAGGCTCATAAGCGGGAGTGGCCAGCTTGGGACAAGTGGTCTGGACGGACTCCGGGACTGTTCAAGCTCGAGTTCGAAGGCAACCGTGGTATCGCTCTCTGTTCCAAGTGCTACTACGTGGAGAGCCCCGATGGGAAGGTGAAATGCTCAGCCAAAGGTATTTCTAGACGCCAGAACGATGTCTCTTGGCAAAGGTTCTTCAGGGCCCTAAACGGTAGCATGGACAGAGCTACAAACCGAGGCCTACGCATGCACCCGCGGACGCAAGGCATGGTGACGTATGAACAGGAAAAACTCGGGCTCTCAGTAGTAGACGATAAGCGGCATGTGTTGCCAGATGGTGTCCATACCGAACCAATCGAGTACCATATCCCTCAGGCACCTGACGACGGTGGTAGCTGTGTGTCTGGAGGGACGACCTGAAGCTTCTCCCGAACACACGGACGTTTGGGACAGCTCTCTGAGCGTGCCAGATAGTACAGCGTAGGCTGCCCCTCCATCTCGACATACCTGTCAAGTCTGTGGACATCTAGCGACCAGTTAGGATCTGTTGCACGGCGTCGCCCACCTTCCAACTCACCAGGTTCATACAGGTACCGAACCAGAGCATAAGATGGAAGGCACACCTGTTCCTTGTCCACTCCTCCGGAAGGTTTGGCAACAGAGGATCGTTGGATAGCCTCTACTGGCTTCTTACCAGTTAACCGAGTTACCTCAGTATTGGATCGCTCTACCACCCGGGGCAAACCTTTCACCCACACCCTGGACCTCTCTCCAGCCTGTGCCATTTCCTGGGCGTATTGGTGTGGGAACAGTCTCTCTGCCAGTGTCCGATTCCACTGCTCGACGATTGCCTGGGCACGGTGGTGACCAACTTCAACTCGTCTAATTGCCACACCATGTTTCCGCATGAGGGCCGCAGTCTCGCCTCTGAACTCCTTACCCTCATCCACCTGCAACAATTCTGGCCACTGGAGGGGATTTTCCGGATCCTCGTAGACACCCTGGAATGCCTGGGCCACCTGGCCAGCTGACTTGTCTGTGAGCGGTGCCGCAGCCTTGTACCTGCTGGCGACATCGACGATGGTGAGGGCATACTTGTAGGTCTTACGACCAACCGAGTCGTGTGGAAGGAATAGAACATCTGCCTGGTGAACTCTATTCGGGACAGTTTCATCGAAATGGGCATGCCTGATGAGCCGTGGACGAGGTTTGTATATCTGCCACATCGCCTGGCGGCTGAGCCACTGGCTAATTGTCTCCAAGGTGAAGTTGTGGCCCTTGTGGCGTACAGCCTCGAGTAGTTGGTGGGGCTCACGGTAATATCCACCAGGCTGATAGTAGAGTTCCTCAAGACCCCCAGATTTCATCACTGAGGTCCTGTCACGCACGGTCTGGGTATCACTGACGTCCACTCCCGTCCTGTCACGCACAGCCTGAGCGAACTCTACACAGACGACCGTTATGCATTTCGACTATCACTGAAGACCTCCTCCGTACACCGGCGTCTAGTTTCTGCTCGCTGAGTGGTAGCTTATCGACTAACCCTCGGATGTCTTGACCAGGTCGTACAGAGACGCCATCCTTATATAGTACAGCGTAAATGTTCGGCGGCCCAGATGGCCGCAAGTGCCATGGCAACATACGGTAGCCAAGGGCCTGCGACTCTGAAGAACGTACCTACTCCTGAGGTGATGGCTGGTATGGCTTCAGAAATCTTCTCCACACCCTGGAGAGCATTGTTGGCGATCTTGCGGACCGTCTCGCCCGCCTTCGTTGTGAACAGAGCGATCAGAGCCCCAACTGCTGCCAGCGGACCGATAGAACCTTTTGCGTAAGTGCGATAGATTCCTTTCGCTCTGTGTATTAGTTTGCAGGATTCAGACTCATCACCCTCCGCTACATCGTAGTCGTCTGCATCATAATCCTCCTCATCATAGTCCTCGTCATCTATATCCTCGACTGGATCTTCATAAGCCTCTGGTTCATACATATCCGTCGCCAGCTATATAGTAGCTTTAAACTGTAGTCTATAGCATGGCCTCCGCAATCTTGAATGCGGGCGTGTTTGCCTTAGCGAACTGGGGACTCAAGAAGGCGACAGAGGTCGAGCGTGAGCGCCATAACCAGGCGATGGAGAAGCTGTCTATGGAGAAGTTTGAGTACAGCAAAGCACTCGAGCATATGCGCCAGAGGGAGGCACGCCGACGACAACTCCGAGCTCAGGCCAACCAGAGCCTCAAAGAGGCAGATGAGACGCTCGATGAGTACTACGAGGCCGTATCTGAGCCAACGCTCGACTATGAAGCATCGACTGGTCAGAAGACAGCAGAGCTTATAGTAGTAGTGGCAGCTGCAGCGGTGACGACAGGGGTCGTGCTCTATGCACGCTCAAGCTGAATACCTGATGTGTTCGATACGCATACCTTAGCATAGCCAAAGTAAAGTACCGTCACACCTAATTGGCGAGTCCCAGCTATGAGGTTTCCGATGTTGAAGCTGAGCCGGTTGCCCTGATTAGGTGGGATGTTCCTGCCACCGACGTGGTGACGGCCCTTGAGTGCTGACTCGAGGTCGTCGCTTCCACTTGTTAGTCGCAGAAGTACGTATGACTTAGTTTTCTGTCTGTATAGTTGGCAGTCAGCCAGCTCGCGTACCTCACCAAGAACATTGGTCCCAGCAACCACAAGTTTGAAGTCGTCCAGCTTACCCACCTCCTGGATGAGTCCTCCCTTCTGAACCAGGACCGCAACGGCGACACAGTCCGATGCACCACGATGCAATGTCAGCTCTACCTCTTGGTTAGCTGTGGCTTGGACCTGCTGGTGTTCTCGCTCTCCCAGCAGCGGACAACGGGTTATCATCATGTATACTGGGTCTAATGACCGTCAGGCAGTCCTTCCGAGGATCAGTACAGTGCGATGTCGCAGGTTCAACGGCCCCATCTGGATGTTGCACATACTGCAGCATGTTTACGGTCTGGGTATATAGAGGGGTTAAATGGCTGCCATGTTTGGTAAAGTTCTCCAGCAGATTATCTTTGGGCAACAGGCCAAGTCGGTACGACAGCCGCAAAGTGCACTGTCCCACAGTGACAGGGTCCGAGGCCGGCTTCGTGACATCAACATTATCCATGAGCGAGTCAAGGTTACACCGCCGACGGATGCGGAGATACTGGCCGCCATAGAGGAAGGAGCGCCAGCTCGTAGTACAAAAGAACTCCTGACTCGGATACTCTACCGGAAGTTTGACAGCACCCAGGGCAGGACACTCGACCTACCTGTGGGCCAAACCAACAGTCCTGTTATTCTAGCTCTCCAAAAGGCGAGGGTCAACCCCAAAGATCTACTAATGGTCGGGAAGTGGGCTGCCGTATTTAGCCTCCATAGCCAGGAAGAGCGAGAGATGCTGAATAGCCTCCAGTCTGGAGCAACTAACTACTTCAGGGAGGAGGTCAGTGCCGCTGTAGCAGAGAGCCATGACACTGGTCATGCAAAAGGTACTCAGGAGGGGTTCACTGTTGGCCGCAATGAGGCTGTTGAGCATATCTTCAATGAAAGAGGGTGTAGGAGATTGGACAAGAATCTGTCAGCATTTCTGAAATTCCCAGATAACCACCAGGACTATCTCATCAAAACGGCTCGCAAGTCAGATGCTCATCGCGCATGGAAAAAGTGGGTCTTCCATGAGAAGTTCCAGAAGAAGAGAGTCCTACCATCTGACCCTCAGTGGATAGAGTTTCAGCGACAGGCTTCTGACGAAACTGACGAAGTTCCTCAAGCTTCTGACGAAGTTTCTCAAGCGTCTGACGAAGTTCCTCAAGCTTCTGACGAAGTGCCTCAAGCTTCTGACGAAATTCCTCAAGCTTCTGACGAAGTTCCTCAAGCTTCTGACGAAGTTCCTCAAGCTTCTGACGAAGTTCCTCAAGCTTCTGACGAAGTTCCTCCAGGCTTCTGACAATGTTCCTCAAGCTTCTGACGAAGTTCCTCAAGCTTCTGACGAAGTTCCTCCAGGCTTCTGACGAAGTTCCTCAAGCTTCTGACGAAGTTCCTCAAGCTTCTGACGAAGTAGCGGACGAAGTTCCTCAGCCTGAACGAAAAAAGTTGCGGCCGACAGTCTGTCAGCGATGACGCATAGAGCAGGCTAGTTTCCTGGCTGGATTCAGCTTGTAGGCGAAGGTCTGCGCCTTTTCCAGAGAGGGCTTGAAGTGTGACAGCTCACCTGTCTCCTTGTTGCTGAAGATGAAGCGGTACAGCTCAGCTGCCCTCTGTACACCTGCGATAAAGTCCACTTTGGGCTCCTTGAGGGTTAGGCTGTTGTATATGGTCTCGAGCAGGGCACGTCCACACTTGGAGCTGAAGTATAGCAACCGGGCATTGTGGCGGATGTCTGGTGAGATATTGCGGGTGTACTTCTGAAAGAGGATGAAGACAGTTATCTTTGTGTGCCGGATGCGCCTGGTGATGTTGCTGAGGTAGGTGACTGTCTTCTGGTCCATTGCAGGGTCATCGATAACTAGAACAAGTGGTTCTGTCAGTTGGGCTGCCAGCAGCTTCTCCATCAGGGCTTGCAGGTTCTGTGTCTTGGTGATTGGACCATTGTACCATTGATCATTACTGTCAACCACCTCAGCGGCGGAGTCAGACACCAGAAGGATGTATTGAGAGTGTAGATGTTCGGCCAGGAGAGCTCGCAGCAAGATGTTTTTCCCGTGGCCTGACGGGGCAATGATCAGCACCACCTGGCCAGCATCGGCCGGCCTACAGTTGAATGGTACAGACATGCATGCGGAGGATGGTTAACACTTGGTCGGCGGTAGCCTCGTCTATATCTGGGAGACTAAATGGCAGTACTTCCTGCACCAGCTTTTGCGCCTGCTGTGTGGGTAGCGTTGTGCCTCCGGCGGATACGAAGGATGCGATGGAGGCATCAAGCATGAAATCCCAGCAGCAGCTGAAAAGATAGCGTAGAGGACCTGTGTCAGCACCCACAGTGTCTAGTACATCCAGTATCTGTACGATACATGCACGGGAAGCCATGCCTATTATGTGAGCTTAAACGGCAAACCAAAGAACCCTGACTTCTTCACCTCTGGTAGCTGGAGGCTGGCGGCAGAACCTTTTTTGCCATCGACAGTGATATTGCTCAGGCCGATGGTGCCTACCCTGAGATTCTCTCCGTCTTGTTGGAAAGAGCTCCGGGGTTTCAGGAGATCCTTAACCAAGTATTGTGCATAGCACTCAGCCATAACCTTGATGGCACCAGCCTCGTCGACTCCGAGCATACCTCGCATCGTTGCCCGGTCTTTGATGCCCATCACCTTGTCTTGGCCTTGTTAATGGCCGATTGTCCTACCGTATCAGTGTACCCGACGAGATCTCGGGCTGGGATGGTACCTCGGATCTCCCGCGGGTCTCCCTTCTCATCGAAGTCTAGGAAGGAGATAGGGGCAACAGTGTCCTCTGAACCGAGGCGTGCCTCGCCCAAGTGAGCAAGATCGCCTAGCTCTTTGCTTTCTAGGTCTGTGAGTGACAGAGTCATAGTGCTATATGCACGGCTTAAACCCACTAGTCATACCCCCAGTGAAATAGTTGGGCATAGGAGGACCACGCAGTCGGCCAAGGGAATAGGTAGCAGTGCTCATGGTACTGGCCCTCTCTGCAGGGGCACGCCTTGTGGGCGCTCCACCATTCCTGGGCATTGGCAATCCTCAGGCCGCATGCTCGACTATGAACTACACACCACCCTCCATCCCGCCATGCCTCATATGCTGCAGGGGTCTCGTCATCCATCTCTCACTATTCAGAAGGGTTAAACATAGGCGACGATGATCTCGGCCATTGCACTCGTTGCTAGCCCTAGAACCGCGGCCTCCATTAGTGTAACACGTTCACCCATGATCTTGGCGGCGGCAGTGTAAGCGGCACCACTGAGGGCGATCTTTGGGATGGGGTGAGTTATTCCGAGACAGTGGCCGGCCACCCCACTCACTACGGTAGCGAGGACAGCTGCAGTGGCGGCAGGAAGAACTTCATTTCCCCATGTCATCTTCACCACAGCCACATTCGCCGCCACGTTACTGGCGACATGGACTGCCAGAGGTTTAGCCTGTGTAAGTCACTTCTGTGTCTTGGTTCGCAGCAGGTTATCCACGTTCTGAAGATTCATCTGGCTCTCGGGCAGTTGCTTCATGATCTGTACCATTGACGGCATTGTTTAAACCTTGAGTATACAACCAGTTAAACGCCTGTGTTCCCTGTCGAGTGAGCTAATAAGATCTTCCCAGTCTGCATCTGCCAGGTGTCCGGGTTTGTACTCAGGAATATTCATCTCTCTATTGAGTCATCTTAAACATGTCCACGCTATGCGAGAAGTACTATGAGGTCTTCCAGAGGGAGCTGAAGGCCTACAAGAAGAAGACGCCAGATGAGCTCGCTCAGCTCTCGGGTGCTGAGCTGACAGAGGAGCTGACAGCTGTGAAGCTCTATCTAGGATTTGGTAAGGGGCAGATCTGCTTCCTAGAATACCTTATCATGGTTGGGAGTATCGTCGAGCAGCTCCTGCGAACTAAAGGTTTCTACAAGGATCGGGAGTATCTGTCAGATGTGTTCCAGCAGTTGCAGACCTCCATGGCCTCACCTAACTCAGAGCTGAACAAGGCTCTGTGGTACTACAAGCTGAAAAAAGGATGCACTGCGGAACCCTCCAGCCCTTGGATGTGCATGTTGGCAGCGTGTATAGGGGCTGTAGGGCAGGCCAAGCTGGCTCGCTGTCTCACCGTGGTCCCCACTGACGAGAGTCAGGATAGTCTGATTTGCTAGCGGCGGAGTAGGCTGATCCCGAGCACCACGATAGTTAGGCCTGACACCACTCGTAGAGCTGCCACGGGAAGTGGTGTCGTGTCGACTGGCTGCAGTGGTGGGGTGCCTGGAGCTGCCATGGGAAGCGGTGTGTCGACTGGCTGCAGTGCCATGGTCGGAATGACTGTATGGCCTGTATTACGTGTAGGTGTGTTGATATCCGTGTTGAAACCGAAGTGGACACCGGGAGAACTCCCCTCGACTATCATGTAGTTGTAGCCCCTGACTTGGAGGTCCTCGATGGTCACGATCATGTTGCTCGGAATCAACCGTAGGTGTGGTGAAAGAGCAAAGTCAAGTTTGCGACGGGCCTTCTGCAACCCCTGCTGGAACTTAGCAATAAGACTGCTGGGATCTGCCACGATGATCATATCCTCAACGAGACTGATGAACATGGCCTGGACCTCTGCTCCGCTGACACCATCTATGGAATGCCGCAGCTTGGTCTGCGCTGTAAGGAGGCAGTAGCACAGTGCTTCCAGGGACTGGTTGATCCGAACGATCCCTGCTGGTGTGAGGCCTGAGGTGGTGTGTGGGACAAAGTACTTCCACACATCTGGGTAGTCCTGCCTGATTCCGGTGATGTGCATATTCTGCACTATCGCCCCAGAATCAGAGTCTGGATCGAACAAGAATGTCGCTGTCTTCCGACGACCTACTCGTCGGGGGGTTCGATAGGGGAATCCTGAGTAGTCACGTCTCGGGTCACCGTACATAACCCCTAGACCGCTGTTGTCGCCGCCATGTCACCGATAGTCTGGGTGAGCTCTGAACTCTCTCTGTTGTCTGCTGGCCGCTGAGACGCTATGACTGTTGAGCTGTGGGTCGAAGTCGTTTGTATCAGGGAGGCTTGCACCCAGCTCATGTAGGATTCGTCGCACAGTGAAGTACACGTGGAATCTGAGACAGCTGGCGATGAGCACAGCTTCAGGAGTACCAGAATAGGAGTGAAGCAGGGTGGAACTTACTCCACAGCCTGCCGTGGCACACCACACGGCAAAGTTCAGCTGCTGATTCCAGTATGAGAGGCTTGGAGCAGCCATCCAAGTATGAGCTTGCTTCGCATCCTTGAGGGTGATGGGGCGGTTGGCCAGCGGTCGTGGGTTGACGGAGAAGCTGGTTCGGACCCGTCCATCCACTGTGATAGAGAACGGTGTTAGCTCTGGTATATCATCCAGTAGGCCTCTCAGGCCAGTCAAGGGTGTACCCAGGAGGGGCGGTTGGCTCCGGTTGACTGCCGTGAGGTTCAGTGGGAAGGCCATCTATACTGAGGTTCTTAAAGCTACCGCACAGGCAGCACATTATTTTTAGTCGTCTCGACTCCAGAGACCGGCGAGGTGACCTCGCCTTAACATCTCGTTTTTTAACTCCTCCATATCAACCCGCCCACTGGAGCCTTTGAGGTAATACTGTCGCACTTTAGGTTTCTCAGTGCGGTACAGGGCTTGGACCTTCAATATATGGCGGTACTCTTCATCGGTGACCTGGCCATCCTCGAGAGCTTTGCTGACAGACTCGTCGATAGTCCGTAGCATACTCTGTGCTAGTGTCACATACTTAGCATGCTTCTCCAACCTCCTTATGATCTGCCGCTGCCCCACCCCCAAGCCTGTGGCCAAGACAGTGGTGGCTAGTGTCACGCCGCCCAGAGGGATGGCAACGAGGGCACCCACCCCTGTAGCGAGAGTGGCCACAGCTGCCACACCAGCACTGGCTCCAATCACACCCGCAGCAGTGGTTGTTTGCGCGAGGATGTTGTAGGCTGTCTTATATCGACTGCGCGTTCTGCCGTACTTTTCTGCCTCATGGACGAGATTCTGCCTGATGGTATCTATCTGCTGGAGTCGCCAGCCATGGATGGACCGCCCTCGTCAGCAGTCAGGGAGGGGTATAGTTCTGGGGGCTTCCGCCACTCTGATTTTGCCATAGTATATCTGGAGGCTTAAACCGGCATCACCGGCAGAATCTGCTTATGAGTCATAGAAGGGTTCATTTTGGAGAGCCTGGCAAACCCTGCCAGCTTTTTGGTCTTGAGACAGATGGCTCTTAGAACGTGGTCATCCAGCACTATGTCGGGTGCCAGTAGCGTTCTGAGAGGTGATATCTGGAACTGCACCGTATGACCAAGATAGTAGGTCCACCGCTGGATGGCTTTCTTGGTCTTACACTTCTGCGCCATCTCCTCTTCCCACTGCATGACCTCTGGCTCATCCTCGTCTGTGAAGACACCTGGCTCATCATCGTAGACATCTGGCTGATCGTCGTCTCCTGCATCCCGCTTACTCTCCTCCAGGAGGGCCTGCCAGTAGCGGAAATTTCCCCTGTGCCTCCTTGCCCTGCACGCGTTCTGTTGATACCAGTTCTCCCGCTGTAGGCGCTCTCCTTCTTGTTGACAGATCTGTTGCTGTGCGAGCCTCTGTTCGTTTTGTGCAGTGGTCATGAAGGGGCAACCCTCTTTCTTCAGCATCTCGGCAAAGGTCAGATATTGCTGGTATGATATCATGTTGTCGTCAGGTCAATGAGTAATAAGAGTGTAAACTCTAAATGGGCGTCCGATATCCCATCCGTGCTGGCGTATATGTTAAACCTGTTGTCAAACAGGTGATTTACAGATGTGAACAGGCTAGGACTGATAGCTTTCCATAGGTTGCTGTTGGCACCTGGGAGATACTCTATCACATCCGGGCCGACTTCTACCAGTGAGCTGCTGTGTGCACGGCCCGGAGGTTGATGCAGCACATCGGCATGTATGTATGTTGTGCCCCGCTGGGGCACCTCGAAGAGGACCCATTCTACACGGTACTGTACCACCCGTCTCCCCTCTAGAGAGGGTGAGATTATGTTCTCACCACCAGAGAGCAGCAGTCGGACAATCGGCATGGTTATATGTCTCGTTTAAACCCCTTTATAGCGTGCTATGGAACCCATATTTGCTCACTCGACTGGTCTTGCTGACCTCGCAGATGTGTACGCAGTTGATGCTGCCAAGGTAGAAGAGAGTGATGGAAAGTCCTTCGCCCTACAGTACGAAGCAAGCTCAAAGGCATTCTCCCTCCATCCCATTGGGGGTGATGGGGTGGAGATGCTCACAGACCTCAAGGATGTGTCGAAAGGGCGCCTGACATAGAGGTTACTACCCTCTCCACTGTTGTGAAAAGGGATGGAAAAGTTCGAAAGCTCTACAATCGGGGATCATCCTTCCTCACCTACATAGGTGAAGGTGTCTCCCTGACGAGGGTGGGTCACCGGATCGGGGTTACAGGTGGAAAGCTCCTGCTGCATCGTCCATTCGATGGACCAGAAGAAGCTGTTAACCTCCAGGAGGGCACCCTACGGGTAGATGGTGGGTCACATGTCACCAAAGCCAAGGGTGCTGTTAAACTGCTTCATCGAGTCGGACTCACTAGCCCGCAAATGACTCATATAGACCTAGAGCTACGTTTCTTAGCCGGCGGCAAAGTGAAGCAGCTAGCCCCTGCCCCTGAGGGGATGAAGATCACTATCGATCCGGATGGAGCAGTGCTCGATCTGGCACAGATATTTCTCGAGGCGTTCACTCTGTTCAGTTTAACCCTTCATATATAGCCATGCTTCTCATCGTATTGCTCGTGCTGGCGTCTACAGCAGTGGCGCAGGGCGCTAAGACTGCCATGCTATTGGATGCCAAGTGGGCCCACTTCCGGGATGACCCCCAGTACAATCCTTGGGTCGGCCACTTGCGGAGAAACATTTATGACCGCCCACGTAAAGAGATCGAGTCTGTCTGCCATGGGGTGGAGAGGGTAGGCCGTGGTTGTCTGCTGGAGACCCCTGCTCAGCACCAGATTCTCTGCGTAACATGTGAACCTGCCAGAGTCTGCCGTGGTTCACATGCTAACCACTTTAGCCTCCTCCCAGGTGAGCATTGTCAAGGTAGATGGAAGCCTCTATGGGTGGTCCCATCATGCCGATGCGACTCTGGCAGAGACTACGTGTTTGTCTGAGCCTACACAGAATAGAGAGAGGCCGGCCACTGGCCGGTATCCTGAGGAGGTTCTCCCGGGCAGGTGGGGTCCAGCGATGTCTGGGAGAAATGATCACATGTCTCAAATTCCAATGCCCCAGGGATTGAGAGGGCAGTGGGGACCGCGGATCGCCGAACGGCGGCCAGTTGAGGGAGGTGGTATCATTTTGACTGGGATTAAATCACTTCATTCTCGTGTCCGGAACGAAAGGCAAACACCAACCACATGTTTCACCAACCTATGCCCGAGGGATTGAGAGGGGGGCCACGGATGGCTGAACGGCAGCCAGGGGAGGGAGGTGGTATCATTTTGACTGCACCCTGCCGGGGCCCTCGTCAGATTTGCTCCCGCGCCGCGGCTGCCCTCCAGGCGCCCCGAGGTGTGGCAGTTTTTTAGATGCTACTTTTCTTAGTGACACCTAAATAGCCTATCTCGAAATTGGTCGGGTCTCTAGAGGCGAGAATCTTTATTTTCCCCGTTATTCGGGGAGGTGGTATCCTTTTAATCCTGACACTACTACTCCATCTCCCGGTTGGGGGATCGAACCGCAATTCTGCAACTTCGCATTGCATCAGCAACTAGACATCTTTCCACTGGACCACCGCATCAAGACTAAAAATTCAAGGTTTGGCCGACCAGCTTTCAAATGTCTGATATACTGACACACTGACGATTCATATGGGACTATCTGTGGATGCACCTGCCACGATTCAATCCTAGGCATTTTACGCCTATTGTACTCTGACTCCAGCACAGCTCTGGCAGTATATGCATTTTTATTTTATTGATGCACCGGCAACGTGCGGCTTCAATTTCCATGTGCTAACTTAGCCGACAGTCATGCACCCATTAGTTTAATTTGTTGATCACCATCTCCCGGTTGGTGGATCGAACCACCATTCTGCAACTTCGCATAGCATCAGCAACCAGACATCTTTCCAATGGACCACTGCAGCAAGACTAAAATGTCCCGTTTTTGCCGACCAGCTTTCACATTGTAGATATCGGATTGTCTAGTGGGAGTCATGACCCGGTGGACATCTTATATTTATAAGTAAGACCTTAGTAGAAATTAGCATCGTTTGAAAATACCAGGTGAGCTAGGAAGGGATAACATAGTATTGGTAGTGTACCGAGTAGTAGTGTTTGCACTGAGTGTGCGGATGTGAAACTAGTATGGAAACTGAAAGTGAGTAATAGTAGTGTTTGCACTGGGTGACGGGATGACGTCACCAATGATGATGCATATGCGAAACTGGTAGGGAAACTAGTATACTATTAGGACTGAAAATATAATGAATAGAAGAAGCGTTGATGGTGCTGGTTTGATGATATCTGTCGGTACATGAATAAATTAAGGATGAAAGTGGTTGCCATGGGATCAGCAATCAATTGGTATTATTCAACAGTAGGTACGAGCGGTAGTTTACAAAATAGTAAGCAAGTAAAACGCAATGGGAATCGATGAGAAGCGTTAAGTATAATGTGAGAATAACAACGGACTAACTGACCCTAAGGTCGAGATAGAAGCACAACAACACCAGCTGGTGATGAGCTCATATAGCTCCAGTGCTATTAACCTTCCTAAATAACAGGCATGGGCCTAAAGGCAAGGAAGAGGACATGGAAGGACTAGAGTCAATAACATAACATCCTGTTAGGAACACAATTGTGTATCAATAGTGTGTCAATCATTCATGGCAGGCTAATTATCAGAAATGGATAATTGTTGATAGAGACTGACAGATCGCATCAAAGCCAGAACCGGTGCGAACCAGTTGGACCGGGTTCAGTGGTGTAGTGGAGGAAAATGACGTCATTATCAGAGGGAGATAAGATGAGATGCGAAACCATTCTTACTTGTGTAGGGTGACGTCATAATCAGAGGGAGATAAGATGAGCAATGATGAAGATGTGAAACCATTACGTAATGGAATGGGAGCTAGTAGAGTATAAAAGGAGGACTTAGAGTTGTGATAGGGGTCGATAAAATCTGATCATAACTAGAGTAGCTGAAAGCTCTGTTCAAATTGAGTAGCTTAGGTTGGTCGGTATAGAGATAGACTCTGGTTGAAATTATTGTGGAATTGAATAGAAATAGTTTGCTTAAACTTAGTATAAAATAGTATTGTTATTTTATGACAGTAAAAGTCATCTTGTTCTTATGTACAGTTAGTGTAGAATTAAAGTCATCACCTTGACAATTCAAGGCACTAGTTTGTTATACTTATTCTGGATATTACGGAAGACCACCGTAACGTACCTTCAACTTCTGAGATTCAGTCAGATCAGGCCCGGATATCGAATACAAATATCGTTCAATACATCTACTTACGAGGCGAGCTGATATCCATCTTTTGCGTTCTCGGTAAAGTTAGTTGTCGCAGCAACTACTCATACAAGCTTTACCCAAAACGTAAAAGACTGACTAGTCGATTAGTATAGTGAATCTTAGCGGTGCATCTTGAAGATAGATACTTCATCACAAATCTTCAACATGTCTGATATACTGACACACTGACGATTCATATGGGACTATCTGTGGATGCACCTGCTACGATTCAATCCTAGGCTTTTTATGCCTATTGTACTCTGACTCCAGCACGGCTCTGGCAGTATATGTATTTTTATTTTATTGATGCACTGGCAACGTACGGCTTCAATTTCCATGTGCTAAATTAGCCGAAAGTCATGCACCCATTAGTTTAATTTGTTGATCACCATCTCCCGGTCGGAGGATCGAACGGCCATTTTGCAACTTCGCATAGCATCAGCAACCAGACATCTTTCCACTGGACCACCGCATCAAGACTAAAAAGTCAAGTTTTTGCCGACCAGCTTTCACATGTCTGCTATACTGACACACTGATGATTCATATGGGACTATCTGAGGATGCACCTGCTATGATTCAATCTAGGCTTTTTACGCCTATTGTACTCTGACTCCAGCACGGCTCTGGCAGTATATGTATTTTTAGTTTATTGACGCACTGGCAACGTCCGGCTTAAATTTCCATGTGCTAACTTAGCCGACAGTCATGCACCCATTAGTTTAATTTGTTGATCACCATCTCCCGGTTGGGGGACCGAACCGCCATTCTGCAACTTAGCATCGCATCAGCAACCAGACATCTTTCCACTGGACCACTACACCAAGACTAAACAGTCAAGTTTTTGCCGACCAGCTTTCACATGTCTAATATACTGACACACTGACGATTCATATGGGACTATCTGTGGGTGCACCGGCTACGATTCAATCCTAGGCTTTTTACGCCTATTGTACTCTGACTCCAGCACGGCTCTGGCAGTATATATATTTTTATTTTATTGATGCACTGGCAATGTGCAGCTTAAATTTCCATGTGCTAAATTAGCCGACAGTCATGCACCCATTAGTTTAATTTGTTGATCACCATCTCCCGGTCGGTGGATCGAACCGGGTTCTGCAACTTCGGATAGCATCAGCAACCAGACATCTTTCCACTGGACCACTACACCAAGACTAAACAGTCAAGTTTTTGCCGACCAGCTTTTAAATGTCTCATATACTGATACACTGACGATTCATATGGGACTATCTGTTGATGCACCTGCCACGCTTCAATCCTAGGATTTTTATGCCTATTGTACTCTGACTCCAGCACGGCTCTGGCAGTATATGTATTTTTATTTTATTGACGCACTGGCAACGTGCTGCTTAAATTACCATGTGCTAAATTAGCCGACAGTCATGCACCCATTAGTTTAATTTGTTGATCACCATCTCCCGGCCGGGGGATCGAACCGCCATTCTGCAACTTCGCATAGCATCAGCAACCAGACATCTTTCCACTGGACCACTGCACCAAGACTAAAAAGTCAAGTTTTTGCCGACCAGCTTTCACATATCTGATATACTGACACACTGAGGATTCATATGGGACTATCTGTGGATGCACCTGCCACGATTCAATCCTAGGCTTTTTACGCCTATTGTACTCTGACTCCAGCATGGCTTTGGCAGTATATGTAGTTTTATTTTATTGATGCACTGGCAATGTACGGCTTCAATTTCCATGTGCTAAATTAGCCGAAAGTCATGCACCCATTAGTTTAATTTGTTGATCACCATCTCCCGGTCGGAGGATCGAACGGCCATTTTGCAACTTCGCATAGCATCAGCAACCAGACATCTTTCCACTGGACCACCGCATCAAGACTAAAAAGTCAAGTTTTTGCCGACCAACTTTCACATGTCTGATATACTGACACACCGACCATTCATATGGGACTATCTGAGGATGCACCTGCTACGATTCAATCCTAGGCTTTTTGCGCCTATTGTACTCTGACTCAAGCACGGCTCTGGCAGTATATGTATTTTAGTTTATTGACGCACTGGCAACGTCCGGCTTAAATTTCCATGTGCTGACTTAGCCGACAGTCATGCACCCATTAGTTTAATTTATTGATCACCATCTCCCGGTTGGGGGATCGAACCGCCATTCTGCAACTTAGCATCGCATCAGCAACCAGACATCTTTCCACTGGACCACCGCACCAAGACTAAAAAGTCCTGTTTTTGCCGACCAGCTTTCACTTGTCTGATATACTGACACACTGACGATTCATATGGGACTATCTGCGGATGCACCTGCCACGATTCAATCCTAGGCTCTGGCAGTATATGTATTTTTATTTTATTGACATACTGGCAACGTGCGGCTTCAATTTCCATGTGCTAACTTAGCCGACAGTGATGCACCCATTAGTTTAGTTTGTTGATCGCCATCCCCTGGTCATGTGATCGAACCGCCATTCAGCAACTTCGCATCGCATCAGCAACAAGACATCTTTCCACTGGACCACCGCACTAAGACTAAAAAATCCAGTTTTGGCCGACCAGCTCTCACATGTCTGATATACTGACACACTGACGATTCATATGGGACTATCTGTGGATGCACCTGCTACGATTCAATCCTAGGCTTTTTACGCCTAGTGTACTCTGACTCCAGCACGGCTCTTGCAGTACATGTATTTTAGTTTATTGACGCACTGGCAACGTCCGGCTTAAATTTCCATGTGCTAACTTAGCCGACAGTGATGCACCCATTAGTTTAATTTGTTGATCACCATCTCCCGGTCGGGGGATCGAACTGCCATTCAGCAACTCCGCATAGCATCACCAACCAGACATCTTTCCACTGGACCACTGCACCAAGACTAAAAATTCAACGTTTGGCCGACCAGCTTTCACATGTCAACTGCTTGAACAGTCATAATCAAACTTGGTACAAGTGGTAGATAAATTTCAGGATTGGTTTTGGTCAAGTTACTACATATATTAATCATTCAATCCGTTCCAGATGTTAGTTATGTATTTGAGCCCCCTAGAATTTTCTTTAATCACCTTGAAGTTCAAGATCATGACCTTGGTTTGACCTTTAATCGTCGTCGTAATTAAACAATAGCCAATTACAATTATAAGACCCTATCTAGCATCAGACAGCCATCAAGCTTATCTGCCTTCCGAGCTGCCCTGTTGTTACAGCTGAACATCAGACTGGCATGGCTGTTTGGCCAGAGGGAGCCGCCATGCACGGAGTCAGAATTTTCAAAAGGACTGGAAAGCAAAATATTCACATGAAGCAACATGCAGCGAGGTCAGAGGGTCCAGACCAAGGGTTTTTCACTTCCATCATTCTTCCCCACCACACAGGGATGCCGTTGTCACTGACTTCTCCTGGGGATATTGTGATGACTGGTGATGTCGAATACAGTTTCCTTGACGGAGACATGTAGACATACTTAGAGTTGTCTCTGAACGCATATATTAACTCACAAATCTTAAGGACATTAGTTTCCCAACTAACGTATCTGCTCAGATAATATCATATGTCGTAGATCTCATATTTCCCGCTGAAATAGAAATAGTTAATGAATACAGATTGCCATAATATATGTACTCACTTTGCTCTGCTGTAGTCGGAGACGCTGTGATGGTTTGAGCTAATACAACAAAGATTAAATGCTCGCAATTAATATGTCGTTTAATGGTTACTTTATCATGAGTGGATTAAATTATTCATGCACATATGCATACATGTGCACACACATGCAGCCATGTATGCATGCACGTGCACACATACGTTCATACATACGTACATACGTATTTATTTTTATTTTATCGATGCACTGGAAACGTGCGGCTTCAATTTCCATGTGCTAACTTATACGACAGTCATGCACCCATTAGTTTAATTTGTTGATCACCATCTCCCGGTCGGTGGATCTAACCGCCATTCTGCAACTTCGCATAGCATCAACAACCAGACATCTTTCCACTGGACCACCGCACCAAGACTAAAAAGTCCAGGTTTGGCTGACCAGCTTTCACATGTCTGATATCCTGACACACTGACGATTCATATGGGACTATCTGTGGATGCACCTGCCACTATTCGATCCTAGGCTTTTCATGCCTATTGTACTCTGACTCCAGCACGGCTCTGGCAGTATATGTATTTTTATTTTATTGACGCACTGGCAACGTGCGGCTTCAATTTCCAGGTGCTATCTTAGCCGACAGTCATGTGACCATTAGTTTAATTTGTTGGTCACCATCTCCCGGTAGGGGGATCGAACCGCCATTCTGCAACTTCGCATAGCATTGGCAACCAGACATCTTTCTACTGGACCACCGCAACAGGACTAAAATGTCAAGGTTTGGCCGACCAGCTTTCAGATGTCTGATATACTGACACACTGACGATTCATATGGGACTATCTGTCGATGCACCTGCCACGATTCAATCCTAGGCTTTTTGCGCCTATTGTACTCTGACTCAAGCACGGCTCTGGCAGTATATGTATTTTAGTTTATTGACGCACTGGCAACGTCCGGCTTAAATTTCCATGTGCTGACTTAGCCGACAGTCATGCACCCATTAGTTTAATTTATTGATCACCATCTCCCGGTTGGGGGATCGAACCGCCATTCTGCAACTTAGCATCGCATCAGCAACCAGACATCTTTCCACTGGACCACCGCACCAAGACTAAAAAGTCTTGTTTTTGCCGACCAGCTTTCACTTGTCTGAAATACTGACACACTGACGATTCATATGGGACTATCTGCGGATGCACCTGCCACGATTCAATCCTAGGCTCTGGCAGTATATGTATTTTTATTTTATTGACATACTGGCAACGTGCGGCTTCAATTTCCATGTGCTAACTTAGCCGACAGTGATGCACCCATTAGTTTAGTTTGTTGATCGCCATCCCCTGGTCATGTGATCGAACGCCATTCAGCAACTTCGCATCGCATCAGCAACAAGACATCTTTCCACTGGACCACCGCACTAAGACTAAAAAATCCAGTTTTGGCCGACCAGCTCTCACATGTCTGATATACTGACACACTGACGATTCATATGGGACTATCTGTGGATGCACCTGCTACGATTCAATCCTAGGCTTTTTACGCCTATTGTACTCTGACTCCAGCACGGCTCTTGCAGTACATGTATTTTAGTTTATTGACGCACTGGCAACGTCCGGCTTAAATTTCCATGTGCTAACTTAGCCGACAGTGATGCACCCATTAGTTTAATTTGTTGATCACCATCTCCCGGTCGGGGGATCGAACTGCCATTCAGCAACTCCGCATAGCATCACCAACCAGACATCTTTCCACTGGACCACTGCACCAAGACTAAAAATTCAACGTTTGGCCGACCAGCTTTCACATGTCAACTGCTTGAACAGTCATAATCAAACTTGGTACAAGTGGTAGATAAATTTCAGGATTGGTTTTGGTCAAGTTACTACATATATTAATCATTCAATCCGTTCCAGATGTTAGTTATGTATTTGAGCCCCCTAGAATTTTCTTTAATCACCTTGAAGTTCAAGATCATGACCTTGGTTTGACCTTTAATCGTCGTCGTAATTAAACAATAGCCAATTACAATTATAAGACCCTATCTAGCATCAGACAGCCATCAAGCTTATCTGCCTTCCGAGCTGCCCTGTTGTTACAGCTGAACATCAGACTGGCATGGCTGTTTGGCCAGAGGGAGCCGCCATGCACGGAGTCAGAATTTTCAAAAGGACTGGAAAGCAAAATATTCACATGAAGCAACATGCAGCGAGGTCAGAGGGTCCAGACCAAGGGTTTTTCACTTCCATCATTCTTCCCCACCACACAGGGATGCCGTTGTCACTGACTTCTCCTGGGGATATTGTGATGACTGGTGATGTCGAATACAGTTTCCTTGACGGAGACATGTAGACATACTTAGAGTTGTCTCTGAACGCATATATTAACTCACAAATCTTAAGGACATTAGTTTCCCAACTAACGTATCTGCTCAGATAATATCATATGTCGTAGATCTCATATTTCCCGCTGAAATAGAAATAGTTAATGAATACAGATTGCCATAATATATGTACTCACTTTGCTCTGCTGTAGTCGGAGACGCTGTGATGGTTTGAGCTAATACAACAAAGATTAAATGCTCGCAATTAATATGTCGTTTAATGGTTACTTTATCATGAGTGGATTAAATTATTCATGCACATATGCATACATGTGCACACACATGCAGCCATGTATGCATGCACGTGCACACATACGTTCATACATACGTACATACGTATTTATTTTTATTTTATCGATGCACTGGAAACGTGCGGCTTCAATTTCCATGTGCTAACTTATACGACAGTCATGCACCCATTAGTTTAATTTGTTGATCACCATCTCCCGGTCGGTGGATCTAACCGCCATTCTGCAACTTCGCATAGCATCAACAACCAGACATCTTTCCACTGGACCACCGCACCAAGACTAAAAAGTCCAGGTTTGGCTGACCAGCTTTCACATGTCTGATATCCTGACACACTGACGATTCATATGGGACTATCTGTGGATGCACCTGCCACTATTCGATCCTAGGCTTTTCATGCCTATTGTACTCTGACTCCAGCACGGCTCTGGCAGTATATGTATTTTTATTTTATTGACGCACTGGCAACGTGCGGCTTCAATTTCCAGGTGCTATCTTAGCCGACAGTCATGTGACCATTAGTTTAATTTGTTGGTCACCATCTCCCGGTCGGGGGATCGAACCGCCATTCTGCAACTTCGCATAGCATTGGCAACCAGACATCTTTCTACTGGACCACCGCAACAGGACTAAAATGTCAAGTTTTTGCCGACCAGCTTTCACATATCTGATATACTGACACACTGAGGATTCATATGGGACTATCTGTGGATGCACCTGCCACGATTCAATCCTAGGCTTTTTACGCCTATTGTACTCTGACTCCAGCATGGCTTTGGCAGTATATGTAGTTTTATTTTATTGATGCACTGGCAATGTACGGCTTCAATTTCCATGTGCTAAATTAGCCGAAAGTCATGCACCCATTAGTTTAATTTGTTGATCACCATCTCCCGGTCGGAGGATCGAACGGCCATTTTGCAACTTCGCATAGCATCAGCAACCAGACATCTTTCCACTGGACCACCGCATCAAGACTAAAAAGTCAAGTTTTTGCCGACCAACTTTCACATGTCTGATATACTGACACACCGACCATTCATATGGGACTATCTGAGGATGCACCTGCTACGATTCAATCCTAGGCTTTTTGCGCCTATTGTACTCTGACTCAAGCACGGCTCTGGCAGTATATGTATTTTAGTTTATTGACGCACTGGCAACGTCCGGCTTAAATTTCCATGTGCTGACTTAGCCGACAGTCATGCACCCATTAGTTTAATTTATTGATCACCATCTCCCGGTTGGGGGATCGAACCGCCATTCTGCAACTTAGCATCGCATCAGCAACCAGACATCTTTCCACTGGACCACCGCACCAAGACTAAAAAGTCCTGTTTTTGCCGACCAGCTTTCACTTGTCTGATATACTGACACACTGACGATTCATATGGGACTATCTGCGGATGCACCTGCCACGATTCAATCCTAGGCTCTGGCAGTATATGTATTTTTATTTTATTGACATACTGGCAACGTGCGGCTTCAATTTCCATGTGCTAACTTAGCCGACAGTGATGCACCCATTAGTTTAGTTTGTTGATCGCCATCCCCTGGTCATGTGATCGAACCGCCATTCAGCAACTTCGCATCGCATCAGCAACAAGACATCTTTCCACTGGACCACCGCACTAAGACTAAAAAATCCAGTTTTGGCCGACCAGCTCTCACATGTCTGATATACTGACACACTGACGATTCATATGGGACTATCTATGGATGCACCTGCTACGATTCAATCCTAGGCTTTTTACGCCTAGTGTACTCTGACTCCAGCACGGCTCTTGCAGTACATGTATTTTAGTTTATTGACGCACTGGCAACGTCCGGCTTAAATTTCCATGTGCTAACTTAGCCGACAGTGATGCACCCATTAGTTTAATTTGTTGATCACCATCTCCCGGTCGGGGGATCGAACTGCCATTCAGCAACTCCGCATAGCATCACCAACCAGACATCTTTCCACTGGACCACTGCACCAAGACTAAAAATTCAACGTTTGGCCGACCAGCTTTCACATGTCAACTGCTTGAACAGTCATAATCAAACTTGGTACAAGTGGTAGATAAATTTCAGGATTGGTTTTGGTCAAGTTACTACATATATTAATCATTCAATCCGTTCCAGATGTTAGTTATGTATTTGAGCCCCCTAGAATTTTCTTTAATCACCTTGAAGTTCAAGATCATGACCTTGGTTTGACCTTTAATCGTCGTCGTAATTAAACAATAGCCAATTACAATTATAAGACCCTATCTAGCATCAGACAGCCATCAAGCTTATCTGCCTTCCGAGCTGCCCTGTTGTTACAGCTGAACATCAGACTGGCATGGCTGTTTGGCCAGAGGGAGCCGCCATGCACGGAGTCAGAATTTTCAAAAGGACTGGAAAGCAAAATATTCACATGAAGCAACATGCAGCGAGGTCAGAGGGTCCAGACCAAGGGTTTTTCACTTCCATCATTCTTCCCCACCACACAGGGATGCCGTTGTCACTGACTTCTCCTGGGGATATTGTGATGACTGGTGATGTCGAATACAGTTTCCTTGACGGAGACATGTAGACATACTTAGAGTTGTCTCTGAACGCATATATTAACTCACAAATCTTAAGGACATTAGTTTCCCAACTAACGTATCTGCTCAGATAATATCATATGTCGTAGATCTCATATTTCCCGCTGAAATAGAAATAGTTAATGAATACAGATTGCCATAATATATGTACTCACTTTGCTCTGCTGTAGTCGGAGACGCTGTGATGGTTTGAGCTAATACAACAAAGATTAAATGCTCGCAATTAATATGTCGTTTAATGGTTACTTTATCATGAGTGGATTAAATTATTCATGCACATATGCATACATGTGCACACACATGCAGCCATGTATGCATGCACGTGCACACATACGTTCATACATACGTACATACGTATTTATTTTTATTTTATCGATGCACTGGAAACGTGCGGCTTCAATTTCCATGTGCTAACTTATACGACAGTCATGCACCCATTAGTTTAATTTGTTGATCACCATCTCCCGGTCGGTGGATCTAACCGCCATTCTGCAACTTCGCATAGCATCAACAACCAGACATCTTTCCACTGGACCACCGCACCAAGACTAAAAAGTCCAGGTTTGGCTGACCAGCTTTCACATGTCTGATATCCTGACACACTGACGATTCATATGGGACTATCTGTGGATGCACCTGCCACTATTCGATCCTAGGCTTTTCATGCCTATTGTACTCTGACTCCAGCACGGCTCTGGCAGTATATGTATTTTTATTTTATTGACGCACTGGCAACGTGCGGCTTCAATTTCCAGGTGCTATCTTAGCCGACAGTCATGTGACCATTAGTTTAATTTGTTGGTCACCATCTCCCGGTAGGGGGATCGAACCGCCATTCTGCAACTTCGCATAGCATTGGCAACCAGACATCTTTCTACTGGACCACCGCAACAGGACTAAAATGTCAAGGTTTGGCCGACCAGCTTTCAGATGTCTGATATACTGACACACTGACGATTCATATGGGACTATCTGTCGATGCACCTGCCACGATTCAATCCTAGGCTTTTTGCGCCTATTGTACTCTGACTCAAGCACGGCTCTGGCAGTATATGTATTTTAGTTTATTGACGCACTGGCAACGTCCGGCTTAAATTTCCATGTGCTGACTTAGCCGACAGTCATGCACCCATTAGTTTAATTTATTGATCACCATCTCCCGGTTGGGGGATCGAACCGCCATTCTGCAACTTAGCATCGCATCAGCAACCAGACATCTTTCCACTGGACCACCGCACCAAGACTAAAAAGTCTTGTTTTTGCCGACCAGCTTTCACTTGTCTGAAATACTGACACACTGACGATTCATATGGGACTATCTGCGGATGCACCTGCCACGATTCAATCCTAGGCTCTGGCAGTATATGTATTTTTATTTTATTGACATACTGGCAACGTGCGGCTTCAATTTCCATGTGCTAACTTAGCCGACAGTGATGCACCCATTAGTTTAGTTTGTTGATCGCCATCCCCTGGTCATGTGATCGAACGCCATTCAGCAACTTCGCATCGCATCAGCAACAAGACATCTTTCCACTGGACCACCGCACTAAGACTAAAAAATCCAGTTTTGGCCGACCAGCTCTCACATGTCTGATATACTGACACACTGACGATTCATATGGGACTATCTGTGGATGCACCTGCTACGATTCAATCCTAGGCTTTTTACGCCTATTGTACTCTGACTCCAGCACGGCTCTTGCAGTACATGTATTTTAGTTTATTGACGCACTGGCAACGTCCGGCTTAAATTTCCATGTGCTAACTTAGCCGACAGTGATGCACCCATTAGTTTAATTTGTTGATCACCATCTCCCGGTCGGGGGATCGAACTGCCATTCAGCAACTCCGCATAGCATCACCAACCAGACATCTTTCCACTGGACCACTGCACCAAGACTAAAAATTCAACGTTTGGCCGACCAGCTTTCACATGTCAACTGCTTGAACAGTCATAATCAAACTTGGTACAAGTGGTAGATAAATTTCAGGATTGGTTTTGGTCAAGTTACTACATATATTAATCATTCAATCCGTTCCAGATGTTAGTTATGTATTTGAGCCCCCTAGAATTTTCTTTAATCACCTTGAAGTTCAAGATCATGACCTTGGTTTGACCTTTAATCGTCGTCGTAATTAAACAATAGCCAATTACAATTATAAGACCCTATCTAGCATCAGACAGCCATCAAGCTTATCTGCCTTCCGAGCTGCCCTGTTGTTACAGCTGAACATCAGACTGGCATGGCTGTTTGGCCAGAGGGAGCCGCCATGCACGGAGTCAGAATTTTCAAAAGGACTGGAAAGCAAAATATTCACATGAAGCAACATGCAGCGAGGTCAGAGGGTCCAGACCAAGGGTTTTTCACTTCCATCATTCTTCCCCACCACACAGGGATGCCGTTGTCACTGACTTCTCCTGGGGATATTGTGATGACTGGTGATGTCGAATACAGTTTCCTTGACGGAGACATGTAGACATACTTAGAGTTGTCTCTGAACGCATATATTAACTCACAAATCTTAAGGACATTAGTTTCCCAACTAACGTATCTGCTCAGATAATATCATATGTCGTAGATCTCATATTTCCCGCTGAAATAGAAATAGTTAATGAATACAGATTGCCATAATATATGTACTCACTTTGCTCTGCTGTAGTCGGAGACGCTGTGATGGTTTGAGCTAATACAACAAAGATTAAATGCTCGCAATTAATATGTCGTTTAATGGTTACTTTATCATGAGTGGATTAAATTATTCATGCACATATGCATACATGTGCACACACATGCAGCCATGTATGCATGCACGTGCACACATACGTTCATACATACGTACATACGTATTTATTTTTATTTTATCGATGCACTGGAAACGTGCGGCTTCAATTTCCATGTGCTAACTTATACGACAGTCATGCACCCATTAGTTTAATTTGTTGATCACCATCTCCCGGTCGGTGGATCTAACCGCCATTCTGCAACTTCGCATAGCATCAACAACCAGACATCTTTCCACTGGACCACCGCACCAAGACTAAAAAGTCCAGGTTTGGCTGACCAGCTTTCACATGTCTGATATCCTGACACACTGACGATTCATATGGGACTATCTGTGGATGCACCTGCCACTATTCGATCCTAGGCTTTTCATGCCTATTGTACTCTGACTCCAGCACGGCTCTGGCAGTATATGTATTTTTATTTTATTGACGCACTGGCAACGTGCGGCTTCAATTTCCAGGTGCTATCTTAGCCGACAGTCATGTGACCATTAGTTTAATTTGTTGGTCACCATCTCCCGGTCGGGGGATCGAACCGCCATTCTGCAACTTCGCATAGCATTGGCAACCAGACATCTTTCTACTGGACCACCGCAACAGGACTAAAATGTCAAGGTTTGGCCGACCAGCTTTCAGATGTCTGATATACTGACACACTGACGATTCATATGGGACTATCTGTCGATGCACCTGCCACGATTCAATCCTAGGCTTTTTACGCCTATTGTACTCTGACTCCAGCACGGCTCTGGCAGTATATGTATTTTTATTTTATTGATGCACTGGAAACGTGCGGCTTCAATTTCCATGTGCTAACTTAGCCGACAGTCATGCACCCATTTGTTTAATTTGTTGATCACCATCTCCCTGTCGGTGGATCGAACCGCCATTCTGCAACTTCGCATAGCATCAACAACCATACATCTTTCCACTGGACCACCGCACCAAGACTAAAATGTCCAGGTTTGGCTGACCAGCTTTCACATGTCTGATATACTGACACACTGACGATTCATATGGGACTATCTGTGGATGCACCTGCCACAATTCAATCCTAGGCTTTTCATGCCTATTGTACTCTGACTCCAGCATGGCTCTGGCAGTATATGTATTTTTATTTTATTGACGCATTGGCAACGTGCGGCTTCAATTTCCATGTGCTAACTTAGCCGACAGTCATGCACCCATTAGTTTAATTTGTTGATTACCATCTCCTGGTCGGGGGATCGAACCGCCATTCTGCAACTTCGCATAGCATCAGCAACCAGACATCTTTCCTCTGGACCAGATCAACAAAACTAAAAATTCAAGGTTTGGCCGACCAGCTTTCACATGTCTGATATACTGACACACTGATGATTCATATGGGACTATCTGTGGATGCACCTGCCACGATTCAATCCTAGGCTTTTTACGCCTATTGTACTCTGACCCCAGCACAGCTCTGGCAGTATATGTATTTTTATTTTATTGACGCACTGGCAACGTGCAGCTTCAATTTCCATGTGCTAACTTAGCCGACAGTCATGCACCCATTTGTTTAATTTGTTGATCACCATCTCCCGGTCGGTGGATCGAACCGCCATTCTGCAACTTCGCATAGCATCAACAACCAGACATCTTTCCACTGGACCACCGCACCAAGACTAAAATATCCAGGTTTGGCTGACCAGCTTTCACATGTCTGATATACTGACACACTGACGATTCATATGGGACTATCTGTGGATGCACCTGCCACGATTCAATCCTAGGCTTTTGACGCCTATTGTACTCTGACTCCACCACGGCTCTGGCAGTATAAGTATTTTTATTTTATTGACACACTGGTAACGTGCGGCTTCAATTTCCATGTAAACAAATACAATAGTTGCTAAAAAATATTTAATGAAATTTGAAGATTTCCTGCCGAGTCAGCCATTATACTAGTATCATCTGTGTACAGCAGTATGGCTAAATATAAATATATATCTAGTTTTTCATAACTTATATTACTAATGGACGCCAGACATAGTACTCCTTCTTGCATTAAATAGTGTTCCAGATCATTGACGAAAATACAGAATAGAAAAGGTGACAAACTTTCCCCTTGTCTTACATCAGTGGCACTGATACAACATTCTGAGTTGTCTTGGTTTTGTGCCACAAAAGACTTTATTATGCCACAAGCCAATTCGCCACACCGTATTAGATGCTTGCTTGAAATCTATAAAGCAGCAATATAGATGTTTTCTTTGCATTAAAAGTATTTTACTGATTGTGTATAAAGAAAATATATTGTCAAGTGTTGACCTACCTACCCTTTCTGAATCCTGCTTGTGCCTCTCTGATAATCTCATGCTGCTCGGCATATGTTTTTAACCGTTCGTTCAGCATAGAAGTGAATAGCTTTCCCAAACAACTCAGTAAAGTTATGCGTCAATAGTTGGTGGGATCCGAAGGGCCCCCCCCCCCCACTTTATTTTTATAAATCAGAATAATTGTATCCACTGACCAAGACTCTGCCACACAGCCATTATTAAAAACTGTATTATATAAAATTTCATAGACAGGTAACATACTTTCAGATGAGCTGTTCATATTCATTTAGGATTTCATTGATACGACTGGCTTTTTCATTTTTCATTTTGTTTATTGCTTTTTGGATCTCATCCTTGGTTATTGGTACATCTAGTTCCTGACATGGTGGTGTGTTTGCGTTCATAGTGGTCATATTGTAATCATTATCTTCGTCAGTTTGTTTCTTAACAGCCTTAAAATGCTCAAATAATTTTTGGTGTTCATTTTCACATCTTTGTCCGTATGATTACACTTTCTATTCATTATTTTTCAAAATGTTTTTGAGTCAGATCGCTTAAGGTGTCTCAGTTTTGAGTGCATTTGTGGGTCGTACAGCAGATTTCGGGCATTTTTTTAGCTGTCGGGTCTTTGGTTGAATTAGTGGGTCATTGACCCAACAATTGTCATCATTTATCGGGTCCTAAATTATTGGGCCATGAATCAAAATCACCATATACTGCGCCTTTCGCTTTCGTTTTGCTGATTTAATGTATTTAGGTCTAATTAATATTTTTAGTAGGTCTTAATCCATACACTCACTCAAATCATAGGAATTTGCGTCTTCAAATATGCGTTCGTGACGTACTTCTATATATATATATATATATATATATATATATATATATATATATATATATATATATATATATATATATATATATATATATATATATATATATAAACTCATACAGGCATTTTAAGATAGTAATCAAGGAATTTTTTTTCTGTAAAGATTACAGGCAAAGGTACGAATAAATGACATGTCTCGAATGTTATTATTTGTGATGTTTCATCTCTGGATAATTTAATATTACAAAATCAAAATTGGTAACTCTAACTCAACGGCTACTAGTATCCTTAAGAAACTTAAGTTACAGTTATTAAGATCATATATAAGCCGGTTTTCAAATTGTTCAGCAAAATCTTTCTTCCCAATCAATAATTAGGTCTAAATGAATGCTAATTGGAAGCTCTTGAATATTACCATTTACACTTTGTCACCACGGAAACTTTCGCGCTATAACACAACATGTTATTATAAATGTCCTAGATGAATGGATTAATATGCTAGAGAAGGGAGGCACTGTGGACATTATCTATATGGATTTTGCTAAGGCATTTGATACCGTGCCTCACATCCGTTTGATTAACAAACTATCAAGTTATGGCATCACAGAACCAGCCCTGGGGTGGATTACATCCTTTCTGGTGGGTAGGCGTCAACGAGTACGTATACACGACTCATACTCTCAATGGGCAGCCGTGACTAGTGGCATACCGCAGGGCAGTGTGCTCGGCCCCCCTCTGTTTGTGATCTACATAAATGACAGGCCTGAACTAATACAAACATCCAGTCTATATCTTTATGCAGATGACACAAAGATCTTTAAGCATATTACAAAACAATCTGATTGTGATGACCTGCAATCAGATCTGACAAGCCTAGGAATGTGGTCAAAAACATGGATGTTAAAATTCCACCCTGATAAATGTAATGTATTATCCATTGGTAGAGGTACAAAACAGAATTTCCAATATAAACTTGAATGTGATAATGCCATACTCTATCCCATGTGGACAACGAAAACGATCTCGGAGTCATCTTTGACTCGGCTCTCTCCTTTGATCACCACATTCAAAATAAAATCAACAAAGCCAACAGTATCATGGGCCTCATTAGACGAACCTACAAATACTTGGATAGAGAAAACTTTTTGCTATTATATAAAGCTTTTGTGCGCCCCACATTGAATTTGCACATGCAGTATGGAACCCACACCTTAAAAAACATACACACTCTGTGGAAAATGTGCAGAGGCGTGCAACAAAGATTGTCCCTGGATTTCGCAATTTCAGTTATGAGCATAGGTTGTGTTCTCTAAACCTCCCCACACTCACATACAGACGTCTGAGAGGGGACATGGCTGAAACATATAAGGTTTTGAATACCTATGATCCAGACACAGTACCAACATTAAAATGTGCTTCAAGAAATAGTAACAGGGGTCATAGTAAAAAATTATTTATCCAGCGAGCTAAATATAATATATCCAAGTTTTCATTTTATTACAGAATAGCAAAAGTATGGAATAACCTAACTGACCATATCGTTAATGCCCCGACCATTCAAAGCTTTAAAAACTGACTGGATAAATACTGGGACAATGCACAAATTAAATTTAACTCCGAGGCACCGTCACCATGAAGTAACCATTTCAAAACCTAGAGTCACTCATGCACCTGAATATAGAGGCCTGTACGGCCTGTGTTCAGTATTATCGATAATAATAATAATAATAATAACATGCTAATTTGCAGACAATGAAAAAGTGGTGTGTCTATGAGGGGAGGTAACCTTTCCATTTTTAGCTATACCCCGCCATCACTATCTAAGCTCCACCCACGCCTCGCCGTGTTGGGATTGATCGATCCCCTAATGCTCTAGCTATCAATTTCCTGAAAACTATACAGGGAAACTGTTGAATATTTTGTAACTAATTTGACTGGGTGTTGGTGCTGCATATAGCAGCAACAGCACCCAGTCATATTAGTTTCAAAAGATTCAACAGACTATTTATTAAAAAGTAAAAGCAAACAATTTATACAGCAAAGCATGGACCATCTTCAAATATGCGTTCGTGACGTACTTATGGACATCATTCATGACGTCATTCATTATGATGTCACTGTACACATCACACAGTTCATTATGACGTCATATGAGGGGTGGGTACTCTGGAAAGGTGAATTGTATATGCATTTGCATGATGGAATGCGTTAAGTCATGTATGACGTCACCCTACTTATTTACCTTGCTGTTTGGAAGCATACATATGAATGGTAAAATGGATGCAATCTGCCTCTCATCTCTTCCATTTCTGTTCGTATACTGGTATATATATATATATATATATATATATATATATATATATATATATATATATATATATATATATATATATATATATATATATATATATATATATATATATATATACGACTTAGTATTGTCACTATTACATATGAGTTGCATAGATTTGTTTACTGGCGTATATACACCTTAATATTGTAATGGTGACATATAACCTGTATGTGTCAGATGCCAACAAGTGAGATTGAATTCAATTTAATTCCACTTCTGCCTTTTAGTCTATAATTATATTTGCAGATTTCTCTTCCCTGTTTAAAGTTATATTTTTC
The DNA here is from genome assembly GCA_034401795.1 of Chaetoderma sp. LZ-2023a. NCBI lineage: Eukaryota > Metazoa > Mollusca > Caudofoveata > Chaetodermatida > Chaetodermatidae > Chaetoderma > Chaetoderma sp. LZ-2023a. The sequence goes on along the minus strand of CM067361.1, from coordinate 75,353,760 downwards.
CAGGCTAGTTAGCTCTATTTGATATATCCTTATCTTGCAGGTTATATTAGAGTTTGATCAATCAATTGATTAAATTGAATATACCTAATTTGATAGTGATCGACCAAGCAGTTGGAGATAATATGAATCAGAGGAGAAAGCTCTGTGCTTCCCGTTGTGATGGTTGGGTGTTTAAGCTGGCCCCCACCCCACCCATGGGTCCATTATTTCCTTCCTGCGATGGTACAGAATGAGATCTAGGTTTTGGGTATGTCCTAAGGGCACGGCTACTCTAGCATACATTTTCTTAACTAAATTCACTCTAGACTTCGTGTTTCCTCTTAGAGCAACGCTAGAATACTCCAACAGTCAGCCAGGAATCATCAGACAACTAGAGCCACTATCAGGATATAAATCGTAGCTGGATGCTATATATGTAATAAACCTGTATTCATCATTTGGTTGTTATCCAATTTTAAATCCTGGTATTTTAATATCGGTTCTTCAAACTGGTTAATGCTCAAATTTGTGAGATTTTCATAGGCGTGATGTTTGACCTTAGACTAGATATTTATACCCTGATCATGAAAGGTAATCGGCGACCGATTAAGCGACGTGAATTCTGCTTGAGATCCATCTCGATCATCACTAAGTAATTCAACCGTTTAATTCCATTATTCATATCCGGATCTGGTAATCCTGGAAATGCACAGGTACCTTTAATCTTGTCTTGGCTATATTTGACTGAAATATTAACTGTCCCTCTCTTCATATCATGCTTCAACGAATCTATTGGACCACTGAACTATCTATTCTAGATTAAAGATGTATTGTCAACTGCTTGAACATTCATAATCAAACTTGGTACAAGTGGTAGATAGATTTCAGGATTGGTATTGGTCAAGTTTCTACGTATATTAATCACCCAATCCGTTCCAGATGTTAGTTATATATTTGAGACCATTAGACTTTTCTTTAATCGTCTTGAAGTTCAAGATCATGACCTTGGTTTGACCTTTAATCGTCGTCGTAATTAAACAATAGCCAATTACAATTATAAGACCCTATCTAGCATCAGACAGCCATCAAGCTTATCTGCCTTCCGAGCTGCCCTGTTGTAACAGCTGAACATCAGACTGGCATGGCTGTTTGGCCAGATGGAGCAGTCATGCACGGATTCAGAATTTCCAAAAGGACTGGAAAGCAAAATATTCACATGAAGCAACATGCAGCGATGTCAGAGGGTCTAGACCAAGGATTTTTCACTTACACCATTCTTCCCCACCACACAGGGATGCCGTTGTAACTGACTTATCCTGGAGATAGTGTGATGACTGATGATGTCGAATACAGTTTCCTTGAAGGAGACAGGTAGACATAATTAGAGTTGTCTCTGAACGCATATATTAACTCGCAAATCTTAAGGACATTAGTTTCCCAACTAACGTATCTGCTCAGATAATATCGTATGCCGTGGATCTCATATTCCCCACTTAAATAGAAATAGTTAGTGAATACAGATTGCCATAATATAAGTACTCACTTTGCTTTGCTGTAGTCGGAGACGCTGTGATGGTTTGAGCTAATAAAACAAAGATTAAATGCTCGTTTAATGGTTACTTTATCATGAGTGGATTAAATTATTCAAACACATATGCATACATGTGCACACGCATGTACACATGTATGCATGCACGTGCACACAAACGTGCATACATACGCACATACATATTTGCGTACATCCGTACGGATTATTATTATTATTATTATTATTATTATTATTATTATTATTATTATTATTATTATTATTATTATTATACTAACGGCATGCCCTATCTTCTCCCTGAGTTTGCACTCTATTGCATGGATAGCCTCTGGTTCTGGTTCTGGTTCGTCTTTCAACGCATGGCTCTACGCCTGGAACAATAGTCCATTGGCTCCATGCAGTCCAGGTAGTCCATGGCGGGCACGCTGGAAAGGTACAAAATAAATGTGTCCTATATTCTATTTGTAGCAGTGACGCGCATATGTTTCACTACCACAACTCGCCCGCCCACAATCTACCAACCCTGAAACAGATAGATCTGTAGTAAAAAGGAGTGTAGCTAGAGGCCAGGTGGAACCGTGGCCCCAAACCTTGTATGGTCATAATAGACAGGTTTCCTTCATTAGAAGTCATTCATATTGCATGCTAAAGAAACACTGAAACAGTCCCACAGTTTGGAAATCCTGTAACAAAAATCGACCACACGCGCGCACACACGCGGGCGCACGCACACGCGCGCGCACACACACGCGGGCGCACACACGCACGCGCACACGCGCGCGCACACACGCGCGCGTGTGTCCATACACATTTACCAGAAGGAAGGGTATCACAAGAACCTGCATACTCTGTCGATTAAACAACGTCGACGCTTGATCAATTTCCAGTGTACCCACCCATCATATGATGTCATAATGGAATGTGTGATGTGTACAATGACATCATAATGAATGACGTCATGAATGACGTCGATAAGTACGTCACGAACGCATATTCGAAGATGTCTATGTGTTGTTGTACAAATTGTTTGCTTTTACTATTTAATAAATATTCTGTTGAATATTTTGAAACTAATTTGACTAGGCGCCTTTGCTGCTATAGGCAGCAACAGCACGCAGTCAAATTAGTTACAAACTATTCAACAGCTTCCCTGTGTAGTTTTCAAGAAATTGATAGCTAGGGAATTCGGGGTTCAATCAATCCCGTGATAGACGTGTAGGTGGAGCTTAGCTAGTGATGGGCAAGCACTTTCATTCAGCACACACGCGGCGCACACACGCGCACGCACACACAGGCGCGCACACACATTGACCAGAAGGAAGGGTATCACAAGAACCTGCATACTCTGTCGATTAAACAACGTCGACGCTTGATCAATTTCCAGAGTACCCACCCATCATATGACGTCATAATGAACTGTGTGATGTGTACAATGACATCATAATGAATGACGCCATGAATGACGTCGATAAGTACGTCACGAACGCATATTTGAAGATGTCTATGCGTTGTTGTATAAATTGTTTGCTTTTACTATTTAATAAATATTCTGTTGAATATTTTGAAACTAATTTGACTACGCGCTGTTGCTGCTATAGGCAGCAACAGCACCCAGTCAAATTAGTTACAAACTATTCAACAGCTTCACTGTATAGTTTTCTAGAAATTGATAGCTAGGGCATTCGGGGATCAATCAATCCCGTGAGGGATGTGTGGGTGGAGCTTAGCTAGTAATGGGCAAGCACTTTCATTCAGCCTATAGTCAGGCACATTGGAAGAAGATAGTTTGCCAATCAACCACGTTCAGTTAGCCTAATTGTGTTCAGCCAGACAACAGCCAAGCAAAGTTCAGTCACCTGGTTGAGCCAGACAAAAATCAAGCAAATTGTTCAGTTAACCTGGGGTCTGCCAGTCACCAACCAGGCAGATTTATCAGTCAGCTTGCAGTACTCACTTTGCTTTGCTGTAGTCAGAGACGCTGTGGTGGTTTCAGCTACAAAAAACAAAGAATAAATGCTCGCAATTAATGTGTCGTTTAATGGTTACTTTATCAAGAGTGGATTAAATTATTCATACACGTATGCAATCATGTGCACACGGATGCACACATGTATTCATGCACGTGCACACACACGTGCATACATACGTACATACGTATTTATTTTATTTTATTGACGAACTGGCAACGTGCAGCTTCAATTTCCATGTGCTAACTTAGCCGACAGTCATGCACCAATTAGTTTAATTTGTTGATCACCATCTCCCAGTAGGGGATCGAACCGCCATTCTGCAACTCTACATGGCATCAGCAACCAGACATCTTTCCACTGGACCACCGCACCAAGACTACAAAGTCAACGTTTGGCTGAATGGTTTGACATCTCTGATATACTGACACACTGACGAGTCATATGGGACTATCTGTGGATGCACCTGCCACGATTCAATCCTAGGCTTTTTACGCCTATTGTACTCTGACTCCAGCACGGCTCTGGCAGTAAATGTATTTTTATTTTATTGATGCACTGGCAACGTGCGGCTTCAATTTCCATGTGCTAACTTAGCCGACAGTCATGCACCAATTAGTTTAATTTGTTGATCACCATCTCCCAGTAGGGGATCGAACCGCCATTCTGCAACTCTACATGGCATCAGCAACCAGACATCTTTCCACTGGACCACCGCACCAAGACTTCAAAGTCAACGTTTGGCTGAATGGTTTGACATCTCTGATATACTGACACACTGACGAGTCATATGGGACTATCTGTGGATGCACCTGCCACGATTCAATCCTAGGCTTTTTACGCCTATTGTACTCTGACTCCAGCACGGCTCTGGCAGTAAATGTATTTTTATTTTATTGATGCACTGGCAATGTGCGGCTTCAATTTCCATGTGCTAACTTAGCCGACAGTCATGCACCCATTAGTTTAATTTGTTGATCACCATTTCCCAGTCAGGGGATCGAACCGCCATTCTGCAACTCCGCATAGTATCAGCAACCAGACATCTTTCCACTGGACCACCTTACCAAAAATAAAAAGTCACGGTTTGGCCGACCAGCCTTCATATGTCTGATATACTGACACACTGACGATTCATATGGAACTATCTGCGGATGCACCTGTCATCAGTCAATCCTAGCCTTGTTATGCCTATTGTACTCTGACTCCGGCATGGCTCTGCCAGTATATGTATTTTTATTTTATTGATGCACTGGTAACGTGCGGCTTCAATTTCCATGTGCTAACCTAGCCGACAGTCATGCACCCATTAGTTTAATTTGTTGATCACCATCTCCCAGTCGGAGGATCGAACCGCCATTCTGCAACTCCTCATGGCATTGGCAACCAAACATCTTTCCACTGGACCACCGCCCCAATACTAAAATGTCAAGGTTTGGCCGACCAGCTTTCACATGTCTGATATACTGACACACTGACGATTCATATAGGACTATCAATGGATGACCTGCCACGATTCAATCCTAGGCTTTTTACGCCTATTGTACTCTGACTCCAGCACGGCTCTGGCTGTATATGTATTTTCTATTTTATTGATGCACTGGCAACGTGCGGCTTCAATTTCCATGTGCTAACTTTGCCGACAGTCATGCACCCATTAGTTTAATTTGTTGATCACCATCTCCGAGTCGGGGGATCTAACCGCCATTCTGCAACTCAGCATAGCATCGGCAACCAGACATCTTTCCACTGGACCACCGCACCAAGCCTAAAATGTCAAGGTTTGGCCAACCAGCTTTCACATGTCTGATACACTGACACACTGACGATTCATATGGGACTATCTGCGGATGCACCTGTCATGATTCAATCCTAGGATTTTTACGCCTATTGTACTCTGACTCCAGCACAGCTCTGGCAGTATATGTATTTTTATTTTACTGATGCACTGGCAACGTGCGGCTTCAATTTCCATGTGCTAAATTAGCCGACAATCATGCACCCATTAGTTTAATTTGTTAATCACCATCTCCCAGTCGGGGGATCGAACCGCAATTCTTCAACTCCGCATAGCATCAGCAACCAGACATCTTTCCACTGGACCACCGCACCAAGCCTAAAATGTCAAGGTTTGGCCGACCAGCTTTCACATGTCTGATATACTGACACACTGACGATTCATATGGGACTATCTGCGGATGGACCTGTCATGATTCAATCCTAGGATTTTTACGCCTATTGTACTCTGACTCCAGCACGGATCTGGCTGTATATGTATTTTTTAATTTATTGATGCACTGGCAACGTGCGGCTTCAATTTCCATGTGCTAACTTTGCCGACAGTCATGCACCCATTAGTTTAATTTGTTGATCACCATCTCCGAGTCGGGGGATCGAACCGCCATTCTACAACTCTGCATAGCATCGGCAACCAGACTTTCCACTGGACCACCGCACCAAGACTAAAAACTCAAGGTTTGGCCGATCAGCTTTCAGATGTCTGATATACTGACACACTGACGATTCATATGGGACTATCTGTGGATATACCTGCCAGGATTCAATCCTAGGGTTTTTACGCATATTGTACTCTGACTCCAGCACGGCTTTGGCAGTAAATGCATTTTTATCTTATTGACGCACTGGCAACGTGCGGCTTCAATTTCCCTATGCTAACTTAGCCGACAGTCATGCACACATTAGTTTAATTTGTAGATCACCATCTCCCAGTCGGGGGATCGAACCACCATTCTGCAACTCCACATAGCATCAGCAAACAGACATCTTTCCAATGGACCACTGCACCAAGACTAAAAGGTCAAGGTTTGGCGGACCAGCTTTCACATGTCTGATATACTGACACACTGACGATTTATATGTGACTATCTGTGGATGCACCTGCCACGATTCAACCCTACGCTTTTTACACCTATTGTACTCTGACTCCAGCACGGCTCTGGCAGTATATGTATTTTCATTTTATTGATGCACTGGCGACGTGCGGCTTCAATTTCCATGTGCTAACTTAGCCGACAGTCATGCATCCGTTAGTTTAATTTGTTGATCACCATCTCCCAGTCGGGGGATCGAACCACCATTCTGCAACTCCACATGGCATCAGCAACCAGACATCTTTCCAATGGACCACCGCACCAAGACTACAAAGTCAACGTTTGGCCGACCAGGTTTGACATGTCTGATATACTGACACAATGACGATTCATATGGGACTATCTGTGGATATACCTGCCAGGATTCAATCCTAGGGTTTTTACGCCTATTGTACTCTGACTCCAGCACGGCTTTGGCAGTAAATGTATTTTTATTTTATTGATGCACTGGCAATGTGCGGCTTCAATTTCCATGTGCTAACTTAGCCAACAGTCATGCACCCATTAGTTTAATTTGTTGATCACCATCTCCCGGTCGGGGGATCAAACCACCATTCTGCAACTCCACATGGCATCAGCAACCAGACATTTTTCCACTGGACCACCGCACCAAGACTAAAAAGTCAATGTTTGGCAGACCAGGTTTGACATGTCAGATATACTGACACAAATGACGATTCATATGGGACTATCTGTGGATGCACCTGCCACGATTCAACCCTAGGCTTTTTACGCCTATTGTACTCTGACTCTCTATTGCCACTCCGCATAGCATCAGCAACCAGACATCTTTCCACTGGACCAATGCAACAAGACTACAAAGTCCACGTTTGGGCGAATGGTTTGTCATGTATGTTATACTGACACACTGATGATTCATATGGGACTATCTGTGGATGGACCTGCCACGATTCAACCCTAGGCTTTTTACGCCTATTGTACTCTGACTCTCTATTGCCACTCCGCATAGCATCAGCAACCAGACATCTTTCCACTGGACCACCGCACCAAGACTATAATGTCAACGTTTGGCCGACCAGGTTTGACATGTCTGATATTCTGACACACTAACGATTCATATGGGACTATCTGTGAATGCACCTGCCATGATTCATCCCTAGGCTTTTTACGCCTATTGTACTCTGACTCCAGCACAGCTCTGGCAGTATATATATTTTTATTTTATTGATGCCCTGGCAACGTGCGCTTCAATTTCCATGTGCTAACTTAGCCGACAGTTATGCACCAATTAGTTTAAAATGTTGATCACCATCTCCCAGTCGGGGGATCGAACTGCTATTCTGCAACTCCGCATAGCATCAGCAACCAGATATCTTTCCACTGGACCACCGCACCAAGACTAAAATATCAACGTTTGGCCGACCAGCTTTGACATGTCTGATATACTGACACACTGACGATTCATATGGGACTATCTCTGGTTGCACCTGCCACCATTCAATCCTAGGCTTTTTACGCCTATTGTACTCTGACTCTCTATTGCCAATCGGCATAGCATCAGCAACCAGACATCTTTCCACTGGACCACCGCACCAAGACTACAATGTCAACGTTTGGCCGACCAGGTTTGACATGTCTGATATACTGACACAATGACTATTCATACGGGACTATCTGTGGATGCACCTGCCACGATTCAATCCTAGGCTTTCTACGCCTATTGTACTCTGACTCCAGCACGGCTCTGGCAGTATATGTATTTTCATTTTATTGATGCACTGGCGACGTGCGGCTTCAATTTCCATGTGCTAACTTAGCCGACAGTCATGCACCCATTAGTTTAATTTGTTGATCACCATCTCCCGGTCACGGGATCGATCCGCCATTCTGCATCTCTGCATAGAATCAGCAACCAGACATATGTCCACAGGACCACCGCACCAAGACTAAAATGTCAACGTTTGCCCGACCAGGTTTGACATGTCTGATATACTGACACAATAATGATTCATATGGGACTATCTGTGGATGCACCTGACACGATTCAATCCTAGGCTTTTTACGCCTATTGTACTCTGATTCCAGCACGGCTCTGGCAGTATATGTATTTTTATTTTATTGACGGACTGGCAACGTGTGGCTTCAATTTCCATGTGTTACTTAGCCGACAGTCATGCACCCATTAGTTTAATTTGTTGATCACCATCTCCCGGTCGGGGCATCGAACCGACATTCTGCAACTTCGCATAGCATCAGCAACCAGACATCTTTTCACTGGACCTCCGCACCAAGACTAACACGTCAAGGTTTAGCCGACCAGCTTTCACATGTCTGATTTACTGACACACAGACGATTCATATGGGACTATCTGCGGATGCACCTACCACGATTCAATCCTAGGCTTTTTATGCCTATTGTACTCTGACTCCAGCATGGCTCTGGCAGTATATGTATTTTTATTTTATTGACGCACTGGCAACGTGCGGCTTCAATTTGCATGTGCTAAATTAGCCGACAGTCATGCGCCCATTAGTTTAATTTGTTGATCGCCATCTCCTGGTCGGGGATCGAACCACCATTCTGCAACTCCACATAGCATCAGCAAACAGACATCTTTCCAATGGACCACTGCACCAAGACTAAAAGGTCAAGGTTTGGCGGACCAGCTTTCACATGTCTGATATACTGACACACTGACGATTCATATGGGACTATCTGAGGATGCACCTGCCACGATTCAACCCTAGGCTTTTTACGCCTATTGTACTCTGACTCCAGCACGGCTCTGGCAGTATATGTATTTTCATTTTATTGATGCACTGGCGACGTGCGGCTTCAATTTCCATGTGCTAACTTAGCCGACAGTCATGCATCCATTAGTTTAATTTGTTGATCACCATCTCCCAGTCGGGGGATCGAACCACCATTCTGCAACTCCGCATAGCATCAACAACCAGACATCTTTCCAATGGACCACCGCACCAAGACTACAAAGTCAACGTTTGGCCGACCAGGTTTGACATGTCTGATATACTGACACAATGACGATTCATATGGGACTATCTGTGGATATACCTGCCACGATTCAATCCTAGGGTTTTTACGCATATTGTACTCTGACTCCAGCACGGCTCTGGCAGTAAATGCATTTTTATCTTATTGACGCACTGGCAACGTGCGGCCTCAATTTCCTTATGCTAACTTAGCCGACAGTCATGCACACATTAGTTTAATTTGTTGATCACCATCTCCCGGTCGGGGGATCAAACCACCATTCTGCAACTCCACATGGCATCAGCAACCAGACATCTTTCCACTGGACCACCGCACCAAGACTAAAAAGTCAACGTTTGGCAGACCAGGTTTGACATGTCTGATATACTGACACAAATGACGATTCATATGGGACTATCTGTGGATGCACCTGCCACGATTCAATCCTAGGCTTTTTATGCCTATTGTACTCTGACTCCAGCACGGCTCTGGCAGTAAATGTATTTTTATTTTATTGATGCACTGGCAATGTGCGGCTTCAATTTCCATGTGCTAACTTAGCCAACAGTCATGCACCCATTAGTTTAATTTGTTGATCACCATCTCCTGGTCGGGGGATCGAACTGCCATTCTGCCACTCCGCATAGCATCAGAAACCAGACATCTTTCCACTGGACCAATGCACCAAGACTACAAAGTCCACGTTTGGCCGAATGGTTTGTCATGTATGTTATACTGACACACTGATGATTCAGATGGGACTATCTGTGGATGCACCTGCCACGATTCAACCCTAGGCTTTTTACGCCTATTGTACTCTGACTCTCTATTGCCACTCCGCATAGCATCAGCAACCAGACATCTTTCCACTGGACCACCGCACCAAGACTAAAAGGTCAACGTTTGGCAGGCCAGGTTTGACATGTCTGATATACTGACACAAATGACGATTCATATGAGACTATCTGTGGATCCACCTGCCACGATTCAATCCTAGCCTTTTCACACCTATTGTACTCTGACTCCAGCACGGCTCTGGCAGTAAATGTATTTTAATTTTATTGATGCACTGGCAATGCGCGGCTTCAATTTCCATGTGCTAACTTAGCCGACAGTCATGCACCCATTAGTTTAATTTGTTGATCACCATCTCCCGGTCACGGGATCGATCCGCCATTCTGCATCTCTGCATAGAATCAGCAACCAGACATATGTCCACAGGACCACCGCACCAAGACTAAAATGTCAACGTTTGCCCGACCAGGTTTGACATGTCTGATATACTGACACAATAATGATTCATATGGGACTATCTGTGGATGCACCTGACACGATTCAATCCTAGGCTTTTTACGCCTATTGTACTCTGATTCCAGCACGGCTCTGGCAGTATATGTATTTTTATTTTATTGACGGACTGGCAACGTGTGGCTTCAATTTCCATGTGTTACTTAGCCGACAGTCATGCACTCATTAGTTTAATTTGTTGATCACCATCTCCCGGTCGGGGCATCGAACCGCCATTCTGCAACTTCGCATAGCATCAGCAACCAGACATCTTTTCACTGGACCTCCGCACCAAGACTAACACGTCAAGGTTTAGACGACCAGCTTTCACATGTCTGATGTACTGACACACAGACGATTCATATGGGACTATCTGCGGATGCACCTACCACGATTCAATCCTAGGCTTTTTATGCCTATTGTACTCTGACTCCAGCATGGCTCTGGCAGTATATGTATTTTTATTTTATTGACGCACTGGCAACGTGCGGCTTCAATTTCCATGTGCTAAATTAGCCGACAGTCATGCGCCCATTAGTTTAATTTGTTGATCGCCATCTCCTGGTCGGGGATCAAACCACCATTCTGCAACTCCACATGGCATCAGCAACCAGACATCTTTCCACTGGACCACCGCACCAAGACTAAAATGTCAACGTTTGGCAGACTAGGTTTGACATGTCTGATATACGGACACAAATGACGATTCATATGGGACTATCTGTGGATGCACCTGCCATGATTCAATCCTAGGCTTTTTATGCCTATTGTACTCTGACTCCAGCATGGCTCTGGGAGTAAATGTATTTTTATTTTATTGATGCACTGGCAATGTGCGGCTTCAATTTCCATGTGCTAACTTAGCCAACAGTCATGCACACATTAGTTTAATTTGTTGATCACCATCTCCCAGTCGGGGGATCGAACTGCCATTCTGCAACTCCGCATAGCATCAACAACCAGACATCTTTCCAATGGACCACCGCACCAAGACTACAAAGTCAACGTTTGGCCGACCAGGTTTGACATGTCTGATATACTGACACAATGACGATTCATATGGGACTATCTGTGGATATACCTGCCACGATTCAATCCTAGGGTTTTTACGCATATTGTACTCTGACTCCAGCACGGCTCTGGCAGTAAATGCATTTTTATCTTATTGACGCACTGGCAACGTGCGGCCTCAATTTCCCTATGCTAACTTAGCCGACAGTCATGCACACATTAGTTTAATTTGTTGATCACCATCTCCCGGTCGGGGGATCAAACCACCATTCTGCAACTCCACATGGCATCAGCAACCAGACATCTTTCCACTGGACCACCGCACCAAGACTAAAAAGTCAACGTTTGGCAGACCAGGTTTGACATGTCTGATATACTGACACAAATGACGATTCATATGGGACTATCTGTGGATGCACCTGCCACAATTCAATCCTAGGCTTTTTATGCCTATTGTACTCTGACTCCAGCACGGCTCTGGCAGTAAATGTATTTTTATTTTATTGATGCACTGGCAATGTGCGGCTTCAATTTCCATGTGCTAACTTAGCCAACAGTCATGCACCCATTAGTTTAATTTGTTGATCACCATCTCCTGGTCGGGGGATCGAACTGCCATTCTGCCACTCCGCATAGCATCAGAAACCAGACATCTTTCCACTGGACCAATGCACCAAGACTACAAAGTCCACGTTTGGCCGAATGGTTTGTCATGTATGTTATACTGACACACTGATGATTCAGATGGGACTATCTGTGGATGCACCTGCCACGATTCAACCCTAGGCTTTTTACGCCTATTGTACTCTGACTCTCTATTGCCACTCCGCATAGCATCAGCAACCAGACATCTTTCCACTGGACCACCGCACCAAGACTAAAAGGTCAACGTTTGGCAGGCCAGGTTTGACATGTCTGATATACTGACACAAATGACGATTCATATGAGACTATCTGTGGATCCACCTGCCACGATTCAATCCTAGCCTTTTCACACCTATTGTACTCTGACTCCAGCACGGCTCTGGCAGTAAATGTATTTTAATTTTATTGATGCACTGGCAATGCGCGGCTTCAATTTCCATGTGCTAACTTAGCCGACAGTCATGCACCCATTAGTTTAATTTGTTGATCACCATCTCCCGGTCACGGGATCGATCCGCCATTCTGCATCTCTGCATAGAATCAGCAACCAGACATATGTCCACAGGACCACCGCACCAAGACTAAAATGTCAACGTTTGCCCGACCAGGTTTGACATGTCTGATATACTGACACAATAATGATTCATATGGGACTATCTGTGGATGCACCTGACACGATTCAATCCTAGGCTTTTTACGCCTATTGTACTCTGATTCCAGCACGGCTCTGGCAGTATATGTATTTTCATTTTATTGACGGACTGGCAACGTGTGGCTTCAATTTCCATGTGTTACTTAGCCGACAGTCATGCACTCATTAGTTTAATTTGTTGATCACCATCTCCCGGTCGGGGCATCGAACCGCCATTCTGCAACTTCGCATAGCATCAGCAACCAGACATCTTTTCACTGGACCTCCGCACCAAGACTAACACGTCAAGGTTTAGCCGACCAGCTTTCACATGTCTGATGTACTGACACACAGACGATTCATATGGGACTATCTGCGGATGCACCTACCACGATTCAATCCTAGGCTTTTTATGCCTATTGTACTCTGACTCCAGCATGGCTCTGGCAGTATATGTATTTTTATTTTATTGACGCACTGGCAACGTGCGGCTTCAATTTCCATGTGCTAAATTAGCCGACAGTCATGCGCCCATTAGTTTAATTTGTTGATCGCCATCTCCTGGTCGGGGATCAAACCACCATTCTGCAACTCCACATGGCATCAGCAACCAGACATCTTTCCACTGGACCACCGCACCAAGACTAAAATGTCAACGTTTGGCAGACCAGGTTTGACATGTCTGATATACGGACACAAATGACGATTCATATGGGACTATCTGTGGATGCACCTGCCACGATTCAATCCTAGGCTTTTTATGCCTATTGTACTCTGACTCCAGCATGGCTCTGGGAGTAAATGTATTTTTATTTTATTGATGCACTGGCAATGTGCGGCTTCAATTTCCATGTGCTAACTTAGCCAACAGTCATGCACACATTAGTTTAATTTGTTGATCACCATCTCCCGGTCGGGGGATCGAACTGCCATTCTGCCACTCCGCATAGCATCAGAAACCAGACATCTTTCCACTGGACCACCGCACCAAGACTACAAAGTCAACGTTTGGCCGAATGGTTTGACATGTCTGTTATACTGACACACTGATGATTCATATGGGACTATCTGTGGATGCACCTGCCACGATTCAATCCTAGGCTTTTTACGCCTATTGTACTCAGACTCCAGCACGGCTCTGGCAGTAAATTTATTTTTATGTTATTGATGCAATGGCAAAGTGTGGCTTCAATTTCCATGTGCTAACTTATCCGACAGTCATGCACCCATTAGTTTAAAATGTTGATCACCATCTCCCAGTCGGGGGATCGAACTGCTATTCTGCAACTCCGCAGAGCATCAGCAACCAGACATCTTTTACGGGACCACCGTACCAAGACCAAAACGTCAAGGTTTGGCGACCAGCTTTGACATGTCTGATATACTGACACACTGACGATTCATATGGACTATCTGTGGTTGCACCTGCCACTATTCAATCCTAGGCTTTTTACGCCTATTGTACTCTGACTCTCTATTGCCAATCGGCATAGCATCAGCAACCAGACATCTTTCCACTGGACCACCGCACCAAGACTACAATGTCAACGTTTGGCCGACCAGGTTTGACAAGTCTGATATACTGACACAATGACGATTCATATGGGACTATCTGTGGATGCACCTGCCACGATTCAATCCTAGGCTTTCTACGCCTATTGTACTCTGACTCCAGCACGGCTCTGGCAGTATATATATTTTCATTTTATTGATGCACTGGCGACGTGCGGCTTCAATTTCCATGTGCTAACTTAGACGACAGTCATGCACCCGTTAGTTTAATTTGTTGATCACCATCTCCCAGTCGGGGGATCGAACCACCATTCTGCAACTCCACATAGCATCAGCAAACAGACATCTTTCCAATGGACCACTGCACCAAGACTAAAAGGTCAAGGTTTGGCGGACCAGCTTTCACATGTCTGATATACTGACACACTGACGATTCATATGGGACTATCTGCGGATGCACGTACCACGATTCAATCCTAGGCTTTTTACGCCTATTGTACTCTGACTCCAGCACGGCTCTGGCAGTATATGTATTTTTATTTTAGTGACGCACTGGCAACGTGCGGCTTCAATTTCCATGTGATAAATTAGCCGACAGTCATGCACCCATTAGTTTAATTTGTTGATCGCCATCTCCTGGTCGGGGGATCAAACCACCATTCTGCAACTCCACATGGCATCAGTAACCAGACATCTTTCCACTGGACCACCGCACCAAGACTAAAATGTCAACGTTTGGCAGACCAGGTTTGACATGTCTGATATACTGACACAAATGACGATTCATATGGGACTATCTGTGGATCCACCTGCCAGCATTCAATCCTAGCCTTTTTACGCCTATTGTACTCTGACTCCAGCACAGCTCTGGCAGTAAATGTATTTTAATTTTATTGATGCACTGGCAATGCACGGCTTCAATTTCCATGTGCTAACCTAGCCGACAGTCATGCACCCATTAGTTTAATTTGTTGATCACCATCTCCCAGTCGCGGGATCGAACCGCCATTCTGCAACTCTGCATAGAATCAGCAACCAGACATATGTCCACTGGACCACCGCACCAAGACTAAAATGTCAACGTTTGCAAGACCAGGTTTGACATGTCTGATATACTGACACAATGACGATTCATATGGGACTATCTGTAGATGCACCTGCCATGATTCAACAAGAGGCTTTTTACGCCTATTGTACTCTGACTCCAGCACGGCTCTGGCAGTATATGTATTTTTATTTTATTGAGGCACTGGCAACGTGTGGCTTCAGTTTCCATGTGCTAACTTAGCCGACAGTGTTGCACCCATTAGTTTAATTTGTTGATCACCATCTCCTGGTCGGGGCATCGAACCGCCATTCTGCAACTTCGCATAGCATCAGCAACCAGACATCTTTCCACTGGACCACAGCACCAAGACTAACACGTCAAGGTTTAGCCGACCAGCTTTCACATGTATGATATACTGACACACTGACGATTCATATGGGACAATCTGCGGATGCACCTGCCACGATTCAATCCTAGTCTTTTCAGGCCTATTTTACTCTGATTCTAGCACGGATCTGGCAGTATATGAATTTTTATTTTATTGACGCACTGGCAATGTGCGGCTTCAATTTCCATGTGCTAACTTAACCAACAGCCATGCACCCATTAGTTTAATTTGTTGATCACCATCTCACGGTCGGCGGATCGAACCGCCATTCTGCAACTCTGCATAGAATCAGCAACCAGACATCTGTCCACTGGACCACCGCACCAAGACTAAAATGTCAACGCTTTGCCGACCAGGTTTGACATGTCTGATATACTGACACAATGACGATTCATATGGGACTATCTGTGGATGCACCTGACACGATTCAATCCTCGGCTTTTTACGCCTATTGTACTCTGACTCCAGCACGGCTCTGGCAGTATATGTATTTTTATTTTATTGACGCACTGGCAACGTGTGGCTTCAATTTACATGTGCTAACTTAGCTGACAGTCATGCACCCATTAGTTTAATTTGTTGATCACCATCACCCGGTCGGGGGATCGAACCGCCATTCTGCAACTTCGCATAGCATCAACAACCAGACATTTTTCCACTGGACCACTGCACCAAGACTAAAATATCAACGCTTGGCCGACCAGGTTTGACATGTCTGATATACTGACACAATGACGATTCATATGGGACTATCTGTGGATGCACCTACCACGATTCAATCCTAGGCTTTTTACGCCTATTGTACTCTGACTCAAGCACGGCTCTGGCAGTATATGTATTTTTATTTTACTGACGCACTGGCAACGTGTGGCTTCAATTTCCATGTGCTAACTTAGCTGACAGTCATGCACCCATTAGTTTAATTTGTTGCTCACCATCTCCCGGTCGGGGGATCGAACCGCCATTCTGCAACTCCACATGGCATCTTTCCACTGGACCACCGCACCAAGACTAAAAAGTCAACGTTTGGCAGCCTATTGTACTCTGACTCCAGCACGGCTCTGGCAGTAAAAGTATTTTTATTTTATTGAAGCACTGGCAATGCACAGCTTCAATTTCCATGTGCTAACTTAGTCGACAGTCATGCACCCATTAGTTTAATTTGTTGATCACCATCTCCCTGTCGGGGGATAGAACCGCCATTCTGCAACTCCGCATAGCATCAACAACCAGCCATCTTTCCACTGGACCACCGCACCAAGACTAAAATATCAACGTTTGGCCGACCAGGTTGGACATGTCTGATATACTGACACAATGACGATTCATATGGGACTATCTGTGGATGCACCTACCACGATTCAATCCTAGACCTTTTACGCCTTTGTACTCTGACTCAAGCACGGCTCTGGCAGTAAATGTATTTTTATTTTATTGACGCACTGGCAATGTGTGGCTTCAATTTCCATGTGCTAACTTAGCTGACAGTCATGCATCCATTAGTTTAATTTGTTGATCACCATCACCTGGTCCGGGGATCGAACCGCCATTCTGCAACTTCGCATAGCATCAGCAACCAGACATCTTTCCACTGGGCCACCGCACCAAGACTAACACGTCAAGGTTTGGCCGACCAGCTTTCACATGTCTGATATACTGACACACTGACGATTCATATGGGACTATCTGTGGATGCACCTACCACGATTCAATCCTAGGCTTTTTACGCCTATTTTACTCTGACTCAAGCACGGCTCTGGCAGTAAATGTATTTTTATTTTATTGACGCACTGGCAATGTGTGGCTTCAATTTCCATATGCTAACTTAGCTGACAGTCATGCACCCATTAGTTTAATTTGTTGGTCACCATCTCCCGGTCGGGGGATCGAACCACCATTCTGCAACTCTGCATAGCATCAACAACCAGACATCTTTCCACTGGACCACCGCAACAAGACTAAAATGTCAACATTTGGCCGACCAGGTATGACATGTATGATATACTGACACACTGACGATTCATATGGGACTATCTGTGGATGCACCTACCACGATTCAATCCTAGGCTTTTTACGCCTATTGTACTCTGACTCCGGCACGGCTCTGGCAGTATATGTATTTTTATTTTATTGACGCACTGGCAACGTGCGGCTTCAATTTCCATGTGCTAACTTAGCCGACAGTCATGCACCCATTAGTTTAAAATGTTGATCACCCTCTCCCGGTCGGGGATCGAACCACCATTCTGCAACTCCGCATAGCATCAGCAACCAGACATCTTTCCACTTGACTACGGCAGCAATACTAAAATGTCAAGGTTTGGCTGACCAGCTTTGATATGTCTGATATATTGACACAATGACGATTCATATGGGACTATCTGTGGATGCACCTGACACGATTCAATCCTAGCCTTTTTACACCTATTGTACTCTGACTCCAACACGTCTATGGCAGTAATGTATTTTAATTTTATTGACGCACTGGCAACGTGCGGCCTCAATTTCCATGTGCTAACTTAGCCGACAGTCATGCACCCATTAGTTTAAAATGTTGATCACCCTCTCCCGGTCGGGGATCGAACCACCATTCTGCAACTCCGCATAGCATCAGCAACCAGACATCTTTCCACTTGACTACGGCAGCAATACTAAAATGTCAAGGTTTGGCTGACCAGCTTTGATATGTCTGATATATTGACACAATGACGATTCATATGGGACTATCTGTGGATGCACCTGACACGATTCAATCCTAGCCTTTTTACACCTATTGTACTCTGACTCCAACACGTCTATGGCAGTAATGTATTTTAATTTTATTGACGCACTGGCAACGTGCGGCCTCAATTTCCATGTGCTAACTTAGCCGACAGTCATGCACCCATTAGTTTAATTTGTTGATCGCCATCTCCTGGTCGGGGGATCGAACCGCCATTCTGCAACTTCGCATAGCATCAGCAACCAGACATCTTTCCACTGGACCACTGCACCAAGACTAACATTTCAAGGTTTGGCCGACCAGCTTTCACATGTCTGATATACTGACACACTGACGATTCATATGGGACTATCTGTGGATGCACCTGCCACGATTCAATCCTAGCCTTTTTACACCTATTGTACTCTGACTCCAACACGTCTATGGCAGTAATGTATTTTAATTTTATTGACGCACTGGCAACGTGCGGCCTCAATTTCCATGTGCTAACTTAGCCGACAGTCATGCACCCATTAGTTTAATTTGTTGGTCACCATCTCCCGGTCGGGGGATCGAACCACCATTCTGCAACTCTGCATAGCATCAACAACCAGACATCTTTCCACTGGACCACCGCAACAAGACTAAAATGTCAACATTTGGCCGACCAGGTATGACATGTATGATATACTGACACACTGACGATTCATATGGGACTATCTGTGGATGCACCTACCACGATTCAATCCTAGGCTTTTTACGCCTATTGTACTCTGACTCCGGCACGGCTCTGGCAGTATATGTATTTTTATTTTATTGACGCACTGGCAACGTGCGGCTTCAATTTCCATGTGCTAACTTAGCCGACAGTCATGCACCCATTAGTTTAAAATGTTGATCACCCTCTCCCGGTCGGGGATCGAACCACCATTCTGCAACTCCGCATAGCATCAGCAACCAGACATCTTTCCACTTGACTACGGCAGCAATACTAAAATGTCAAGGTTTGGCTGACCAGCTTTGATATGTCTGATATATTGACACAATGACGATTCATATGGGACTATCTGTGGATGCACCTGACACGATTCAATCCTAGCCTTTTTACACCTATTGTACTCTGACTCCAACACGTCTATGGCAGTAATGTATTTTAATTTTATTGACGCACTGGCAACGTGCGGCCTCAATTTCCATGTGCTAACTTAGCCGACAGTCATGCACCCATTAGTTTAAAATGTTGATCACCCTCTCCCGGTCGGGGATCGAACCACCATTCTGCAACTCCGCATAGCATCAGCAACCAGACATCTTTCCACTTGACTACGGCAGCAATACTAAAATGTCAAGGTTTGGCTGACCAGCTTTGATATGTCTGATATATTGACACAATGACGATTCATATGGGACTATCTGTGGATGCACCTGACACGATTCAATCCTAGCCTTTTTACACCTATTGTACTCTGACTCCAACACGTCTATGGCAGTAATGTATTTTAATTTTATTGACGCACTGGCAACGTGCGGCCTCAATTTCCATGTGCTAACTTAGCCGACAGTCATGCACCCATTAGTTTAATTTGTTGATCGCCATCTCCTGGTCGGGGGATCGAACCGCCATTCTGCAACTTCGCATAGCATCAGCAACCAGACATCTTTCCACTGGACCACTGCACCAAGACTAACATTTCAAGGTTTGGCCGACCAGCTTTCACATGTCTGATATACTGACACACTGACGATTCATATGGGACTATCTGTGGATGCACCTGCCACGATTCAATCCTAGCCTTTTTACACCTATTGTACTCTGACTCCAACACGTCTATGGCAGTAATGTATTTTAATTTTATTGACGCACTGGCAACGTGCGGCCTCAATTTCCATGTGCTAACTTAGCCGACAGTCATGCACACATTAGTTTAATTTGTTGATCACCATCTCCCGGTCGCAGGATCGAAGCGCCATTCTGCAACTCTGCATGGATTCAGCAACCAGACATCTGTCCACTGGACCACCGCACCAAGACTAAAATGTCAACGTTTGGCCGACCAGGTTTGACATGTCTGATATACTGACACAATGACGATTCATATGGGACAATCTGTCGATGCACCTGACACAATTCAATCCTCGGCTTTTTACGCCTATTGTACTCTGACTCCAGCACGGCTCTGGCAGTATATGTATTTTTATTTTATTGACGCACTGGCAACACGTGGCTTTAATTTCCATGTGCTAACTTAGCCGACAGTCATGCACCCATTAGTTTAATTTGTTGATCGCCATCTTCTGGTCGGGGGATCGAACCACCATTCTGCAACTTAGCATAGCATCAGCAACCAGACATCTTTCCACTGGACCACCGCACCAAGACTAAAATGTCAACGTTTGGCCGACCAGCTTTCACATGTCTGATATATTGACACACTGACGATTCAAATGGGACTAGCTGTGGATGCAACTGCCACGATTCAATCCTATGCTTTTTACGCCTATTGTAGTCTGACTTCAGCACGGCTCTGGCAGTATATTTATTTTTATTTTATTGATGCACTGGCAATGTGCGGCTTCAATTTCCATGTGCTAACTTAGCCGACAGTCATGCACCCATTAGTTTAAAATGTTGATCACCCTCTCCCGGTCGCGGGATCGAACCACCATTCTGCAACTCCGCATAGCATCAGCAACCAGACATCTGTCCACTGGACCACCGCACCAAGACTAAAATGTCAACGTTTGGCCGACCAGGTTTGACATGTCTGATATACTGACACAATGACGATTCATATGGAACTATATGTGGATGCACCTGCCACGATTCAATCCTAGGCTTTTTATGCATATTGTACTCTGACTCCAGTACGGCTCTGGCAGTAAATGTATTTTAATTTTATTGATGCACTGGCAACGCGCGGCTTTAATTTCCATGTGCTAACTTAGCCGACAGTCATGCACCCATTAGTTTAATTTGTTGATCACCATCTCCTGGTCGGGGGATCGAACCGCCATTCTGCAACTTCGCATAGCATCAGCAACCAGACATCTTTCCACTGGACCACCGCACCAAGACTAACACGTCAAGGTTTGGCCGTCCAGCTTTCACATGTCTGATACACTGACACACTGACGATTCATATGGGACTATCTGTGGATGCACCTTCCACGATTCAATCCTAGGCTTTTTACGCCTATTGTACTCTGACTCCAGCACGGCTCTGGCAGTATATATATTTTTATTTTCCTGACGCACTGGCAACGTGCGGCTTCAATTTCCATGTGCTAACCTCGCCCCCCCCCCTCTTATTTTTATAAATCGGAATACTTTTATCCACTGACAAAGACTCTGGCACACAGTCATTATTAAAAACTGTATTATATAAATTTTCATAGACAGTTAACATACTTTCAGATGATCTTTTTCCATATTCATTTAGGATTTCATCGATACCAATTGGTTTTTAATTTTTCATTTTGTTTATTGCTTTTTGGATCTCATCCTGGGGTATTGGTACATCTAGTTCCTGACATGGTGGTGTAAGGGAATTAGCTGACGTTGGCCTGGATTAGATTACTGTACGATGTGAAACACCAATGCGTTTTATCCAAAAGACAAAACCTCAGTAATGATTATGACGTCATTAATCAATTGATTACCGGATATTTTATTTTGCCAAAATGCTTAACCCAAAATGGAAACGATAGAATAGATGTCTAAGGGTATCTAAATGATTTCCATTATCAATGGTTAACCATTTTATTCGAAGGAAAGCTTATGGGACCGATTTGAGGTGAATTCCAACACTTCCTTCTCTTGGCTCGACGTACGGATGAATAATCTGCATTAGCATTTGAACTTTAACCTATTGATTCAAAATATGGTGGTAATTAAGAGGAAATAAACAAATACAGATTTGAAAAATATTATTCATTCATTCTTGCCTACTTTCTGATCTGTTGTAAAATTATAGCAGTATTGTACAGTTGACATTATTGTTACAATTGATATATTATATGAATATAAAATGATTCTGTTGTAGCAGAATTTCAAAATTATAACTACTGAAACCCTCAATGTCTTACGTTGAATATACATAAACTAATTTGACCCAAAACAAGAACCCTAATCCTTGAAGTCATATCTAGATCGAAACGACCATTATCGATCCATGGATTGATCCTGGTTGATCCAGTCCCTGCTCTTTCTTTGAGTTTTGACAACAATCACATCAAATCGATTTTTCGATCCGATGTCATTTATATCAATCCTCAAAGAATATCACAGACGATTTAGTTCACTTCAGAAATCATAAATGCTCAAAATTCAGCATGTATGATTTTATGTCGATAAACTTAAGACTTAACGGTTCTTGGTTTATGATGATGATTCCGCTCTGACACCATTGTCATGGGCGGCGTTATTGGAAACTCTTCCACAGGTACACCGCAAAGCACCCTGCCAAATTAAGATTGTTGGTGCACCGTAGGAGCAAGTGGCTATCGACGTGCTCGGATCCTTGAATACGACGGATGACGGAAATAAATACATCCTCATATTGCAAGACTATTTCACGAAGTGGGTAGAAGCGTTTGTGTTGCCAAACCAAGAGGCATCCACCGTAGTGCAGGTCTTGGCAAACAATGTATTCTGCCGGCTTGATATGGCTTATGAGTTGCACTCCAATCAACGAAGTAATTTTCAGAGCCGGCTTATATCAGAGCTCCGCAAATTGTTTCATATCGTCATAACAAGGACGACTCCATACCATCCCAGTAGTGATGGGATGGTAGCGAGATTCAATAGAACTCTCGCGGGGATGCTTACAAAAGAAACACACCTTGATTGTAGAGATTGGGATCTACAGCTCCCTTATGTACTCATGGCTAACTGCACTTCAGTACACTCCAGCACGGGTTATACCCCTGCTCGGTTAATGTTAGGCTGTGAATTAGCTTTACCCCTGGATCTGGCAATGCCCCAGATACCAGGAGAGAAAATTCACCACCTCTCTATGTTGAACTCTTGCGGCAACGGATAGTACAAGCCCATGAGTTAGTGAGAGAAACACTATCCACTGCACACCGACGGCAAAAGACATGACACGACGGAAGAGTGCATGCAAATCCATATGAAGCGGGAAGGCTGGTCTGGGTACACGATTCACCATGGTCTGCAAACGTGTCAAGTAAACTGAGTTACCAGTGGAAAGGCCCCTATGAGGTAGTAGGTAAGACGTCGGGCGTGACCTACCGTATCCGTGCTTCGGATGGCCTGACCTCGGTCATCTACTTCGATCGGCTTAAACCATGTGTCAGTGACGACCCAGCACCCGAGTTCGGGCTGGGCGGTTCTCCTGACACCGGCAACCAGACAGATATTTCTATGGAAATAGTATTCCCACGGTTAGTGCAGAGCACCGTGTAGCCAGTTCAACTCAAATTCTACCAAGCCAGAATGCGGGAGAACAAGCAGCTAATGCTGACGGCGATGACGAGATATGTACTCGCCCTCTCCTTCATCAGCATGGGTCTACTCGATCTGGGAAGCCGTATCTGAGGAACTTTGTGTTTGTTTTGTCCAGGGGACTGGATGGAAAAGCTGTTCCCCCGATCTCTTCCCATTCCTAACCACTTCATGCTATGCCCCCGCCCCCCACCATAGAGTTACCACAAGCGGAAGCTGAGGCTGACCCGATCCATGCTTCCCGTGGGTTGAACATATGATGAATAGCGTGGAAGTGAAGAGGCTAGATGAAGCCTTGGCGTGTCTAGAACGTGAAACCGTACAACGTGGTGTACCCCAATCAACTCCCAAAAACGCGAAACCACACCCCTCCCACGGGACACCCTCTCCAGAAGTCCCACCCCCGCCATCACTCCAATTCACGTCCCTCATCTATACAGCAACTTCGGACATCACTGGCCCAGTCCATTTCACACTCCACTTGTCGTCTGTTGACCGTCACTCTTCAGATATGGGAGAGACTGCTGCTACAGAGGAGGTGGCATCCCGCACTGCACCGTCGTGTAACGGGAGATGACCACATCCCCCTGGCCAAAGGCCTACCATACTCCCCGTGTGAGCAGTCAGGACAACACACTACAGACAGAACGTCATTACATACAGAATACACTTGCCCTCAAGGCTGGATACGTCAATTCATCATTGCGCGTACATCACATACATACTCGGTTATACTCAGCATAACAGAGACAGTCAACACCGGCAACAGCATCATTTAGCAGCACCTATCGGTATTAATTAATTCCCAGTGGAGACATAAAAACTCCTGCAACAGTTCCACTCGCACCAGATGCGGGAGAAATAATATCTCCCACAAACCCCCACCTCCCGCAATAACAACAGACTCGGCGTTCACCAGCGTGGAAAACTGGAATGCACCCACTTCGCTTTAACATTAGCATCATACAGCAGCCCGGACCTCCCGACAACAACATTATCATCAACAAAACACCAGCCAACAAATCTCCCGCACACCCCTTCTTATCTAGTTATGAGAGGACTGAGCATATGGATAGAAGAATTGCACTACAGCCATCTACAGTACGCATCGCGGGAGGAACGTTTGTCCAACATTCGCCCTTCCTTTCCCTCTCCCACGACGTCGTACGGAAACAGCCAAACTTACATACATCATTTACGCGTAATAATAGTCGATATTAGCGATATAAGAGAGCAAGATGCCCACATTGTCTTCAGTCACGAGTAGGATTTTGCTACGGAAAATTTGAATTCGATAATGGATTGATCAATGTTACGACAGCATCCGACGGGCCATCTGCGATCTAAAGTAACACTGTCCCGACGACGGGCTCGGCCATTACAGAGGGAAATATCATCACAGTTTGATAACCTTGACATCACGCTGTCTTACCCCCCCCCCCCTCTCTCGCACCTGGCGCCCATAAAAACGTCACCTAAACCCCAGCGCAAGTATCATCCACAGATAACCAGCCACGCGTATCAAACTCAAATCACCAACATGTCAGGAACATAGACACACAGGTTGACTGTATTCACGATCTCCAAACGACGGTATTGTAAATTGTAACACTGTGTGCACCCACTTCCGAGTTGTACCGTAATTTAACCATT
This sequence comes from Chaetoderma sp. LZ-2023a, assembly GCA_034401795.1. Classification (NCBI taxonomy): domain Eukaryota; kingdom Metazoa; phylum Mollusca; class Caudofoveata; order Chaetodermatida; family Chaetodermatidae; genus Chaetoderma; species Chaetoderma sp. LZ-2023a. Next base: position 75,328,078 of record CM067361.1, on the reverse strand, counting down.
ATTGAATGGTATTAATATGTCTGGTCTAGGCGGGGACGGAGCTAGTTCTACCCATCGAGGAGAATGCTTGGCAGCCCTCCCGCTCGGAAAACACAGCTATCTTGGCGGGATCAGTAACTTGGATCTACCTCCTGAATAGATCTGTTTAAGCTACACATCAAATTACCTACAGCTTTACTGTTATATGTTTTATTAAGAACACAACTGCTCTACCGTGCTACAAATCATTAATGCACGGGCCGGTAAAGCGGCATCAAATATCTAACAGTATAATTACAGAAAGAATTTCAAACATTCTCTTCTCTGCGTTCAAGTCCATAATCAACATGGGCTGAGAACTACCTTTACAGACTACTATAAGACGCATGTTTAAGAACCCGCACAAAAAGGGACATTATTTTTACAACGGAATCTTGATATAACATATATATATTTCCATATCTCGCATCTGCAAAAGACTACACCTCAGCAACAATATCTCGGCCATCGCCGTAAAGAGCACATATGTTTCCGATCAACCACGTGTTTCCAAGGGCCACGTGACTTTTACTGCTATTTCCGGTAAGTTGGATCAAATGCTTTAGGAGGAGTGGCGAGGGTGAGTCGGGGTAATTACCGCTGATGTCACCAGACTCCCATACACCCCATCGGGTGCTCCAGCCTAAACATTAAAACAGGCAAGTGTATAAGCATCCAATCTGTAAAACCGCATCACGCTAATTAAAAAGTGATGCTCCTCGGGAATAAGTAGTCCCTTGTTTTCATGTTGATCGGAAAAGTGTAATTGCGCTAAAGTAAGACTAAGTTAGTGAGCCATTGCTTTTATAATTAGAAGTACTCCCTTTATATGGGAGGAATTGATCCTGTGACGATCAGAATGGAAAAAAGAAAAACTTTCCATATAAGGCTGACCGAATCACCTATCATACTTCCAGGTGTTGTCATCCACTGTCTATGACGTCACTAAATAGTATAAAACGAGGAAGCGCGCTCTGAAACTTCGTCTTTCCATGAAAACTCAACACCAGGGAAGAACAAATAGCATTAGGCTTCTTTCGTGTCGAAAACTAAATTCTGCTGTTCTTTATTATTATTAGTTCAGTATTACATTACTTGGCCTGGAAAGTTAAAAATGAAGAGATAGGGTTTTAGGTTTTAATAAGGTTCCCGCAGCCAACTACCATGCGGGAATGAGATGTTACTCCTCGAAGATTTAGTGTTGTCGGATTCGTCTGAAGAAGAATAGGTACCAGTTTAAAAAAGATCCCCGTGCAGCTCGTTATTAGCTAGTGGAGAACCCTGCACCAGAACTTTTACGAGAAATTCCGACCGCACACATCATGTTAACAAGGATCATCTCCTCCAGACAGCCTTCTGCGTAACATGTCAGTATCTCTATGCCGCTACCCACTACGGAGTGACCCATGCGCTCCGTCATCATCACCATGTGTTAGAAGTGACATTGGTTCCCGGGGAAGAAAACGAGGATCGTGTCATTTTAGCCACACGGTTTGAATCTTGGTTACCAGTTAAAGTTCTCCCGACCGGGAAGATGGCCCGCACGAAAAATACCACCCGCAGACATCCCGCTAGTCATCGTCCTCCCGTGGCTATCTTGGGCCAATATACCGGCAGCTACACGTCAAATACTACCCGCCACCGTGTCAGGGAGCAATATGCCACGTCAAGTCACCACATCCACACTGGTCTGAAACGGAGCACGAAGCATAAATCCTCTGCAAAATCCAGTCCAGCAGCACCTGCACCCGTAACCAGCCACAGAACTACAACCACTACATCCGCACCTGTAGTGTCCGAAGTGATCACGGCCGGTCAGCCAATATCAGTAGTTATCACGACGCCTATGGAGATGGAGATTCCAAGCTACCTGCAGTCGCCATCTCCTCCTGACCTGACCATAGATGAAGGAATGGAACCATCGCAGCCTACATCCATTAGCATCACGCCAACCCGTGTCTTCCAGCATCCACATCCCAGTCTTTCTGATCCAGCCATCAGGAAGGGGACTACCCCTGAACGACCATACACGGGGAAAAGATGTATCGCTCAAACGCAGGACATCCAGCCTGTGCCCAATGTCACTGCAAATCGCCTCTTGAAGTGTGCCAAGTCTCGGAAGATGTTATCACCTGCCGTATCTTCTCCCGCATAATTACCTCAACCTACAATTCGACTCACCACCATTACAACCACCATGCCCATCACTAAGACCACAGCATCAACCGCCTCAACCCCCACTAGCACTACCGCTGTCGTACGAACAGATATTCTAGCACCCGCAGTAACTTTGAGAGACATCATAGACGCATCTGAGCAATAATAATTCATCGACCACGACCAACCACCATCAGTCGCGGGACCCAGACTCAGTGGGAAAAATGTTCAGCAGTGGTGTGATCGTTTGTGATACAGCAGAACATCAGTGGTGCGACTCTAATACTAATTATTTATTTATTTTTGAAATATTTTACTTCTTATTATATATACACCTGTGCAAAAGTTAAGCACCACCCTATTTTTACGCACATGCGAGGGTATATTCATGTGCTATGAAGAAAGCAATAGCATAAACATTTATGTACCCATCCATCTTAGTGCAAGAGGTAATAATGCAACTAGAGGAATGCTGATTATGATGGTGGGGAAACACTGTATGTTTTTGTTTGAACTTGAAAACGAGGCCTGAATATGGTTACGTTGACACAACTGACAACTATTGCCCTACAGTTGACACACGTGGCTAGATTGTCATTAATGGTGTCTGAAAACGAAGTTTAACATCTGTGCACGAGTTTGAGACTGTCATTATTAATACCGGGTATATCCACCTTGTGCCTGGATGACGGCCTGGACACGACGTCTCATGCTGGTCACCAACCGACTGATACGCCATTGTGGTATTCGTTGCCATTCAAGATGGAGTGCGTCTGTTAATTCCTGTAGGTTCTGCACAGGAGGATCCCTCCTTCTCACCATGTTTCCCAGAATGTCCCAGATATGCTCAATAGGGTTCATGTCAGGGCTCCTTGCTGGCCATGGTAGGGTTTCGATGGCATTCTGGCGGAGGTATTCATGCACAGCTCTAGCACGATGTGGTCGGGCGTTGTCATCCATGAATATAGGGTGGGTTCCAGGTGCATGATTTACAAAATGAGGGACCACAACTCTATCCAGTATGGAATCTTGATATCTTTGTCAATTTAGTGTTCCAGGTACAGTCAACAGATCCAGCTTACAATCAAATGAGATGCACCCCCATATCATAACGGAACCTCCACCAAATGGAACTTCTTCCATGATGTTACGTTGGTCGTACCCCGTGCGTCTGGACCTCCATACACGAGTTCGACCATCTGTGGCATGAAGCAGGAACCGACTTTCATCGGACCAGTGTACCCGTCTCCAGGATCTCATGTTCCAGTGTCTTCTTTCGTTGCACCACCTCAGACGCTCCTCTTTGTGGTGTGCAGTGAGGAGAGGACGTCTGACAGGTCCCCTAGCTTTCATGCCAGCAGCATACAGTCTCCTTTTGACGGTAGACATTGACACTCTATTGCGCGTTTCCCATTGCTGGCTGAGCACTCTGCTGTTGGTGAATGGAGATCTCCTAACAATGCGTACTAGGGCTCGATCATCACGGGCAGTAGTCTTCTTCAGTCTTCCAGATCTAGGCCTGTCCTTCACCTCGTTAGTTTGCCCATGTTTTGCAATCAAACGACTGATTACAGTATGGTTAATGTTCAGCTGTCTGCCAATCTCTCTGCATGACATACCAGTGGTATGCATGCCTATGATTTGCCATTTCACACGATCACTTAACCTTCGTCTTGCCATAGCGGTTCACAATCAAGAGCTAATTCTCTCTGTACAAATAAACCACGGTCATGAACACAAAACTCCTAATCTTGTCGCCTAAATCTGTATGTAATGTTCTACACCTCAAACTGGACTTTTACATAACTGAACACGTGTGCTGTTTCCCGCCACGCACGGACATCAAGCGGCGTGAAGTCATGCATGCATGTGCATTTCGTACTTGGAATTATGTCAGCTAACGCGGGGACAAAAAGTATGGCAGCCTAGTTGTACCATTACGTTTCTACGTTCTATTGTTTTTGCTGGTGCTTAACTTTTGCACAGGTGTATATGTTAGATCAATTGAATCCCGATCCCTGGGATGACAACGGTTATCTGACACAGCTGTGCAACTTAGTTACCCAGCTGTGTTCCACACAAAATGAGCACTGCGGACTCCGATGTTGTAAGAACGTTGTGTGCGACGTAAAGTGTACAACACCCTGTTGTGCAATAATGTCATAATCCCTTCATGCAGTCTCAGCTATGCTGAGGCTGCCTGATAAACTAACTTTTGAGTTGTTATTATGTTCTATTTTTCTTATTATTTTTCTTCCTGTCCTAGATGTCAGGATGGCTATGGGGTCAGCTAGAGCTGTCCATTGCGGACCCTGAGAAACGTGATTCGGTAGTAATGTTTTAAAATACCCCATAAGGATATGTTACATGGAAAATTATGTACATGTATTTTATTTATATCTCATTATATATCTTAACTTAAATTGTGGTACGTTGGAGCTTGGGTGTTCTCTGCGGAGATAATAATTATCCACGCCCAAAGAGAACACCCATGCAAGTTATTGTTTAGGAATCATTAGCTAAATAAAGTTGAAAGCACGCTACAAAATATTAAAACAAAAAAAAGAAAAGTAATTCCATGTAAAAAATTAAAACTAAAAGTATGCCTCCTGTCTCCTCTTTGGCACCCCTATGTGCGCTGTCTCTTAAATGCGTGTCCATTGCGTCACTACTCCTCTCCGCCCACGCGCCTACTGGGGAAGTCTATAATTCCCGCCTAGCATACATCCATGCGTCAATCTGCAATGCGTGATCGTTTGCCATGGATGTCAAACTAGGAGGTGGTTGTGTAGTTCGGATCGACCAGTCAGGTACAAGCAGTACCAGCTAAGCTGGGTATGCGCCACCTGTCCTGAATTCGGTCCCTGAACACGCCCCCCCCCCTGGGTAGAGCTATAAGCGTATATGTGCCTGTGAGAGAGATCGAGTTGTAAAAACGACTAAGTTCGTTAAAACGCATAGTGCACATTCGCACGCTTAATACTATTTTTGACAGAGCGCGTATTTTATGACCAAGATAGGATGGCGCTTTTAGTGTACCGAGTGAGTACATTGTAATCCTTTTCATTACTTATTCCCGCCGAAGCTGGCATTAGTCAAGACCAGAATTCGACGGGCTTTCCGAATCTGTAAACCATTTCGAAATCGGTTAAGAAATGTCTTGAGTTACTCACGGAAAATCCCTTTTGCTTATCTTCAAAATATTGCTGTGACGTCGTAACAACGTGTACGCAGAACTTCTAGAATGTTCTAGAACATTCGACTGCGTTATTATTAGCCACGCGCAGGTTGGCTATTGCTCGACTGATGATTGGTTTGAGCCTGCGCCTATGACGTCATGGGTAGTATAAAAGGAGACGAAATTCAGGGGCCGAATAGCTTGGATCTGTATTCAGATTCAGACTACTACCAGCAAGACAGGCATTAAGCAGATTACTTCGTTCTCGAAGGTGTCTGTTCCATAGCCACTGCAGTAATCCAACCCACCTGATTTCATGCAGGTTTACCTAAACTTTTCGACCGCAGCAAGTAAACTTTGCCCGGTACGTCTTAAGAGCTAACTGACGTACCCCGCACCATTAAGCTTAGTTATGTATCTTCATCCATATTCAACAACCCCCGCTTATGATCGGGTTGTTGGCAACTTTCATCCGTACCATCGGTGTATGGGAACTTTCGTCTTAGCAGTAATGTTATTGTATCTCTTACTGACTACTCGTTAGACATTCTATATTGTGATTACAGTCCTGAGTTCGATCCGCTCCCGTCATGGACTGCTTGCAGGCATCCTGTTTGCGGAAACCGGCATGCGGACACTTTCCAGCTTCCAGAGAATGCATCAACTCATGTCAAACCAAGGATGATGTATCAATTTCAGTAACACGATAGCCCATGCTTAAGAATGGCTACCTATTATTCAAGTAACTATACCTGACATCTTTAATGAGTATACCGTATATGTATAAACGGTCCCGATAACTAAAAGGCACCGTAACGGTCGTAGGACCACTAGTTATAATTTCTGTATCTGTTTATAGTTATTCTTGTTTTCTGTAAGGTGTTTTTACTAACCGCACCATAGTAGGTTCCTCAACCTGTGCTTTATATATTATTCTGATCATTTTACATTGTATTGTTAAATTGGTTAGTTTTGTATATGGCAAGTGGCCATTAGTTTATATGTTTTGCTTAGTTATCGAAAAATATAGGACTGCAGTGCACGTAGGAAACACTATACAGCAACATTCATATGCAGCACATTCTCCCGCCACAAACAATTTTCACTGAGGTCACTGTCCGTGCTATTTAGCCTGGCATGCTACCAACTAAACCCCTTTCTATTCAGCTCGATAGGATAGGTTTAATATGATGAGAGACACTCTCTTTGGCAGGAGACGCATGGTGTACGCCTCTTTTCCGGTAGTTGCGATAATTTTTCCCAGCACGCCGGCAAGGTTGTGTAAGATTGACCAACATAACTAATGCGCCTCATATTTCTAAGTTATTGTCTCTCTTCATGTTCCACTAAGCCTTATGGCTTCTTAATTGTTTCGATGTCCCTATCCGCACCATGGACTGATCCGACCCTTGGGCAACTATTGGGGTTTCCGAGTGGTGATGGCCAGGGTGTGGTGTCACACACATTCCCCGCATTTCTTCGGATACTTAGTAGTTAGTTACCTATGCCAATGTAGGAAGCACTGCTAAAACATATCTTAATTATTATTTTTCTTCTATCTGCTGAACAATCCTCCTGCACCGCAGTGCATACCTGGGCAACTTGCGTTTACACCTAAGGACAGGTTAAAAAGTTAGCTCCATAGGACCTGGTGACGGGCGAGATGCGCATCCCCACCGAATTCAGTAAGAATATCTGGGCATGATATTAAGATCTGCCACGCCCTCACGAGAAGGACATTCACGGTGGGTATTCGTCTCTCTTACCCCAACCATAACGATAGATCAGTTTCCTAAACAAAATGATTTTGTGAAAGGTAACCAATCTCCTGTGACGTTGTATGTGGTTACGGGGCGAGATGTCCGGATGCTTACCCAGTTCGGAGATCTTGCCAAGTAACATGCATGCACGCTGTCTTCAGTATTGATGTTTTAGTCCAATCATTCTCAATGACAGCCATATCTAAAAGCTAGGTAGACGTCAGCCATTTGCGGCCCAAAATAGTTCTTGTCTCTAAAACCTAAATACTTAGGTTAGGCATAGACGAACGCTCGCATGGATAAATGCGGCAACTACTAATTCAGCATATCAAAAACTACATAAGACGGTGACGTGGGACTCCTTCGGGAATCGCTCGTCTCGTCTTCACATAAAACGGCACACAACCTTATCATCATAATTTCACTAGGTATGATCTTTTCTTTACAGCGTTTTGGTTGAATATTGGAGTAAGCCTTTTCAGCCAGTACTCCTCTCCCGCTTTAAGCGATGGCGACATTTTTCTGTGATGGAGGCCAGCACGAGGCACTTGACTCTCGCAAGGATTCAGTGATGACGGCCCTTGCAAAGATAATACTCCTCACCCAAACTAGCATGAGGAGTAGTGCCCACGTGAGGCACATGATTTTCCGACACTACAAAAGATAGTTTTCTTTCCTTTCAGCTTAGAGGTATAAAAGCTTACATTAAGTTAACTAGTTATCTCGTGTGTGGGAGCCTTCCTTACGGGGATACCTCTGCGAACCTACGGGTCTGTGTGGTACATGGGGAGCCCCACGTTTAAAAGTTCATCAGACTGTCTTTTTCGTATGCTCGTTATATTTATCTAGCATACTTGACGGACTGCTTAGGTAAAAATATTGTATAGACTTATGTTAATTAGGTCACCAAATCAAATCTTGTAAGTCCATAGATCACAAAATTGCTATGGACAGGCATACTGGTGACACACACTCTTGGGATGAGATTGTAGTGTTTAATGTTCGCGACAATGGTCGCACGGCCCCACCGGAATGATTGAGTTCCACCGGCCTTAGGAGCCGATCTTTGTTACCCGTAGGGCAGTATCGCATGGGATCCATAACCCCGAGACCAGAAGATAACCAGCGTCATCATTCGTCATGCACTTCGCTTCGATGAACCAGTTTGCATGAATTTAATAAGTGAGTCGTTAGTAGTATCGTATCTGAGATAAGTTATTTTTAGAATTGTCTATGAAATTAGATTTGTATACATTATCATTAGCTGATTTGAGTGTATACACATATGAGTAATTTTTATTTATTGTATTAAATATTCAATCTGCGTGAATACTTTGTCGTCAAGCGTGGCTCCTATCGGGTCACGTGACTAGTTAGCAGATGTTTGTGAAGCACGTTGTTCAGACATTCGATGGTTTTCTCTCGTATAATGTTAGCAAAATACAGGGATGTGGCAAACCGCCGTTTCGTTGTATATATATATATATATATATATATATATATATATATATATATATCCGTGCCATTGACATACAGTAGTGTGGCTGGATGGATGACGTGTGACTGAAGTCAGCACAGTTAATGGTGCAATTATTGGTCACAGAATACACCTTTCCGTAGTACCCACCCATCATATGACGCCATAATAAACTGCATGATTGACGCTGTACGAAGTCCGGCACGAACGCATATTTGAAGACGGTCTATGCGTTGTTGTAAAAATTGTTGGCTTTTACTATTTAGTAAATATTCTGTTGAATAGGCAGCAACAGCACCCAGTGGAATTAGTTACAAAATAGTCAACAGCTTCGCTGTAGATTTTTCAGGAAATTGATAGGGCATTCGGGGATCGATCAATTCCAACACGGCGAGGTGTGGGTGGAGCTTAGCTAGTGATGGGCGGGGCACAGCTAAAACTGGAAAGGCCCATTAATTATGTAAAAAGGAGAGCTTCCCATGAAGCCAGAAAATCCAGCCCGTTAAATAGTCCAGCAGCTTCTGTTGACGGAACGTAATATCTAGGTCCCAGTACCATCAATCATTCACAGCATGATATAGCTTCATCATCAGAACATTCACTGAAATTCGTCAATATATCTATTTCTCAGAACTGTACAATATTTAGTCGCCATCCAGTCAAAACCTTTCTGGAGTCGTTTGCGTGAGCAGTTAATAAACTAAAAGCAGAAGTCAAATAGGCAGTTTATTGAGCTTTATAACCAGTAGTCAGGTTAAATTCCAGGATATTCACAGGTGGTATCCAGGTCCCCAGCGTGCGTGCGTGCGTGCGTGCGTGCGTGCGTGCGTGTGTTGATGTGCTCCTTTAAATTCGATTTGATCTTGGTTGCCTAATAACAAAGCCCATGTGTCTTTCATCACGGCTACGGAGTACCTATCAGCACAAGTTGACGTGTGTCGTATACTCTGTCCTCACAAATCATGGGGTCCCCTCTTGTTAATATGCCCCTTTTCCGATCTAAAACCAGTCATTTTTATAACACTGCAACTTTGGCAAAGAAGAATGGCAAACTTATTCATGACAGGGGCCAGTATAAAGTTGAAACTGTGAGCGAACATGTATATCACCATCATACGGTACGGTAGGTGACGGTAAATTTGATCCTACTATGACATATGCTCTCTACATCCGACACGCGTGTTTGTTTTCAGGCATGACGTAAGCCTTTCCTAGTAGGTCAGCGATGAAAGAGAAATAACGTATCCCATTACTTTTGTATTATGACATCATATTGCAATGTTTCTCTGTGATGTTGCATCATCGTGTTAAGGAATCATATTGTCGGATGGTTTAAAGGTTATGATCGGTGGACTGGAGATAATCTATCAGCCAATCAGAGTAAGTAATACAGCAGGCGTTTATGGACTCCAATAGACGGATGCTATAAATCTGAATAGGCGACAACATACGTTACCTTGCACATTATCTTCATGATCACAGGCACATATACCCGCATTAAACAGTCTTCCAGGAGGACAGTTATGTACACGTTTAATACCATAAACAACAATGACATACGTTGACAAATCTCCATTAGGGTTGACACGGCTATTACAGGCTGCAAAATAAAGTGCATCATATAAGTGATATAATTCTCTTAATGCCAAGTTTCATAGCAATATGGCATGATCGTATACACAGTGAAGGGTATTAAACATGTGATGCACAAACAGCGAGTCACTGCAGAAATGCAGTCTCGTGCTAAGGACTTTCTAAGGATATGCCAAAGTGACGAAAAATATGTCAGTTCTTAAGACAGCTGAGCATTTGACAACCTGCCTCCTAGAACAAATTTCCTCCCCCAGCAGGCAATCTATTAACCACATTTCATGTAACACTATTGTTCCTATGCTCGGTCAATAAGCATCGCGCTTAAATGAATGTGGGCCTAAAACATACACTTTCAGATTTCATATTAAGCCGTATATTAGAAAGACGCACAATAAAATGAACACATATGGATCTTTCGAAAAAGATGCACAATTGTCTCTGGAAATGCATCAGTTTTAATAGCATGCAATCAAGCATGCATATATGAACACACACGAACCCGCACACGCACACACTTGTGCGCGCGCGCAGACACGCATGCACCCACGCACGCACGCCCGCACGCACGCACGCACGCACGCACACATACATTATATATATACGTCACAGTTCATAAGGATATTAAAAGATGGACTACACCTACTGATGCTAATCCCTGTCCTGTAGCTAAATGAATACTGTCCCTCATTAGAGACGTCATAATGAGCTGCCACTAGAAATCTGTCATCAACAAGCATCAGGTGGCTGTAGCCTGTTACACACACACGCACGCACGCACACACGCACACACGTACGCATCTACGCAGGCACACGCACGCACACGCACGCACACACACGCACGCACGTCCACACACAAACACACACGCGCCCGCACACACAAACACACACGCGCCCGCACGCACATACACGCATGCACACACGCGCGCACGCACACACGCACGCGCACACACATAGAGAAACAAACAATCAAACACACAAACAAACAAACACACAGGCGCGCACGCACGCGCACGCGCGCTCACACACACACACTCGCACGCGAGTCGCATGCATACATATAGACATGTGGAGACACGCACATGCACACACGTGCATACACATGCATTCTGAGTTTGATAGAATAAGATATGCGCTCATTTTTGTGTCAGAATCGTTGGGATTAATCAACGTGCAATGTAGTGAAATAGAAATGTTTAATGCATAACAATGACCTTAAGTACTCACCCGGGGTTGTAGTAGTCGTAGGCGTTGCTGTGGACGTAGCTGAGAACAAGACACATTATTTCAATTAAGAATGTGTGTAGATTAATTGTTACTTCATGTTAAGGAGGATTGTATACTCACATGGAATGAAATAAAATACATCATGTGATATCATTCCGCCAAGCATTCATTTCATATAAATCATTATAACCGCTTAGACATGAAGCTGGGACACGCCTCTCTATTTAAACTTCACAACTAACAATTATATTAATTTATAAGGAATTTAATCATCATACAATAAGACTGAAATTCGATTCATTATTTTGTGGCACACAATTTAAGTCTATAAATATATATAGCGTTATTAATTTTAGTTTTAAGTATTCTGGTGTGACCCCTAAGACAACTATATTGTCAGAATCTCAAATTTAATGTATTTATACATGTAAGCCGTTGAATGTTTTCAAACTAATTTCACAGGAGCGTGTCGCTGTGTTATTCATCGTGCCAATATGTCGTAACACCATTCAGTGAAATTAGATTCAGAATGCTCACCAGGATAGCTCATGCATTGTACATTATCATTTCGTATTTGACATTTCTGGAGTTTACAGGGCCTTGCGTTGAAAAACAAACCATACCGAAGAACAATATAGAGTATATGTTGTTAATAATAATAATAATAATAATAATAATAATAAAAAATAAATACATAAATTTTAAAAAGGTGGCGGTCGTGTGGCTGGTGTCTCTAAGAACAAACAGATACAAAAACTGTAATACAAATATCCATATTCTATTCAGTGCCGTACAACATCGGGCTACCAGGATGAGTACCTAGATTATCCAGACTCAAATATTCATATACATAGATAAAGAAAAATCTATGATGTTCACCCTCATATTATTTATTTTCTTAATAATCACAGCGGTGTAACTTTTCTCAACAGGCTATGGCGAACAATCACGTGAAAGTGTGCAAACCCCGGATTTTTCGTTACAACAAAGAAACGTATATCTGAAATATACACATACATTATATATATAAGTCACAGTTCATAAGGTTATTAAAAGATGGACTACACCTACTGATGCTAATCCCTGTCCTGTAGCTAAATGAATACTCCCCCTCATTAGAGACGTCATAATGAGCTGCCACTATAAATCTGTCATCAACACGTATCAGGTGGCTGTAGCCTGTTACACACACACACACACACACACACACACACACACACACACACACACACACACACACACACACACACACACACGCAAGCACACACACACACACACGCAAGCACACACGCACGCACGCTCGCACGCACGCTCGCACGCACGCACGCACACGCACGCACACGCACGCATACCCACACACAAACACACACGCGCCCGCACACACAAACACACACGCGCCCGCACACGCATACACGCATGCACACAAACGCGCGCACGCACACACGCACTAGCACACACACACACACACACACAGAGAAACAAACAATCAAACAAACAAACAACCAAACAACCAAACACACACACACACACATGCGCACACACACACACACACACACACACACACACACACACACACACACACACACACACACACACACACACACACACACACACACACACACACACACACACACACACACACACACACACACACACACACACACACACACACACACACACACACACACACACACACACACACACACACACACACACACATACAGACACAGACACACACACACACACACACACACACACACACACACACACACACACACACACACACACACACACACGCACACACACACACATGCACACACGCGCGCGCACACACACACACACACACACACACACACACACACACACACAAATGCTCACACGCGCGTCGCATGCATACATATAGACATGTGGAGACACGCATATGCACACACGTGCATACACATGCATTCTGAGTTTGATAGAATAAGATATGCGCTCTTTTTGTGTCAGAATCGTTGGGATTAATTAACGTGCAATGTAGTGAAATAGAAATGTTTAATGCATAACAATGACCTTAAGTACTCACCCGGGGCTGTAGTAGTCGTAGGCGTTGTTGTGGACGTAGCTGAGAACAAGAAAAATACATCATGTGATATCATTCCGCCAAGCATTCCTTTCATATAAATCATTATGACCGCTTAAACATGAAGCTGGGACACGCCTCTCCATTTAACCTTCACAACTAACAATTATATTAATTTATAAGGAATTTAATCATAGTACAATAAGACTGAAGTTCGATTCACTACATTGTGGCACACAATTTAAGTCTATAAATATATATAGCGTTATTAATTTTAGTTTTAAGCATTCTGGTGTAACCCCTAAGAAAACTATATTGTCAGAATCTCAACTGTAATGTATCTATACAGGTAAGCTGGTGAATGTTTTCAAACTAATTTCACAGGAGCGTGATGCTGTGTTATTCATCATGCCCATATGCCGTAATACCATTCAGTGAAATTAGTTTCGGAATGCTCACCAGAATAGCTCTTGCATTGTACATTATCATTTCGTATTTGACATTTCTGGAGTTTACAGGGCCCTGCGTTGAAAAAACTAACCCTACCGAAGAACAGTATATAGTATATGTTGTTAGTATAATAATAATAATAATAATAATAATAATAATAATAATAAATAAATAAATAAATAAATACATACAATATAAAAAGGTGGCGGTGGTGTGGTTGGTGTGTCTAAGAACAAACATATACAAAAACTGTAATAAAAAAGATCTATATTCTATTCAGTGCCGTACAACATCGGGCTACCCGGATGAGTACCTAGATTATCCAGACTCGAATATTCATATACATAGATAAAGAAAAATCTATGATGTTCACTTTCATAATATTTCTTTTCTTAATAATCACAGGGGTGTAACTTTTCTCAACAGGCTATGGCGAACATGCACGTGAAACTGTGTACACCTCGATACAACAAAGAAACGTATATCTGAAATATATGTTATTTATATACCATTATGTATAATGGTTCAGAGAAAAACAAGAATATTTGAAAGAATTTTGAAACGATTGGCTAAGTGACACTGAATCATTTGGCCCCGCGAAAATCAATGTACAATTTGGATTCGCAGTGACCTCAGCGTTGTCGAATATTTAAAAAACCGCTATTATTTCATAGCAGTGCGTGGTCTGTGCCCTCACAGCAGGATTGGTGAAGTACCCTCCCAGCGGGACTAATGACGTACGCTCCCATCTGGACTAGTGACGTACTCTCCCAGCGGGACTGGTGACGTACCCTCCCAGCGGGACTGATGAGGTATCCTCCCAGCGGGACTGGTGACGTACTCTTCATACCCAACAATGGAATTTCTAATTTGCCAGTACGAGTTATCGCACATAATTCTCTTCTTCTCCGACAGGGCTAAATTCCTAAGCCCGTACATTTCGGGTAAACTGACAAGGCCTTTGGAAAACCAGTCTACCGTGACAACACGTGGACAGGCTTTTCACACATGTGCAGGGAATTATCTTTTGTTTGCCTGCACTCGCTTAACCAGAACCGACGATCAGAATCTGTTGGGTGTGCGGGTGTTGACGATATATTTATTAGATGAATGGTTTGGCTTTGCGAGACTCTATATAACAGTATGCACGTCTCGTGACGATCTGGTAAAGTCGAGGTATTCCACAGAGCATTTTCTAGTTTCTAAATAACCCTTTCAACAAGATATATCCCTATGAAGTACACATTTATTTATGACACACCGAAGTCTGAATTTTTGGAAACCATTATCGAACTGGAAGTTGTTTCCGCCTTAAACAGCAAACAGCTTCAAGACGAATTAGGTTTAAAATATGCCGCATTACAATGCTTCAATCATAGATGTTGCTGTATTCGGTTATGGCATGGAACACGGTGCGTGTATCATTCAAATCAATACAGGACCACCAACGCCGAGACAAACAGAAAAACCTGGATATGGCCAGCACATTGTGGGCCCATACCAAAGAGTGATTATTAAAAACAAGATCTCTTAATACGAGTCATTAACCACAGTAAATGGCGTGTTTTGGGTTACACAATGCCAATTCTTTATGACGTGTGGTCTTACGACCACGCGCCTCAAAGGGCCGCCAACTGTCCACTATAGACAGGTTTGTCTGGATTTCCTATATTAGCGTATTCCTATCAAGACACCAACTTCAAATCACTCATGTAGACTCACGCATTCTCGCTAAATAAGAAAAACTCAAACTGCCAAGTAGTTTAAAAGCACTAAGACAAATTTATTATATACAAAATTTATGCATTACCGGTGATTGTATCCATGTTTTGACACAGTGACAGTTTCAGTGAAAGAAATACAAGTGCTATTGTTACTGACAACTATTTGCGCCATTGTTGACGATGGCAGCAGCTACGGTCAGTCAAATGATTTCAAAGTGTTCAACATGTATGATCCTGCGACCATAGGAACTAGGAGCGTATTTCGAAAACATTTGGACTGAAAGTTGCTGCTGTTACCAAGAACATTGATATGATTTGCAAGTGCAGTATTCTTTAACCGCATGGAAAAGCCATCGAAGGACTCATTGTTAACCCTTTCAAGATGACGACGAGCAAAACCTGGAAATACAGCAGTTTTGAGGAATATCCATTTGCAGGCCAAGAGAAGATGATTCTTGCCATTGGAATGACTGAGTTCGATAAGTGAGCCAGTCTTTCCCGTGGTACATTTTCAAAAATAGTCTTGTTTTGGCCTGTAAATGAACATTCAATAAGCAAATTCTTTAATTTTCTAGACCAGGTTTAGCCAGTAAAGGGATAAAATAACATTAAGGACAGGCTTATAGCTTGGAAACATTGTTGGTGAGAACTGTTCCTGTCTAAGAGAGAAAAGGCCTGCAGCAACATTGTTTCGCAAAAGTAAGAATACTTATTGTATAAAGTGGAATGGAATTGAGTAATATACCTTGATAACACCCATATCATTCCATGTAATAGAGGGACCCATTTAGCTAAACCACGCCCATGTCTAGCTATGCCCCGACCATTTCTAGCTATGCCCCGCCAATTTCTAACTAAGCTCAGCCCACGCTTTGCGCGCGCTGGACTATATTTCTATGCTTTGAACCCTGAATTCCCAGAATCCTAATTTCAACATTATTATACATGTAAGAGGTTGAATATTTTGAAAGCAATTTGACTGGGTGCCGTTGCTAAAAGCATACAGTCAAATAAGATTCAAAATGTTCAACAAAATGCTTAGTAGATAGTAAATTGTAAACTTGATGGAGTATTCCAGCTCCATGATGGAGTATTCCATCTCCATGATGGAGTAACCTCTGTCAACTAGATCATTGACTCGCACCAGCTGCTAAAAGTAATTTTTAAACTGTCATGTTATTTTAACAAACTTAAAAAAACAGACTATTAAAACTTAAAGTTTATTTATTTAATTATTTATATTTTGTATTTTATTTTTATTTATTTTATTTTATTTTATTTTATTTTATTTTCAAACAGCAAATAATTTATCTTGGCTATCAAGTCGAATAGATTGCCAATATCATTCTCTGTCTGGCATAACGTCTCAAGTGGTTACAACTCAAACACTAGGGTGGGGCAGGTGAATCTAACACCTCTGTCGGCGTCAATCGAAACTAAAAAAGATGTTTTCATGTAGTCTATTCGATTTCTCGCAGCAATTTCTAAATGCTTTCAAATTTTCAATACACGTATCATCATACGATACTACTATAACAAGTGTGTGTGTGTGTGTGTGTGAGAGCGCACGTGCATGTGCGTGCGCGTGTGTGGGCGTGGGCGTGGGCGCGTGCGTGGGCGTGGGCGCGTGCGTGGGCGCGAGCGTGGGCGCGTGCATGGGCGCGTGTGTGGGTGCATGCGTGGGCGCATGCGTGGGCGTGTGTGCGTCTGTGCGCGTTTGGCTTGCGTGTGTGCACGTGTGCATTCTATCTAGTTGTCAGAGATGTACACTGACATATGCTGATATATAGAGAATACAGTTTACCACATGGTTGGACTTGGACCTCTACGCGAGGGGGACATGTGCTCGGTCGGCCAGTAATTATTGATCTTACGCGAAACCTGCGGCAGACACTATGGCCCCTGATCGGGGTCCATGTTCCAAATCCCTCGTTGCCTTTAAAAATGCCCATCATGCTTAGATTTGTTCATCAACATAATGATAACCAGTGAAACGGATATATTCCAAATATTCAATAGCCCTCCGATAGGATGCCTTAAAAATTGTCATAATCAAACTTTGACAGACAGACTATCGGATAAAACGAGCCAGCGACAGACTGGCTGCTTGGAAGATAGATCAACAAATTGGCAGAGAATATATGCACAATGGTGTGTGCGTGCGTGTGTGGACGCGTGAATGTGCGCGTGCATGTGCACTTGTGTGCGTGTTTTAGCTTACTCCATGATGAGACACGCTGTGCTAGGAACGTAAGCAACACCAAGCCACAGAAAAACAGCAAATTCTGGGCCATCTTGTCAGTCTGTAAAATAGAATTTGGTAAAAACTAGAAAAATAACACACATCTATAAATTTGCCAAACGTGTTCCCATGGGTTCACCTTGATAGTTCAACATCCGAATAAAGGAGGAGTTTTGGGCATGAGGTTGGACGCCTCAAACCTGAACAATAACGAATTTCTACAGAAACAAGCGAATCCACCTATATCTGTGAATGGAACGATGTAGATCAGATGATTAGATTTTTTAACATTTCCGAGTACAATATATATTTTTATTGTACTCGCCCACGTGCTTAAAAATCAGGATTTTTAAACACAACGTGGGTGAGTATAATAAAAATCCATATTGTACTCGGAAATGTTAAATGATCTATTTATTCAAAACAAATGGCCAGTGGTGACATTCTCAGCAAGTATGGTAGTGACCCATTGAAAACTCTAGTTGTAGTAGCAGTTTAAAGATCAATTTTGAAAATCCCCATACATTTCCTATGGGACATTTCGGCCCACTCAAAGGTGGGTAGCTAGAAAACCGTTGGGCCGATTCAAAATAAAAGTAATAGCATGCTAAGGCTCAATGGGTCTTACATGTTGGCCAAGTTTGGAGTTGAACGGTGGAAACTGTAGGAGGAGATAGGTTGCAAAATATTGTGAATAATAAGAATAATAATAACTAGAGTACATTTACTGAAGTAACTGTAACTCTGCAATGACATAGCATTAAAGATTATTGTACGGTCTCATCCCATATGACCGCCATTTTGAAAAATAAAATTAAACAGTTAATGGACTCAATCAATTTCAACAGGTAAAGGGATGTAATTCGTACCAAAATCAAAAATTTGTAAATTTGCTCCCAGATTCACCTTGAACTTGGTCTGGTCACTTTCAAACCATCACCGGTATGCATGATATACCATTAATACAGTTTTCATGAAAATCAAGGATAAAGCCCTGAAGTGTCAAATAAACGAGAAATTAATGAATTTAGTTTGGCCCAGGTAGTCAGAGAATTGAAATTCATCAGATTTAATTGACTTATTCAACTTCAACAGGTAAAGGGAGGTAATTTATGCCAAAAAAAGAATGGTAATTTTGACCCATGATTGACCTTTAATTTATGCCAAAAAACAAAGATTTGTCATTTTGACCCTCCTTGACCTTGGTTGGGTCACTTTAAAACCATCAGCATTGGATTTGGCATGTGTGATATACCATTAATATAGGTTTCATGAAAATCAAGGATAAAGCCCTGAAGTGTCAAATAAACGAGAAATTAATTAATTTATTTTGGCCCAGGTAGTCAGAGAATTGAAATTCATCAAAATTAATTGATTTATTCAACTTCAACAGGTAGAGGGAGGTAATTTATGCCAAAAAAAGATTTGTAATTTTGACCCCTGATTGACCTTGACCTTGATCGGGTCCGTTTCAAACCATCAGCATTGGATTTGGCATGTGTGATATATCCTTAGTAAAGTTTTCATGAAAATCAAGGATACAGCCCTGAAGTGTCAAATAACCGAGAAATTAATGAATTTGGTTTGGCCCAGGTAGTCAGAGAACTGAAATTAATCAGATTTAATTGACTTTCTCAACCTCAACAGGTAAAGGGAGGTAATTTATGCCAAAAAACAAAGATTTGTCATTTTGACCCCTGATTGACTTTGACCTTGGTCAGGTCACTTTCAAACCATCAGGATTGGATTTGGCATTCTTGGTGGTAACATCCTCACCAAGCACCATTGTGATCTGATCAAATCTCTAGGTGTAGTAGCACTTCAGACATTCATTTGAAATCCCCATACATTTCCTATGTGAGTATTTTCCATGCATTCTGGGGTCAAAGGTCTGGCGGCCATTTCTAAAAAAATAATTTTCAGAAACAAATGGCCAGTGGTAATATCCTCAGCAAAAATGGTAGTGATCCATTGAAAACTTTAGCTGTAGTAGTAGTAGTAGTAGTAGTAGTAGTAGTAGTAGTAGTAGTAGTAGTAGTAGTAGTAGTAGTAGTTGTAGTAGTAGTAGTAGTAGTAGTAGTAGTAGTAGTAGTCGAATTGAACGCATGCGTTTATTTAGCTCTGCAATTGCTGCCCGAATTTGCTAGTCTCTAGCGCGATTTTGTGGATACATTTTATACATATATTTCGTATTAGTATTTCCTTTCAAACTTTATGTTTAATTTGTAAATTCTTGTCTTGGTTGGAGCGCATTTTGTGTCTCCATTTTCTAAAGGCATTCCTCTTAGCTGGCCATTTAATAGGGCTCCTCTTACAATTTTGAAAATCCCCATACATTTCCTATAGGACTTTTTTGCCCACTAAATGGTGGGTAACTCGAAAACCATTGGGCGGATCCAAAATAAAAGTAATCAGCCATTGGTTGTGATATAGGCTCTTGAAGTTGACTAAGTTTGGAGTTAATCATATGAAAACTGTAGGAGGAGATAGCTCCTAAACTTTTGGGAGAAGAAAAATAATAACCGTAACACATTTACTGAAGTAGCTGTAAATCTGCGATGACTGGGTATTAAGTAGTATTATAAGCCCTCTTCTCATATGATCATTGAACATGTCTGATGCTGATCTGATAAAAAGTCCAAGTGTTGTCTCAGTTCAAAGATCGATAGTTGAAATTCCAATACTTTTACAAAGGGTATGGAAAAGCTGATTTCTTGAAAAAATAAATGACAGATTAATGCATTAAAGGTAAAGGGGAGGAAATTCAGGCAAAAAACTCATAATTTCTTCTGGTCATAAATTACCTCCCTTTACCTGTTGAAGATGATGAAGTGCAGGTAACTTATGCCAAACATGAAAACTGGAAAGCTTTACTAATGAATTACCTTGACCCGAACGGCGATATTAAAATTTTTATTGGAAACCTTTTAGATCTCTCAATGTTCTAGAATCTGGCCAGGTTTGAAGAGAATCGGAAGAAAACTATAGGAGACAACACTGTTCCAATATTGTTCCCATAGGTTTATGGGGATATGTGGCACACAAAAAGCGGATTTTCTCGAAAACCTTTGGACAGATCAACTTTAAATTTGAGAGCAAGTCAAGTCACTATGAGCGCTAGAGGTTGACCAAATTTGAAGTCCATCTGACCAAAACTCATTTTGGCGGCCATTTTGAAAAAGAAATCAGCCAAAAATATTTTTTTGGTCATTTTGACAACAAACGGTGCGCTTGGTCGTTATTTTTCCACCCAAAAAAATTTCCATCCTGTGTTCATTTCTGCAAAAAACGAAAACTGGTATTTTTGCCGAACATTTTTCTATGGCGATCATTTGAAAAAATATTTTTTTCAAAAATAATCATCAGTGGCAACATCCTACCCAAGTATGGGAGTGCTCCAATCAAAACTCTAGGTGTAGTAGCACTTCAAACATCCATTTGAAATCCCCATACATTTCCTATGGGACTTTTTTCATGCATTCTGGGGTCAAAGGTCAAAAAAAAAATTCCAAAAACAAGTCGCCAATGGTAACATCCTCACCAAGTATGGTAGTGATCCGATCAAAACTCTAGGTGTAGTAGCACTTCAAAGATCAATTTTGAACGTTACCCCCAGACATTTCCTATGGGACATTTTGCCGACTCAAAGGTGGGTAGCTCGAAAACTATAGCGTGGGTACAAAATCAAAGTAAGATCTATCGATTCCCATATGTCTAATAGAAGTTGACCAAATTTGGAGTTGATCGGATGAAAACTGTAGGAGGCGATTCGATCCAAACTTTTGAAGGAAGAAAAAGTTTAATAATAATAATAATAATAATAATAATAATAATAATAATAATAATAATAATAAATAGAGAACATTTACTGAAGTAACTGTAAATCTGTGATGTATGGCCATGAAGAAATAGTATAAGGCCTCTTCTAATAAAGAGATGAAATATGGTGTGTCTTATAACATGATCATTGAAGTTGCTTGATGAAAGGCAGGTAACATATGCCAAACATGAAAACTGGAAAGATTTGCCCGTGAATGACCTTGACCCCAAGGGAGATATTAAAATTTTCAAAGGAAATTATTTAGATCTCAAGCCTCTAGAATCTGGGCAGGTTTGAAGAGAATCGGAAGAAAACTATAGGAGATAACACTGTTCCGATATTACTCCCATAGGTTTACTATGGGGATATGTGGCAGCCAAAAACTGATTGTCTCGAAAACTGTTGGTCGGATCAACCTGAAATTTGACAACAAATCAAGGTAATATAAGCCCTAGAAGTTAACCAAATTTCAAGTCCATCTGACCAAAATTCATTTTGATGGACATTTTGAGAAAAAAAAGGTTCGCCTGCTTGTCATTTAAAAAAAAATGTATGGGAATGCTCCGATCAAAACTCTTAAGTGTAGTAGCACATCAAACATCCATTTGAAATCCCCAAGTAGTAGAGTCGGAATTAAAATGATACCACCTCCCTCAACTGGCCACCATTCAGCGATCCGTGGCCCCCACCGTCCTCTCAATCTCCGGGGCATAGGAATTTGAGACATGTGATGACGTGGTCGAGATGGGAGCTGCTGACATGGAAGGTGGTGGCGAAAATAAAACTCCCGTGCGGACCCCACTGACCGGGAGAACCTCCTCAGGATACCGGCCAGTTGCCGGCCTCTATTCTGTGTAGGGTCAGACAAACACGTAGTCTCTGCCAGAGTCGCATCGGCATGATGGGTCCACCCATAGTGTCTTCCATCTACCTTGACAACGCGCCCCTGGTAGGAGGCTAATGTGCTTAGCATTTGCACCACGGCATACTCTGGCATGTTCACATGTTATGCAGAGAATCTGGTGCTGAGCAGGTGTCTCCAGCAGACAACCACGTCCTACCCTCTCCACACCATTGAAGTGGCAGACAGACCCGATCTCTTCACGTGGGTGAAACCTTCTCGCCATTCACATACATCAATGTTTTTGATGAAATCTACTTCATCAACTTGAACACCCAACTTCAGGCCTTTATGCCATTGTTGTGTCTGAGGGAGATTCCCCTGTACTAGCTCTGCCATTGATTCCATCTTCTCTCTCATCTTCCAGACATATTGCGCAGTGTTCTCCACTGAAGGAACAGCCCCTAGCCAGACCTCCTTGACCACATCCAAAGGATCTATTGCATATATACCACTAGATCAACTCAAAGGTCCGAATAGTTACAAATACACTCTTCTCAGAAACTATCTTCCTAGCAGACCTTTGACACACCTCACTGGTCTGACACTACATGACAACATCTCTAAATATACCTGGCAAATAATAGTTCTTCAATAATCTGGCAAATAATAGTTCTTCAATAATCTTGTTTTTGGTCTCCTCTATTCCTAGATGACATTCAGTGAAATAGCATGTGTTACCTTCATCAATCTTAAGCGACATGTTTTTGGCACCCCAGTCTGCGTAGCTGGATGGATTCCACTGCTGGATTCCCAATGACGAAGCAGAAGTACATCTTTCCTGAAGCAATATACATTTTCTTTTACAGTTACAATCTGATGGGTGAACTAATTGTTCCACCTTGTACAGGGAGTCATCTTCCTCCTGCAACTGCTTTAGTTCGTCTGGCCCACAATCAAGGATATTCCCAGAACTTGATCTACGTGGCAAAATTTTCTTCTCATTGACCACCCCATCAGCAGCAGCCCCATCTACTTCTGCCACCAACTCATCTCATGAGATGTTGGTTTCATCTGTAGCATCTTTACTGTATTCTGGTTCTGACTGAAAAGTCGTCAGCCCACCGGGCAACATAAGAGTCTCTTCAGGCACTCTATTGAGCACCATCTCTTTCTGCAACGCAATATTGTTCTGCTTCTCTTCTTCCGTTTCTATTCTCTCTGAAGCAACGTTGCTGTCTGTTAACGTGTTACAGCATAGCTATGTGGTTGGAGTAGGTGGAGTGGGTATAGGGCAAATTTGTCGAGAAGGGCTTGTCAATAAGACATGGTAAATTACAGTGGCACAGTTCTTGGGACACTTTATTGTTGCTTGCAGCTATATTTATTATTATTATTATTATTATTATTATTATTATTATTATTATTTTTATTATTATTATTATTATTATTATTATTATTATTATTACCTTTCGCAGAGAAAGCTCAGATTGGTTCACGGCGTTAACTTTAATGCGTGTTTCGACTTGATGTAGATGGCGCTTCGGTCGTCACGAGTACATGTAAGACTAGCAGCAAACACAAGTATTTTTACAATAAGCGGCTCATGTCCTGAAGCATTATCACGTGAAAATAACCGCAGTGTCCTGTTGAAATATATATAAAACGATTTATGAGTGGAAATTTGAGAAGATATATTTTTAGAATAGAAGCATTTTTAAGAGAAAATAAGCTGAACTTCCTGGTGATGTATACCACACGGTTATGAACTCTCTGTACTCGCAAACACCCACCCATATATACGTTTATAAACTCTTCAGACACGGAAACACCTACCCATACACACGTTTATAAACTCTTCAGACACGGAAACACCTACCCATACACACGTTTATAAACTCTTCAGACACGGAAACACCTACCCATACACGCGTTTATAAACTCTTCAGACACGGAAACACCTACCCATACACGCGTTTATAAACTCTTCAGACACGGAAACACCTACCCATACACACGTTTATAAACTCTTCAGACACGGAAACGCCTACCCATACACGCGTTTATAAACTCTTGAGACACGGAAACACCTACCCATACACACGTTTATAAACTCTTCAGACACGGAAACACCTACCCATACACGCGTTTATAAACTCTTCAGACACGGAAAAACCTACCCATTCACGCGTTTATAAACTCTTCAGACACGGAAACACCTACCCATACACGCGTTTATAAACTCTTCAGACACGGAAACACCTACCCATGCACGCGTTTATAAACTCTTCAGACACGGAAATACCTACCCATACACGCGTTTATAAACTCTTCAAACACGGAAACACCTACCCATACACGCGTTTATATACTCTTCAGACACGGAAACACCTACCCATACACACTTTAATGGACTCTCTGGACTACCAAACACCTACCCATACACACTTTAATGGACTCTCTGGACTCGCAAACACCGACCCATATATACTTTAATGGACTCTCTGGACTCGCAAACACCTACTGATGCACACTTTAATGGACTTTCTGGACTCGCAAACACTGACCGATACACACTTTAATGAGCTCTCTGTACTCGCAAACACGGACCTAAACTCTTCAGACACGGAAACACCTACCCATACACACTTTAATGGACTCTCTGGACTCGCAAACACCTACCCATACACACTTTAATGGGCTCTCTGGACTCGCAAACACCTACCCATACACACTGTAATGGACTCTCTGGACTCGGAAACACGTACCCATACAAACTTTAATGGAACACCTGTTTCCCCTTAAGGAACGAGGGAAATAAAAGGACCTTTCCAGTTTTAGCTATTTCCGGCCATGCTCGTATTTGGATCTATCGGTTGCTGAACGAGATAAATTTAGGTAACAGGAGATGGGAAGTCATGTTGCCTTTCTGCTAAGCCCAGTTGATTTAAGTCAGCTTGAAGATATATGTACTTGCGGCAGTGTCAAATGTACATAAAGTTGCAATAACCACCAAACATATACTGAAAATAAATAATTAAATTGATACTGCCTATCAATTTCCAGAAAATCATACAGGTAAGCTGTTGAATATTTTGAAACCATTTTGACTGTGTGCTGATGCTGCCGATAGTTTCAAAATATTCAACAGCTTTATTAAATAGTAAGGATATGCAATTTGTACAACAACGCTTAGTCCATCACGAAGTATGCGGTCGTGACGTACTTATCTACGCCATTCTTGACTTTTTTCCTGGACCTCACTGCGCTCCCCTTTAGACTAACATAAATCTCATGTAAAGACAAATAGGCAATGACATATTTATCACCGGTTCATACGCGTATACAACCGAGCAGGATGGTTACACATGGGAGATTTCAAGTTGAGTTTTTCCAAAAAAATTATCTTTAAAATAATTAGCCAAGCATACCGCCATCAGATTTGTAATGCAAGTGGGGTGTCTGACTACCAAGGTTGAAAGCGTTTTTGGCAAACGTGATAATCATCACATGCTGACCGTGACAATAAATGTGGCTATTTAATTATTTTCTATCTGTTTCCTGTTAACGTGTGACGTCCACGCGTATAAATATGGAGGCCAAGGTAGGTATTTGATTGGTTTTCTGTAGGCATCGCCGTAAGGCACAGAAATGGTCCATGCATGCATGTGTGCGTCTGCCCATCCCGGTGTTAATCAAACCTAGTATCAGTTGGTGAGACATAGAATTAGGTCCCGACCATGCGCGCCTGTGTGCGTCTATTCGTCCCGCTGCTAGTCAAATGTAGCAAACGTCGTTTGGTTGTTCGGTCAGTCAGATGCGCTGTCAGTGGTTGTAGTAGTAGTAGTAGTAGTAGTAGTAGTAGTAGTAGTAGTAGTAGTAGAAGCAGCAGTAATAGTAGTAGTAGTAGTAGTAGTAGTAGTAGTAGTAGTAGTAGTAGTAGTAGTAGTAGTAGTAGTAGTAGTAGTAGTAGTAGTAGTAGTAGTTGTAGTAGTAGTAGTAGTAGTAGTAGTAGTAGTAGTCGAATTGAACGCACGCGTTTATTTAGCTCTGCAATTGCTGCCCGAATTTGCTAGTTTCTAGCGCGATTTTGTGGATACATTTTATACATATATTTCGTATTAGTATTTCCTTTCAAACTTTATGTTTAATTTGTAAATTCTTGTCTTGGTTGGAGCGCATTTTGTGTCTCCATTTTCTAAAGGCATTCCTCTTAGCTGGCGGTTTCCGCCATTTAATAGGGCTCCTCTTACAGTGGTCAATGCAATACATTTCTCCCCGCGCCAGTCTGCTATTTCTATAGTTCGTAGGCTAGCGCATTATATTTGGCAAGATCGCTTGAGTGAGTGGATTTAATTCCTTTGTCATTTGTATGCACAAGCCTAGTTCTTTAATTATATAGATCCTTATAGTCAGTTGGCTGTCCCCGGTCAACTCGAACAGACTAACAAATATATGACTGTACTATCTATTCATATATTTGTTAGTATACTTTAATCGGCTAGGTGTTAGTGAACCACTTAGAAAGTGGTTCAAACTAACAAATATACGACTGTACTCTCTATTCGTATATTTGTTGCTAGACGTCAGGGTTTCAAAAGGGGACACTATTTATTTAGTGTTTAGCTCTTTCCCTGACGTCCTGGTGTTATATACGTATATATTTATATTATATAGTGTAGTAGTATGGGGTTGCTCCTTTTATAAACCACCATGGCAACCTATACGCGTACCCTAAGCCATAATATAACAACTAAGGGGTGGGGTGTCACGACTATCGACGTGTATCTTGGGTTAAAGGACGTCGTTGGCGCGGGACCTGCTACTTTGCAGGGGCTTATCAATGTTACTAAAACTGTATGGAATGTAACAGTGTCAAATGAGGGGGTCAAGGAAAAGCTTCTGGAAGATGTTCTTATTGTAAAAGGTGAAGTTTGTAACGTAGAGGAAATCGAGTCAGATAGGTTGCTAGTGAAGATGAAAGTTCCACTAGAAATTCCAGATGACAGAATCATGAGTGAACTCAAGAAGTATGGCAAGGTGCAAAAGATTGAACGGGAAACGTATCCCTTTGACAGAACGCTAGAAAACGGTGTAAGACGTATCTGGTTTGATAAAGTGGATAGGCCTTTACCAAGCAGATTGACGCTTGATGGCAGCTTTGTCCTGCCCTTATGGTATAGAGGGCAAATTAAAGAATGCCGGATCTGGCTAAGTACTGACCATTTGGCAACAGATTGTCCCAATCGAAACAAATGTTTGCTCTGGTTCAGTTGACCATTTTAAATGGCGCTGTCCAAAAAATCAAAACAAGCCCTCAGCATCACGAGATAATCACCCATTAAAGGATGCAACTGAGTCAAATGCTTCTGAAGCAACTGCTACGGAAGCTGTTGTTGTGGTTCATGCCTCTGTAAATGACACAAACAAATCATCAAATCCTGTTAAAGTAACTACAGTTGATGAAATTCATGTATTAGAGGATGGTATAACCTTAAGTCAAGAAAATAATCAAAATGCAGTGGAGCCAAACGTTGCTGTAAAAGACACGCAGGAAAATGATGATCTTACAGAAGAGCCAGTTTACAATTCCTTAGAAGATGAATTAAAATTAGGACAGGATAAGGTTACGACTCAGAAGACAGAAAGTTCAGTCGATTTTCCGCTAAGCCCACTTGATTTAAGTCCGCTTGAACATATGGTAAATCATGCTCCTGCCAAATGTTACTTAAGTAGCAATAAGCGTCACAAAGAAGACAATAGCTCAGAATCTGAGATTGAAGTAAATGATATGGATGATGATACAATTGTCAGTTGCAGAATCAGATGTGTCCATTCAAACACAGAGTTCGCAGATGAAAGATGAAATGGTAATGTACCGATCAGAAGGGGGTGGAGTGTTAGTGCCATATGTAACGGCGAGAGGCGTGAAATATCGTATACTGCACCGTGATTCTGATATTTCCAAATATGAATATTTGTCTGTGGTAGAACTAGGAAATATTGAATTGGCCGGAAAATTAGGTAAATGGTCTAAGAAACGAGATAAAAAAAGAAATCAAGTTAATCTAATGATGGCGGTTGTAAACATCATTTTACAAATTATGATTATCTGCACCATCAATTGCAGAGGAGTAAATACCGAATTCAAGCAGCGCCACTTGTTTAAAGAATTAGCACATGAGAGAGTTGATATTGCTTTTCTACAAGAGACCAACTTTCAAAAAAATGAAGTGTATGAATCTCTCAAAGATATCTCAAAAGGGCAGATTTTTTTTTCTTTATCACAAGATAATAGTGCGGGAGTGGCCATTCTTATCCTGCCCCACTGGCTCAACTATGTTGACGTTATATCGTTGTCATCAGATACAACTGGAGGAGGGATATGTGTATCAATTGATGTACTAAACACAAGTTTAAATTTGATGTGCGTTTATGCACCTACCTCTCATCAATTGCGCCGTGAATTTCTAAATGATGTTTCCACAATAATTCAAGACAGAACGCCTGATAACCTAATTATGGGCAGTGACTTTAATTGCATTTGAGACGAGGCTAAAGACAGAAACTCTAGGTCTAATTTTAATGACACATCGCATAATATTTTGAAACACATTTGTGAAAATAAAAGCTTGTTAGACACTTATCGGATTGAAGATCCAGAAGGCCAGGATTTTACTTGGTTTTCAACCGATGGAAGGTTAGCTTCAAGGTTAGACAGGATCTATGTAGAACGTTCATTGAAAGGTTACATGTGTAAAACTAACATAAAACCAGTAACTTTCACTGATCACAATATGTTTTCCATCACATTAGACAATGCTGACTGGGTCAAACGAGGAGATGGATTTTGGAAACTTAATGTAGCATTGCGACGAGATAGTTGCTATCGCAAATGCGTGGAAAGTAGCTGGAGGCATTGGGATGGAAGAAGAGGTTCGTATGAATGTATAACAGACGGGTGGGGAGATGCTAAATCAGACCTGAAATATATTTCAAGGCAGTATTCCATTAGGAAAGCACGTGGAATACGAAAGCGTAAAAAGGCGCTTCAGAGGTCGTTGTGTAAAATTAATAAGAAAATTAATGATGGGGAATATAATTATTACGAACTATTAGTTAAATTAAAAGGTAGACTAAATGAAATAGAGCAATATCAGTTTGATGGCGCCAAAATAAGGTCAAGAGCACAAATGCACACCGAGGGCGAAAAGCCTACACGTTACTTTTGTAACTTGGAAAAAGCAAGAGGTATAGAGAAATTAATGCGCTCACTGAAGACTAATGATGGAGTATCAGTGTGCTCAAATTCAGAAATGATGGAAACAGTATCCGAATTTTACAAATCATTGTATAAATCTGAGGGAAGTGATGAAACTGCAACTAGAGATGTTTTAGCTAATATAACGAAAAGACTTCCAGATTCATGTCGTGAAAGCTGTGACCAATCAATAACAATTGATGATTTGACAAAATCCCTCAAAGGTATGAAGTTAGAAAGGTCTCCTGGATGTGACGGACTTCCAGTTGAATTTTATCAAACATTCTGGCACATATTTGGGCCAGTATTAGAAGAAATAGCAACCAGCATTTTTAAGCAAGGGCATCTCCCTACATCGATGGCCCAAGCATATGTTCGGCTTATATACAAGAGGGGTGACAGAAATAAAATACAGAATTATAGACCAATCTCTCTACTCTGTGTAGATTATAAGATTATTACTCGGGCACTAACATTAAAACTTGGCGCAGTTTTAGGCGAAGTCATTCATGATGATCAAACCTGCTCTGTGCCAGGAAGATCAATATTAAACAACACTTTTCTTATACGGGACCTTATTCAATTAGTTGAAAAGGATTGTATCCCAGCAGCAATAATAGCACTTGATAACGAGAAGGCGTTTGACAGACTGGAATGGGATTGCTTGTTTAATTCTTTAGACCATATTGGCTTTGGTTCAAGATTTATTAAATGGGTCAATATTTTACATACTGATATAACAAGTTGCTATTTAGTAAACAATCAGTTATCCAAACCTGTAGTGTTGGAACGAGGTGTCAGACAGGGTTGCTCACTGTCCCCGCTTCTATTCGTCATAGCTATGGAATCGTTGGAGGCCACATTGAGGCAACGCAATGACTTTCAAGGAATATGTATACGTGGCGTAGAAAGGCCACTAAAGGTTTCTCAATATGCAGATGATACGACTGTATTTGCGGGTAAAAATACGGATTTTAGAATTTTAAATGGAGTATTAACAGATTTTCAAAAGGCATCAGGGCTTAGAGTCAATGAAGACAAATCTAAGGGATTATTTTTGGGCGATTGGAAGGGCAGAACTGATAATGTGATGGATATTAACTGCTCAAATGATGTCATAAAAATTTTGGGTATTTACTTTAGTAGAGAACAAAATGTATTACTAAACTGGGAAGAAAGGATATCCAAGCTAAAGTGTGCATTACTAAATTGGAAACGACGTCGCCTAACTGTCTTTGGCAGGACATTTGTCCTTAATAATTTAATTTTATCTGAACTATGGTATACCGCTTCTGTAGTTCATATGCCCAAATCAGTAGAGTCAAAGATCAACACGTTACTTTTTTCCTTCTTATGGGAGGACAAAGCCCATTTAGTATCACAGTCAATCCTCGCCAATGAAAAGCATGCTGGAGACCTGGATTTGGTTAATGTTTCAGCAAAGTGTGCTTCTTTAAAATTTAAATTCTTGAATAAGTTACGTACTTCAAACTCATCTTGGTCAAGTGTTTCAAGGGCACTTCTCCAAAGGTACGTTGACCCATTTCCAGTAGACTGTTTTTTTATGTGCCACCTAATCATCAAAAGATTCCAAATGTATATAAAGAACAGCTCGAAGCCTTAAAAATATTTACACGATCAATGCCACAACCCAATTGTTGGGAAGGTACCTTAGAGCAACGTCGTTGGGGCAACGAGTTGATTCGTGATAATGATGATGTATTATATTTGCCCTCTATGGCCAAAAATGGTATTCAATATTTACGTTACTTGGTAAATCCGAAATCTCGTAAATGGATTGCGATGCAAGATGTAGCAAGAATAACATCAATGAGACATATTAATGCTCAGCGCTTATTTGTTAGAATAAAGAATGCAATACCTGTTATATGGTTCAAATTGCCGAAAGCACGTGGAAACATTGATATGTTGCAACCAACATTAGTATTTATGTCAGAACATATAAAATACAACATGGCATCTAGAGACTGGTATAGAATTATAATGCAAAGTCGGAGACAGAGTCCTATTGTGGTTAGGCATTGGAAGAATTTAGGATGCACGCCAAAGAACTGGAAAAATGCCTGGAAAGCAATACATCTACTTTGTCTACCAGGAAATGCACGGGACCTGGCATGGCGATTACTCCATCGAAGGCTATGGGTCGGCCATCTTACTTATATGTGTAAAATAACAAGTACAGACCGGTGCTTATTATGTAATACTGAGGAGGAAACGATAGACCATCTATGTACTCAGTGT
Source organism: Chaetoderma sp. LZ-2023a (assembly GCA_034401795.1). NCBI lineage: Eukaryota > Metazoa > Mollusca > Caudofoveata > Chaetodermatida > Chaetodermatidae > Chaetoderma > Chaetoderma sp. LZ-2023a. The sequence goes on along the minus strand of CM067361.1, from coordinate 75,296,009 downwards.
CGCATAACTACAGGCTTTTGGGTATATATCAATATGCTCCTTGCTAAATTTGGAACCAAATATGTGAATTTAGTGGCTGAAACAATTTTGTTCAAAGATTGCTCAACTATCAGACGAATCATTAATAACAAGGAGAAAGAATTGTTAATAACCCTGTTATCTGTAGGAGTGTGGGACATCTGGAAGCATCGGTGTTCAGATGTCAGAGATAAAACCGGCAACAACCATCAGAGAGCCATACAAGCTATATTTCGATCATTGTTGATAAACTGCATTCATTGTGAATTTTACAGGCTAGTAGAACATGGGAGAGAAAGTATATTTAAAGACGTATGGTGCAAAACTGGCCTAGTATCAATTGAATACGGATATCTAAACATATCAGGAGCTTGTATAAGCTAGCACACTCGCTGCCTGCTGTATATTGATAAATGCTATTTTAATTTAATTTAATTGCCTTTATTTTAAAATTTTAATGACTTAGGAGACTCTAATCTTGACGAATATCCTAACCTTGGGATCAGTATATTTAAATATCAAATGAGCATTATGTCAATATTCTGGAGGTGATCCGATTCTCAAGTTAACAGAGTGTGATATCTTACAATTAGCTTCCTGTTGTAAATATTTACTGTAGGTGTATTTGTTCCAGCGTAATTTGCAAAAACTTACAATAAAGTAAATTTAGAATGTGAACCCAAAGCGCCATCTAAGAAGTCATAGTTTGTATACTTTTGCTTTGTGCATTATATTATATAAAGGCTACTACGTCCGTTGGGCATTTGAGAATTGGCTAACTGGCGTCAATGAGTTACTTTTTGTTACTTATTGACGAGTCACCTCGCCACTTGTTGGCGAGCTGCACTTGCCATTTGGCCCTACTACTACACGGTGTGCTACGTTAAACTACATATGATCTACTTAGCCTGCCGGTCATGAATCGGCTCAATGGCATCAATGATTAGCAGTAGCTTACTGCTAATTATTGACGAGTCGCTTTACCACTTGTTGGTTAGCTATGCTCGCCATTTGTGCCTACTACTACACGGTGTGCAAATAGCAATGGCTTTGTTGAATTATGTTTTGTTATCAGCTCTTTAGTAATTATGTTTTCTATGTAGTTATGCCACAGTTGTGGTATATGATAATAGAATATTTTAGCTTGCACTGTTTTGACATGTTAGGTTTGTATTGTTATTCTATTAATAAAGCCTGCTTTTTCAACCGATTTTTTATGGGGGGTTGCAAACCTTTTTAAAGGAGTTCCTCCGTGAAGTGTATCCGACTGCGTCAGCGTCGGATTTTCCAAAAAAAAAAAAAAAGTAGTAGTAGTAGTGGTAGTAGTACTAGTAGTGGCGACTTTCTGCACGCACGCACGCACGCACGCACGCACGCACGCACGCAGGCACACCATCCCTGGCATCACGTCTACTCATCATCATCATCATCATCAACATCATCATCGAGAGAGATGAATAGTAATATTAATAGTAATGATACTACTACTTCTACTGCTGCTGCTGCTGTTTCTGCTGCTAGTGCTGCTGCTGCTGCTACTGCTGCTGCTGCTTCTTCGTCTTCTTCTTCTTCTAGAGGAAGGACGTGTTTAATTCGCTGCGACTTTTTGCGAGATTTAACGTGTTTATTGAAGATAATCGTTGCTAATTTTTGTGCTATGTATATTTAAATTGTTTTTGGAAATGTGTGTAATAATATTTGTGACTGTAATTATTGGAGTAGTAATAAATTAGTTGTGTTTGTGATTGTGTATAGTTAGGTAGTAGGTTTGCATATAGTAGCCATTACTATACCGGCCTGGTTGGCTGGTCAGTGTAGGACTCCTTGATTAACCTATTGTGTGAAGACAATGTGGTCGCAGCCGGTCAGTTTTTCCAGTAAGTTCAAGATGACCAGAAGCGTGACGAATGCGAGCTTGTCCTCGGAGTATGAGCTGTTCACAGGCATAGATAGAAGAAAGAATGGTATAAGAATTGACTGTTTAGACGGTGTGGCTATAGAGGCATATGTTAAATGGGCGGCTTCTGTAGTGGCAGCAGCTAATATCATTGTCGTGAAGCAAAGGAGCTATTATGATATATCTAAAATCTGACAACGATGTAACAAAGCTATGTGTTGAGGGCGTACAGGTAGGTGGTGCGTTTCACAACGTGTACTCCCTTGAAAATGAACCAACAAAATTCATAATTTCGAACGTCCCACCATACATACCGAACTTCGTAATTAAGCGCTCATTAGAGACATACGGGAAAGTAATTGGGAGTGCCAGGGCAATTCCATTTGGTTGTAAGTCGCCTGAACTGATGCATGTTAAGAGTTTTCGTCGCCAAGTCCAGATTTTGATTGACAAAACAGTCGTTCCAGACTACACAGACATTGCTTTCGCTGGAAAAATGCATCGTGTTTTCATAAGTACTGATGAAATAGTATGCTTTCGGTGTCCCGAAAAAGGACATTTCCAACGTGCATGCCCGCTTCGTGACGTCCTGGAACCAGTTCGAGACGTTAGTGATTCCCACTTGTCTGATAATTCAAATGTGAATAATGACACTGAATTTCCGAGGCTCGGCACAATAACGCAGACAGACAATTGCTCAAAAACAGTTACTCAATCAGTAAGTAATGGACAGCGGTCGCCTAAAAGGAAAGCTCCTAAGATTAAGTCGGACAATCGCTTTGAAGTGCTGAACTCACTTGATGATAACAGCGTTGAGGTAGTTGTTGACAGAGCGTCTACATCTGATGCTGGTGTTCCCAATAGCGTACAAGACATGACTGAGAATACGTCTCCCACAGAACGTAATACTATCGTTGCTACTGTAGAGGAACAATCTAGTGAACACATGTCAATCAATGAACCTGCTCCCATTTCCACGCAGGAGATTATCTGTGCCATAGACAATAATATCCCGATCTTAGAGCCGAAAGACTCAGTTGTACCATTCAAACCCGGTCAAGACCCATGTAATGACGTCACAATAGCAGATACAGAATTACCACCCATCTCGCAGGACCTGATCCTTCCTGATGACCATGATGATGACAGCTCAGATGCGGACAGTATGTCAGTTGTGTCTGAAATCTCGGACATGACTGATTTTCAAGAATCAAGGGACATAACCTGTTCTCTTGACGATGTGGAAATATTCGTAGAAAGTATAAAATATAGTAAAAAGGTTGTTGATCGTTGTAAAGAGTTTCAACCAAACCTGAAGTTACTTATGCATCAGATGTTTCGATTGAAAAAACAACACAATACTGACTCTGCATTTAGGTTATGGGTGAGTAAGATCGTAACAAAGTTGCATCACAGTCTCAGAAATTAATACGTTTACTGATAACCTACTTATTGTCAAACTGATTTTGTCTCTTTTATCTAATAACTAGTTATGTATTACATCACTACATTAGTATTTCTATTCATCCTGATTATGGCAGAACTCTCATTTGCAACCATTAACACGAGAGGTTGTCGTGACTCTTAAACGTTATAGACTTTTTAATCAACTACGATCAGACATAAATGCTGATATCGCATTTGCTCAAGATACGCATACAAGTATCTCAGATGAACCCATATGGCGTTTGATATGGAGGGGAGAAATGGTGTTTTCACATGTTAGCAATAGTGCAGCAGGTGTGGCATTATTTTTTAAACCCAAACTTAATGTTCATATTATTAACACTTTTAATGTTGTCCCCGGTAGACTTTTACATGTTACTGCTAAAATAAATGATAATTTTTTTTATTTGATTAATATATATAATCCGACTGATTCATGTGAAAAAGTAAAATGTATTGATCTCCTGAATATTCACCTATCTACGTTAACAGAGATTTACCCAATAATTATCGGAGGTGATTTTAATTGTACAATCGATCATCAAATCAATAGGACCTCTGCTGCTGAGCCACACCCAATTGCTGCACGCACGCTAGAAGCACTAATTAATCGCCGCAATCTTGTAGATGTGTTTAGATTTTTACACCCCACGGCAAGGACGTTTACGTGAACCCGATCAGAGGGTGTTTCCTCGCGCCTCGATAGATTTCATATTTCTACCATTTTTAAGCAGTTCTTACGATCATCTAAAACTGTACCATGCAGCGATTCTGACCATTGTATTGTTTGTTTCTCAGTTCAATTCAAAGCACCTAAGCGTAAAAGTGCTTACTGGTGCTTGAATACTGATTTGTTAAATGAGAAAGAATATTGTGATCTAATTATTGTTTTTTGGGGAAAATGGCGGCAAAGAGCTCCTCACTTTGAGAGCATCCAGGATTGGTGGGATATGGGAAAGAAACACATTTGTACATTATCTCAATGTTTTTTCGCGCGACCGCGCGGATATTTTAAAAGAACAATGCTTGTGCTTGCAAACTTAGATAGAACAAGTGTCCAATCAGGTCCCAATGAATGGCGAATTACGTGAAAAACTAAAAGAAACGGAAAGACATTTTGCAACTCTTTTGAAGCAGCAAACGAGGGGTGCATGGGTGAGGTCACGCTTCCAACATGTTAACGACTCGGAGAGCCCAACAAAATACGTTTTCGATCTTGAAAACAAACGAGCCATAAACAAAACCTTCTCTCATTTAACATTTCCTTGATGGGACAATTGTAAACGAGGATTCTGATATATTGAATTATGCCTCTGAATTGTATGGAGATTTGTATAATAATACTGGAATTTGTAAGCAATCTGAAAATGTATTATTATCGGATCTTCCACAACTTAGTGAATGTTCAAAGAATGATCTAGAGAAACCCATTAGTTTGTCTGAATTATCCGCCGCAATTTACAAACTAAATAATAATAAGGCACCTGGCATAGATGGATTGCCTTCTGAATTTTATAAAACCTTTTGGGACACTATCGCTAATGATTTTCTTGCTGTTTTTAATCAATCAATCGGGAAATCAGAATGCCTACGTCATGTAAAAGGGCTGTGATCACACTGTTGCCTAAGAAAGGCGATCTTAGCCTATCTTAGCCTATTGAAAAACTGGAGACCCGTGTCACTTCCCTGCGTTGATTTAAAAATTCTTTCAAAGGTTTTATACAACGGCATGAAAACTATTTTACCGGACATTATTCATGCAGACCAAAGTTACTGTATACCAAGACGAAAAATCGCAAATGACATTAGATTAATAATAGATGTTGTTGAATATTCTAACTGTCTTTCGCTACCACTTGGTGTTGTCTCCTTAGATCAAGAAAAGCCATTCGACCGCGTAAGCCACCATTATTTATTTGATGCTCTTTCAGCTTTTGGATATGGTGAATATTTTTCAAAATGTGTCAGAACGTTGTATACAGATGTATACAGTCTAGTTAAAATAAACAACTCATTGTCGGCTCCTTTTTCCTTCGGACGTGGTATTAGGCAAGGTTGTTCCCTGTCACAATATTTTCTGTATTTTCGTCCATGGTAGCCTTGTTTTAAGTTTACTAGCTGATTTCTAAAGGGAGCGTATGGGTTCAATTATGATGATCAGCTGTTTTATATTGACCTTGATACAGGTACTCTTGGAAATGTAGCATCTTTTTATAAAACATTATTAACATCCTGGTTTTCTTTTACTGTCTCCCGAGAGTCATTGCCATCCTGTACAGCGGATATTCTCCACGAGCCACTGTTTCTAAATAGAATGATTAAAAACCACCGAACTGGGCTAACCTTTTATTTAAAAGGTTTATAAGTGCCAATATCACTACAGTGGCTGATATTGTTGATTGTCACCAGAAAGTGTCTGTTGATGTTTTGTCAAATAAATTGCCCAATCATTCTAAGCGGTTACTAGATAATAACCTTAATACGTTATGGAAAGGTTTGCCATTGGAATGGCGGCACAAGATTAATTGTCCAGATAATGTGCCTAGTTCCCTGCATCAAATTGACCTTTCGTTTACCAATAACCGTTCTAAATGTACTGTATCATTTCCATCCAACTGCCCGAGAGAATTGTATTGAAGAATGTCATTGTTAAAATGTTATGCAAATAGTATACGTAACAATAGTATTAATGTATCGGCAGATGTTTTGTTGTTAGATATTTCCTCTGTGACTAATTGTCTTGTTTTTATGAATTTCCATGTACACGCTTTGAGGGTGATTTATCATGGAACATTCTACATGAAACATTGGGAACATGCATATTTCTTTACAAAGCAGGTTATCGTCCTAATTATCACTGCCCTCACTGTGGTGAACAGGAGGACATTACTCATATGTTTTTAACGTGCTCACGTATTCAGCCATTACTTTTCCCTGTAAAAAGATCCGTGTTGTATTTATTGTAGACCGATGTTTTTGACATGGCTGATTATGTGAGAGGTTTTCCCTGTCCCCAATTCTCAGCCAAATCCAAACGAAAAATTAGACACCGTTTGTCTAATTGGCTTTTATCCAACTGTAAAATGTCTATCTATGTTAGCAGACAACATCTTTTGGATGGCAATACACGAACTGATCCACTCCGAGAATGTCTCTCGAGATTACACTCACGAATTCAAATAGAATGTCAGTGTTATCGAAACAAGGGGGCTCTGGATGTTTTCGAATACTTTTGGGCGTTTGACAGTTTTTTGTGCATGATTGAAAATGATAATCTTGGTTTTAATGGGCTTTTATAAATTGTTATCTTTCAAGGTTTTATACGTTGCTTATTTGTGCTTATATCTTGAAGTTTGTGATACATTTTGATATGCTTATGTTTTATATTCAGTCACTGTATTGAGTTTTTATGTTTTATGTAATCGTATGACATTTTAAAGTTTTTGTCAAATGGAATGAGTGTAATAAAGCATAGGAAAAGTCTTCTTTCTTCTTCTTCTTCTTCTACTATTACTACTAGTACTACCACTACTACTACTACTACTACTACTACTACTACTACTACTACTACTACTACTACTACTACTACTACTACTATTACAAAAATCGATTGAAATAGCAGGCTTTATTAATAGAATAACAATACAAACCTAACATGTCAAAACAGTGCAAGCTAAAATAATCTATTGTCATATACCACGACCGTGGCATAACTACATAGAAAACATAATTACTAAAGAGCTGATAACATAACATAATTCAACAAAGACATTGCTATTTGCACACCGTGTAGGAGTAGGCCCTAATGGCGAGCATAGCTAACCAACAAGTGGTAAAGCGACTCGTCAATAATTAGCAGTAAGCTACTGCTAATTGTTGAGGCCATTGAGCCGATCCATGACCGGCAGGCTAAGTAGATCATATGTAGTTTAACGTAGCACACGGTATGGTAGTAGGGGCAAATGGAGAGTGCAGCTCGCCAACAAGTGGCGAGGTGACTCGTCAATAAGTAACAAAAAGTCACTCATTGACGCCAGTTAGCCAATTCTTAAATGCCCAACGGACGTAGTATCCTTTATATACTATAATGCACAAAGCAAAAGTATACAAACTATGACTACTTAGATGGCGCTTTGGGTTCACATTCTAAATTTACTTTATTGTAAGTTTTTGCAAATTACGCTGGAACAAATACACCTACAGTAAATATTTACAACTTGAAAATCGGATCACCTCCAGAATATTGACATAATGCTCATTTGATATTTAAATATACTGATCACAAGGTTAGGATATTCGTCAAGATTAGAGTCTCCTGAGGCATTACAATTTTAAAATAAAGGCAATTAAATTAAATTAAAATAGCATTTATCAATATACAGCAAGCAGCGAGTGTGCTAGCTTATACAAGCTCCGCTTCTGATATCTTTAGATATCCGTTTTCAATTGATACTAGGCCAGTTTTGCACCATACGTCTTTAAATCTACTTTCTCTCCCATGTTCTACTAGTCTGTAAAATTCACAATGAATGCAGTTTATCAACAATGATCGAAATATACCTTGTATGGCTCTCTGATGGTTGTTGCCGGTTTTATCTCTGGCCTCTGAACACCGATGCTTCCAGATGTCCCACACTCCTACATATAACAGGGTTATTAACAATTCTTTCTCCTTGTTATTAATGATTCGTCTGATAGTTGAGCAATCTTTGAACAAAATTGTTTCAGCCACTAAATTCACATATTTGGTTCCAAATTTAGCAAGGAGCATATGGATATATACCCAAAAGCCTGTAGTTATGCCACACTGAGTAAATAGATGGTCTATCGTTTCCTCCTCAGTATTACATAATACGCACCGGTCTGTACTTGTTATTTTACACATATAAGTAAGATGGCCGCCCCATAGCCTTCGATGGTGTAATCGCCATGCCAGGTCCCGTGCATTTCCTGGTAGATAAGGTAGATGTATTGCTTTCCAGGCATTTTTCCAGTTCTTTGGCGTGCATCCTAAATTGTTCCAATGCCTAACCACAATAGGAGTCTGTCTCCGACTTTGCATTAGAATTCTATACCAGTCTCTAGATGTCATGTTGTATTTTATATCTTCTGACATAAATACTAATGTTGGTTGCAACATATCAATGTTGCCACGTGCTTTCGGCAATTTGAACCTTACAGCAGGTATTGCATTCTTTATTCTAACAAATAAGCGCTGAGCATCAATATGTGTCATTGATGTTATTCTTGCTACAGCTTGCATCGCAATCCATTTACGAGATTTCGGATTTACCAAGTCACGTAAATATTGAATACCATTTTTGGCCATAGACGGCAAATATAATACATCATCATTATCACGATTCAACTCCTTGCCCCAAAGACGTTGCTCTAAGGAGTTTTCCCAACAATTGGGTTGTGGCATTGATCGTGTAAATATTTTTAAGGCTTCGAGCTGTTCTTTATATACATTTGGAATCTTTTGATGATTAGGTGACAGTTTATTGCACGTAAATAAACAGTCTACTGGAAATGGGTCAACGTACCTTTGGAGAAGTGCCCTTGAAACACTTGACCAAGATGAGTTTGAAGTAAGTAACTTATTCAAGAATTTCAATTTTAAAGAAGCACACTTTGCTGAAACATTAACCAAATCCAGGCCTCTGGCATGCTTTTCATTGGTGAGGATTGACTGTGATACTAAATGGGCTTTGTCCTCCCATAAGAAGGACAAAAGTAACGTGTTGATCTTTGACTCTACTGATTTGGGCATATGAACTACAGAAGCGGTATACCATAGTCCAGATAAAATTAAATTATTAAGGACAAATGGCCTGCCAAAGACAGTTAGGCGACGTCATTTCCAATTTAGTAATGCACACTTTAGCTTGGATATCCTTTCTTCCCATTTTAGTAATACATTTTGTTCTCTACTAAAGTAAATACCCAAAATTTGTATGACATCATTTGAGCAGTTAATATCCATCACATTATCAGTTCTGCCCTTCCAATCGCCCAAATATAATCCCTTAAATTTATGATGCCTTTTGAAAATCTGTTAATACTCCATTTAAAATTCTAAAATCCGTATTTTTACCCGCAAATACAGTCGTATCATCTGCATATTGAGAAACCTTTAGTGGCCTTTCTACGCCATGTATACATATTCCTTGAAAGTCATTGCGTTGCCTCAATGTGGCCCACAACGATTCCATAGCTATGACGAATAGAAGCGGGGACAGTGAGCAACTCTGTCTGACACCTCGTTCCAACACTACAGGTTTGGATAACTGATTGTTTACTAAATAGCAACTTGTTATATCAGTATATAAAATATTGACCCATTTAATAAATCTTGAACCAAAGCCAATATGGTCTAAAGACTTAAACAAGAAATCCCATTCTAGTCTGTCAAACGCCTTCTCATTATCAAGTGCTATTATTGCTGCTGGGATACAATGCTGTTCAACTAATTGGATAAGGTCCCGTATAAGCAAAGTGTTGTTTAATATTGATCTTCCTGGCACAGAGCAGGTTTGATCATCATGAATGACTTCGCCCAAAACTGCGCCAAGTTTTAAAGTTAGTGCCCGAGTAATAATCGTATAATCTACACAGAGTAGAGAGATTGGTCTATAATTCTGTATTTTATTTCTGTCATCCCTCTTGTATATAAGCCGAACATATGCTTGGGCCATCGATGTAGGGAGATGCCCTTGCTTTAAAATGCTGGTTGCTATTTCTTCTAATACTGGCCCAAATATGAGCCAGAATGTTTGATAAAATTCAACTGGAAGTCCGTCACATCCAGGAGACCTTTCTAACTTCATATCTTTGAGGGATTTTGTCAAATCATCAATTGTTATTGATTGGTCACAGCTTTCGCGACATGAATCTGGAAGTCTATTCGTTATATTAGCTAAAACATCTCTAGTTGCAGTTTCATCGCTTCCCTCAGATTCATACAATGATTTGTAAAATTCGGATACTGTTTCCATCATTTCTGCATTTGAGCACACTGATACTCCATCATTAGTCTTCAGTGAGCGCATTAATTTCTCTATACCTCTTGCTTTTTCCAAGTTACAAAAGTAACGTGTAGGCTTTTCGCCCTCGGTGTGCATTTGTGCTCTTGACCTTATTTTGGCGCCATCAAACTGATATTGCTCTATTTCATTTAGTCTACCTTTTAATTTAACTAATAGTTCGTAATAATGTGTTTCAAAATATTATGCGATGTGTCATTAAAATTAGACCTAGAGTTTCTGTCTTTAGACTCGTCTAATATGCAATTAAAGTCACCGCCCATAATTAGGTTTTCAGGCGTTCTGTCTTGAATTATTGTGGAAACATCATTTAGAAATTCACGGCGCAATTGATGAGAGGTAGGTGCTTAAACGCACATCAAATTTAATCTTGTGTTTAGTACATCAATTGATACAGAAATCCATCGTCCATTTGTATCTGATGACGACGATATAACGTCAACATAGTTGAGACAGCGGGGCAGAAAAGAATGGCCACTCCTGCACTATTATCTTGTGATAAAGACAAAAAAATCTGCCCTTTTGTAATATCTTTGAGAGATTCATACACTTTTTTTTTTGGTCTCTTGTGGAAAAGCAATATCAACTCTCTCATTTGATAATTCTTCAGGCAAGTGGCGCTGCTTGAATACGGTATTTAATCCTCTGCAATTGATGGTGCAGATAATCATAATTTGTAAAATGATGTTTACAACCGCCATCATTAAATTAACTTGATTTGGTTTTTTTAGCTCGTTTCTTAGACCATTTACCTAATCTTCCGGTGAATTCAATATTTCCTAGTTCTACCACAGACAAATATTCATATTTGGAAATATCAGAATCACGGCGCAGTATACGATATTTCATGCCTCTCGCCGTTACATATGGCACTAACACTTCACCCCCTTCTGATCGGTACATTACCATTTCATCTTTCATCTGGGAACTCTGTGTTTGAATGGACACATCTGATTCTGCAACTGACATTGTATCATCATCCATATCATTTACTTCAATCTCAGATTCTGAGCTATTGTCTTCTTTGTGACGCTTATTGCTACTTAAGTAATATTTGGCAGGTGCATCATTTACCATATATTCAAGCTGACTTAAATCAAGTGGGCTTTGCGGAAAATCGACTGAACTTTCTGTCTTCTGGGTCCTAAACTTATCCTGTCCTAATTTTAATTCATCTTCTAAGGAATTGTAAACTGGCTCTTCTGTAAGATCATCATTTTCCTGCGTGTCTTTTACAGCAACGTTTGGCTCCACTGCATTTTGATTATTTTCTTGACTTAAGGTTATACCCTCCTCTAATACATGAATTTCATCAACTGTAGTTATTTTAACAGGATTTGCTGATTTGTTTGTGTCATTTACAGTGGCATGAACCACAACAACAGCTTCCGTAGCGGTTGCTTCAGAAGCATTTGACTCAGTTGCATCCTTTAATGGGTGATTATCTCCTGATACTGAGGGCTTGTTTTGATTTTTTGGACAGCGCCATTTAAAATGGTCAACTGAACCACAGAGCAAACATTTGTTTCGATTGGGACAATCTGTTGCCAAATGGTCAGTACATAGGCAGATCCGGCATTCTTTAATTTGCCCTCTATACCATAAGGGCAGGACAAAGCTGCCATCAAGCGTCAATCTGCTTGGTAAAGGGCCATCCACTTTATCAAACCAGATACGTCTTACACCGTTTTCTAGCATTCTGTCAAAGGGATACGTTTCCCATTCAATCTTTTGCACTTTGCCATACTTCTTGAGTTCACTCATGATTCTGTCATCTGGAATTTCTAGTGGAACTTTCATCTTCACTAGCAACCTATCTGACTCGATTTCTTCTACGTTACAAACTTCACCTTTTACAATAAGAACATCTTCCAGAAGCTTTTCCTTGACCCCCTCATTTGACACTGTTACATTCCATACAGTTTTAGTAACATTGATAAGCCCCTGCAAAGTAGCAGGTCCCGCGCCAACGACGTCCTTTAACCCATGATACACGTCGATAGCCGTGACACCCCACCCCTTAGTTGTTATTTTAAGGCTTAGGGTACGCTTATAGGTTGTCATGGTGGTTTATAAAAGGAGCAACCCCATACTACTACAATATATAATATAAATATATACTTATATAACACCAGGACGTCAGGGAAAGAGCTAAGCACTAAATAAATAGTGTCCCCTTTTGAAACCCTGACGTCTACCAACAAATATACGAATAGAGAGTACAGTCGTATATTTGTTAGTTTGAACCACTTTCTAAGTGGTTCACTAACACCTAGCCGATTAAAGTATACTAACAAATATATGAATAGATAGTACAGTCATATATGTGTTAGTCTGTTCGAGTTGACCAGGGACAGCCAACTGACTATAAGGATCTATATAATTAAAGAACTAGGCTTGTGCTTACAAATGACAAAGGAATTAAATCCACTCACTCAAGCGATCTTGCCAAATATAATGCGCTAGCCTACGAACTATAGAAATAGCAGACTGGCGTGGGGAGAAATGTATTGCATTGACCACAGTAAGAGGAGCCCTATTAAATGGCGGAAACCGCCAGCTAAGAGGAATGCCTTTAGAAAATGGAGACACAAAATGCGCTCCAACCAAGACAAGAATTTACAAATTAAACATAAAGTTTGAAAGGAAATACTAATACGAAATATATGTATAAAATTTACCCACAAAATCGCGCTAGAAACTAGCAAATTCGGGCAGCAATTGCAGAGCTAAATAAACGCGTGCGTTCACTTCAACTACTACTACTACTACTACTACTACTACTACTACTACTACTACTACTACTACTACTACTACTACTACTACTACTACTACTACTACTACTACTACTACTACTACGACTACTACTACTACTACTACTACTACTACTACTACTACTACTACTACTACTACTACTACTACTAGTACTACTACTACTACTACCACTACTACTACTACTACTACTACTACTACTACTACTACTACTACTACTACTACTACTACTACTACTACTACTACTGCTACTACTACCACTACTACTACTACTACTACTACTACCACTGCTACTACTACTACTACTACTACTACTACTACTACTACTACTACTACATTTTTTTTAAATCCGACAAGTTCACAGAGGAACCCCATTAAAAAAGTCTTGCAAACCCCAATAAAAATAGCAGGTGAAAGAGCACTTGATGAATAGTATACGAAAAACAATACAAAATAAACATATCAAACAGTGAAATATAAAAATAATGTATTAATATATACCACACACATGGCATAACAACATAGGGAACGAACTTAATACAGCGCTGATAACATATCATAAGTCAACGAAACCATCACTATTTGTGCACTGTGTAGTAGTAGGCCCAAATGGCGATCACAGTTCACCAACACGTCGTGAAGCGATTCGTCAATAAGCAGCGGTAAGTTACTGCTGCTCGTTGACATCATTGAGCGGATTCATGACCGACAAGCTAAGTAGATTTTACGTAGTTTAATGTAGCGGACAATACCATATATTAGTAGGCCCAAATGGCGTAAATAAGTAACAAAAGGTCCCTCATTGACGCCAGTTAGCCGATTACTAAATGCCCGGCGGGCGGAGAAGACATTATGTAGTAGCATGCACAAAGTACAAATATGCAAACTACGACATAGATGGCGCTTGGATTCCCATTCTATATTTACTTCATTATCTTTTTTTTGCCAATTACCCTGAAGCAAATACGCGTACAGTAATCATTCACAACATGGTGCTAATTTTATATATGTAAAATGTCATGCTCCGCTAACCTAATGAAATCGACAGTCTAAATACGCATACACAGCTACAATAGAAGCTATACTGTTTAGATTATTTGAACGCAATTCGAGCAGGAGCTACTGTTTTCTATGGCAACAGCAGGTCCCTGTCATATTATCCCAAATTCACCTAACAGCCGACTGTCTTAAAATGTAAATAGTATTAAACTCGAAAGCTCTTCGACCATAGAGAACTAATACAATGCAGTTAGCGCAATGCGTATTTTGAAACCGATCTGACCAGAAGACGTTGCTAACAGATATAGCAACAACAAGCTTGCCATCATTAAATTAACTTGATTTGTGTTTTTAGCTCATTTCTTATACCATTTACCTAATTTTCTTTCGAATTCAATGTTTCCTAGAACTACCACAGGCAAATATTCATATTTGGATATATCAGAATCATGGCGTAGTAGATAATAGTTAACGCCCCTCGCGGTTACAAGTCTGTGAAGTATACGGACTGTATGTCTTTGATAGATGTACTATTCAATAAACATTATGTTGACTATTTTAAAACTAGTTTGACTGGGCCAGATGCAGCAGCAGCACCAGTCAAATTAGTTTCAAAATGGTCAACAGCCTACTTGTATAGTGACCTTGAAAATCGGATTCCTACAAAGTATATACCGGAGTTTAGGTACAGATGGTCAGGGCATAGATAGAATTGGATCCCTCTATTAATGTTACATAATTTTAAAGCGATCTACCTAACTCTACATGTTTATAGTAAGTATGGAAATTGATATAGTGTCTCTTTGTGTTCGTATTTATTCACACACTCCTAATCACGCTTCCGTACCACGCTCCTTACAAAGCTGTACACCTGTACCACTTGAGTACCCATCTGAACCACGTTGAAATTGTATGCAAGATTTTGGATTGTTAATTGAAATCCTTCAGATTTTGAATCAGACAAGGGCGTTACAACATTTATAGTGCTTGGATTTTCCCGTGCTATGATTGTCCGAGTTCTCAAACTCACTAGCCTATGAACAATATCTGATATGACTAATTCCATTAGTCTCTAACACACACCATCACCCATATGATATAGACAGGCCGAGAGTAATAAATATGCCAGCCATGACATGCCTACAGATGAACGATCTCTACCTAATATATAAACACCATACAAGGCAAGAGGGTAGAGTCACCTACAATCTACCTAAGCTCATCAGTGACACTGACACTCAAATGGCATACAAAAAAGCCCTCGAGGAGCAGATAGCTAACATCGACGTCACCTCCGATCCAAACGATGCCCTAAACAAAATATTGAAATATATAGACTCATCAGCTACCCGCACCATAGGTGTTCTTAAAAACAACCAAACTAGATATAATAACGAGCCTCTAGTAGGAAAACTGTTAGCAAAGCAGAAAGCATTACGGCTGCGCATCTATCAAAGTGGCCAAAGTGAAGACTGCACCAAACTACGCCGAGAGCGCAATAACATTCTGCGCCACGTCGGCGAATGCTTAAAAGATCTTGCTATTCAACAAGCAGACGCCCTAGCAGATGAAATCACTGCCACGGATGACTGTCACAAAATGTTTCGGGCAGCCCCAGCCCCAAGAGTTACTGACTACACACCACCACTCACTGTAGATAACTCTGAATGACGCTTTATCGGGACTGACCAGGGAAAAGCCGAGGTGATTCGAGAATGCTTCAAGGAACAGTTCACTGACAACGATGATGAACCCTTGCGCTCGTTCTTAGGAGAACCCAGGCCATTACTAACACCAATTAAAACAGCAGAAGGTGAGAAGGCACTTAAAGCCCTGAAAAATGGACGTACATCTTGACCTGATGGCATGAGCAATGCCCTATTCAAATATGCAAGTGACATTATCTCCAATCCGATCACGCACCTAATAAATTCGGCTTTCAAGCGACACCTTCCCATCAACGCTGTAGGCCAATGCACCCTTATCGAACTACCCAAGCCCAAGAAGCCACCTGGCCCGTAGCAATCTGCGGCCCATTGTGCTCCTCAACAGCATACGGAAAATTCCTATCCAATGTTACTCTATACCGCATCCGAGACAAGATCGATGACTTCACCGGATCATGTCAAAGTGGCTTCAAACGTGGACGCAGCTGCGCAGAGAGTGTATGCCTATGTGTTTTCTTAATGATGTAGTAGTAGTGGTAGTAGTAGTAGTAGTAGTAGTAGTAGTAGTAGTAGTAGTAGTAGTAGTAGTAGTAGTAGTAGTAGTAGTAGTAGTAGTAGCAGTAGTAATGGCAGTAGTAGAACTGCGTTGCGTGTAACTTGTTTGCTGAAAATGTTGTTAAAAAAGTTGTGTGAAATAAAGTAGCCTATTGTTTCAGCACAGCAAAGTGTTGTTGTTGGCAGTAACATGGCTCTAGGCTACTAGGTTCACACAATGCAGCCGCCCTAATCCTTTCAACATCCTTATCTATTTATAACTGTGTTAGATGACACCCCTTAGCGAAACGTATAAAATGCTGATTAAATTGAAAATAAATTCGACTGGAATATGTTAGACACCAACAGTTGCCAGTTACCTAACCAACAAGGGAGCAATACGTTTGGTTATGCCAAATGTCGAGGATTAATAATAATAATAATAATAATAATAATAAAAATAATAATAATAATAATAATAATAATAATAATAATAATAATAATAATCACAGCAGAATGTCTGAAAATAAAATTGTCAAAATTGTACACTTTTAGAAGCTTACATTGTTGGCCTAGATGTACTCAAACGAAATAAATCTTAGCAAATGATGATCTCGTTGCGCATAATATAATGTTCTATGTTGTGAAATTGAATTGGAGACACGAATCCCTTTCAACTTCGTAATTAAAAACATTATGTAATAATGTGTAAATTCATCATAAGTATGCTAAGATGTATTTCGCTCCATTGCCTTGAGGTACACACATTAACCCTCTAAATGTTTACAATATAAACAAGTTTATTTTCACACATTATGGTGTGAATGTGCACCTTTAATACTTAATTAATTAATTAATTAACAAGACGAACCCCACGCCCGCCCCTCGCGATTCTCCCTACCATACACACCTGTTTCTTTCAAAGATTAGAGATATTCAAGCAGAACAGCTAAATGTATGTAATTGTTTAATATTTCCTGTTTATTCATGGTGTGTAATGTTAAGTCATGCATACATTTTATATGTATGGGTTCCGTCACCTCATATAAATAAGTAAATAAAATTTACTTGAAATTGTGGCTTCCTCTACAATTGTAAGTTGGTCCTGGCTGGTCCTTAATGGAGTGGGCATGACATCCTGGTGTGAATCTGTCGATTGGGATTATGTTGGGTGGGATTCTGTCAGGTGCGATTTTGTCCGGTGGGATTTTGTCCAGGCGGGGTTATGTGCGTTGGGGCTATGTCCGGTTGGGAGTATGTCCAGTGGGATTATGTCCTGCGGGATTATGTCCGGTGGGATTATGCCCAGTGGGATTATGACTGGTGCGATTACGTCTGGTGAGATTATGTCCGGTGGGAGTATGGCTCGTGGGATTATGTTCGAGTGGGATTATGTCCATTGGGATTATATTCGGTTGGATTATGTTCTTTGAGATTATGTCCTGTGGGATTATGCCTGCTGGGATTATGTCCGGTTGAAATTATGTCCAGTGGGATTTTGTCCAGGTGAGATTGTGTCCAGTGGGATTTTGTCCGGAGGGATTATGTCCAGCGGGATTATGTCTGGTGGCATTTTGGTCAGTGTGATTTTGTCCGCTGGGATTATGTCCTGTGGGATTTTGTTCAATGGGAATATGTCGTGATAGAATTATGTCCTGTGAGAGTTTATCTGATGGGGTTATGTCATGTGGGATTTTGCCTGGCGGGATCATGTGTGAGTACCGTGATGGTGTGTGGAGCGGGATTTGATCAAACATTTGCAGACACATGCATTGTAGGCCGAATTCGTGTCTGATACAGATCCAAGTGGGGGTGGGGTTGTGTGTGTGTTCTACTGCAAGGGTGGTGGGAGTCTATTTCAGCAGTTTTGCTTATGGAATCGCTAATCAATTAGGTATCTATATCGGAATATTTATCGGAAATGCGTGTAAGCCATATATTAATAACATGCTAGCAGACCAGTATTTGCGTGAAATAGTCTCCAATTTTAGGCGAGTCTTCTCAAACCACGCAGCACGTGCTAACCTAGTCCTAATTCCGTGTTTTCTTATTTCGAAATATTCATTTCTAAATAGCCTACGAAAATTGTAAAACCTTATTCAATGGTTAAACTAGAAGAATCTTAATTAGATGATGTTAATATTTATACAGTTCTCCGCATATGTTGCCAACGAGGATTGGAAAAACACGAAGTTGAGTAATGTTGTAACAATGTTATGCATCTCGGCTGTCTACAGCAAGATGTTAATGTGATATTTTCAGATAGACAGGTCAATGTCTGGTGTTTTTCTATTTAGCTGCGAGTCTAGTGTGACAACACGTCTATTGATGTTGTATATGCCCTCTGCTGAGGACATATGTGCAATCAGAAGATCAGGGAGGATTAGCTCATTATATAATATATCCTCACGTAATACGCGATGATTCACGGTCATAGTATACGGTACCAGGTGCTTATTTTGACATTCGTGTTGCTGAAAGTCATTTGGATGTCCGCAGCAAGTTGCAACAAAAACACTTACGGCTAGCAATAATTACGATCTTAGAGTTTCCTAATATGAATGGCATTTGAATAATACTTTAGATCAGGATCAGACATTGCTGAATGATATCATATCATAACCATTGCATATGTATTGCCAAGAAATATATCTTTCCAGTTTTAGTTATGCCCCGCTCATTTCTAGCTAAGCTCTATCCACGTTTTGCTCGTGTTGGGATCGATCGCTCCATGAACACACTGACTATCAATTTCCAGAAAACTATAAGGCTAAGCTGTTAAATATGTTGAAACTAATTTGATTGGGCGCTGTTGCAGCCTATGTTTATTAAATGGTAAAGACATGCAATTGATACAACGTGTCGGACTATTAGGCGTTAGAGACGCCTATTTCGAATCTTTCATGATGTCATGATTATGATGTCAGCATACAATCACATAGTTAATTATGACGTCATATGACGGCAGATGATCGTTGGATAAACTTGGAAACGTCCATTGTATGTGATCTTTGTAGTACGGTTTTTTGGAAAAGCTTGAGGAAACATATCATCCATTTCCTGCAAACACAGTAAAAACAAATTCTAGGATCTAGATCTGGATAATCATAGAATGTACCATATGAATGGCATGTAGCAAAGTTTGTGATTTAGATCCGGATTATCAGATAATGTACCATATGAATGACGTGTAACAAAGTCTAGGATCTAGATCCGAATAACCATAAAATGTACCATATGAATGGCATGCAATAAAGTCTGTGGTGTAGATCAGATCATCAGATAATGTACCGTATGAATGGCGTGTAGCAAACTCTTTGATCTAGATTCGGATCATCAGAGGATGTACTGTATGAATGATGTGTAACCAAGTCTGGGATCTAGATCCGGATCATCAGAGAATGTACCATATGAATTACTGTTACGATGAACACAACTGCACAATCACGGGCACATGTGTGTTTGCGTACATGCACAAACGCGTCACCGATATGCCCCCATCGGTGCCACAAACCACCCCACTTGTCACTCGCGCTCCACCCAACCCCACCCTGACACACCACTCTCTCTCTCTCTCTCTCTCTCTCTCTCTCTCTGTAGAGGTGGGGCGATCTGAGCGCCTTTGAAAGTATTTGCTGTGTCAAAGCAACTAACTAATTTGCATCATTATCACCTTTCTTCCTTTGATCTTTGCCGCTTATGTGAAAAGGTGTGAAAAAGGCGTCCAGATCTCCCCCCTCCCCCCAGTTCGGATTATATGTTAGATGTAGAGGGTGACCATAAGGCCACCCCCTCGTTAAGTCACATGCCTCCTGTTATCCAATACGCTGAGCTTAATGGTAATTATCATAATGATGGACAAGGTTTAACGACCGGGAAAATAAGGATGATTGAAAGGTCACATGTCTGGACTCGTTCGATCCCGAATCTCCGCCCCCTCGTTAAGTCACGTGCCTCCAGGCATTCAATGAGCCAAGCTTAAGGGTAATTAGCATAATGCTACTGCTGCTGCTGTTGGGAGTGGTCGTGGTGGTGATGCTGGTCGTGGGGGGGGGGGGGGGGGTGATGATGGTGGGAGTTGTGATGATGATGATAACGATGATGATGATAATGATGATGATGATGATGATGATGATGATGACGTTGGTGGTGTTGGTGTTGATGTGGTGATTATGGTGTTATTGTTGTTGTTGTTATTATTGTTGTTGTTGTTGTTGTTGTTGTTGTTGTTGCTGTTGTTGTTGTTGTTGTTGGTGGTGGTGGTGTTGGTGGTGGTGGTGGTGGTGGTGGTGGTGATGGTGGTGGTGGTGGTGGTGGTGGTGGTGGTGGCGCTAATGATGAATATGATGATGATGATGATGATGATGATGATGATGATGATGATGATGATGATGATGATGATTTAAACCACTAAGTGACGATGATAATGATGATGATGATGATGATGATGATATGTGCGAAGACTCACTTATCCTGGCGACACACACCTGTGGTCATGCTATAAGTAATAAGCAATATTCAGGACAAACACTTAGAAGCCGAATGATAAAATACAGAAAGTTATTAACACAAACAACTTTATTTTGAATATTTTAGACTAATTTGGCTCATTGATTTTGATGTTTATGACAGCAACACTTTCCAGACAGCAACATTTAAAAATGTGTACTTGATATTAATCTGGTTAGAACGTGATGAGCCCAAAGACCTAGATTATCAATGCTGCATTTGATTATACAAGACATAGGCTGCTTACGCGCGCACTTATATACATCCTCATCCACCCGCTATCAACTGCAGCCGATTAGGCACGTCCATCATGTGAAGTCCTCCATGCTTCGGTTCACTCACTCTATGTGGCGTGGTGAAGTTATACTAGGCAATCTCCAATATGCACACGTCTATTAATAAACGACTGGCGTACGTGGTAAATGTACAGGATTTTTATCAAATTATAATTCAACAGTTAAAGGACGGTTCTTACATGATGGTTGATCGGAATTCTACTCAGCTGCCACAAGAAGCAGGAATTGCATGTGCATGGTCTCCAAATGAATCAGTCTTGGAAGCCAGTTGAGTGCATCCACAAACAACACTAATTTACCCTTACGGGTTGGGATGTAATTCCTGTTTCCGGTGGCAGCTGAGTAGAATTCCGTTCAACCATCAGAGGATATGTAAGAACCTTCGTTTAACCATCGAACTTTACTGCCACGCTGTCAGCAAAGAATACATTGAGATTTAAATGTTGCCGATGCTCTCAACAATCTACATTGATAGTCCAACTATCGCTATCTGAACTCACTGTCTAGAAAAATGTTCAATACTTCCATATTCTATTGTAGTCTACTATTTCACAAAGTTGTTACTAATTTCCCAACAAAGATTTCACGAATTGATCTTCTTTTGGCAGGTCTCGCAACTTATTATAATATTTGGCAAATGACTCATCATTTGTTCATCCCTGTTTCTCTAATATACAAGAGATTTCAACACCTTTCATATGAGTTGTAGAAAATGCTGCATATCGAGATCTATGTGCTTTCAATATATTAACATCAATTCCTGCACATGACATTGTAGCTTCAATCCATCTAGAAATGATGTCTCTTCTGATTGCCGTATGAGGTTTCGCTGTACTGACAAACAATGTATCGGATTGTCGCAATGTACTAGTTCTATCTAGATATACTAATAAATGGTTATAAATACAAATATTTTTTTCCTCTTTATAAACTGCCAACTCAATTTTTAATACATCCTTTCCCATTCTGGACTGTTTAAAGTTACCATATAAGAAAAAAACATATTTATCCCGTGCCACTGTAATACATTCTATATCTAATAGATGGATTGATTGACCTCTTTGTGCGGACACTAAGTATAGTAGCATTACTGTCTGAAATGTTAAATCATAAAGTGATAATTATTCTGCTGGCTCCTGATTTCTTAACATTTTGAATACATCCGTAACATTCCATATGTAACTATATCTTTGTCTTGATGGCTTCTGAATTGCAGTACCATTAATAAATCTAGTCACTAATGGATATGAACCCGTGTGTTTTGAAGACAAAATGCCAAGACACGCTGACAGGGCACTCCTTGCAGCGTTAACTGCGCTGTAGCAAAACGGTTTTCAAATAACAGAGAATATATGTTAAATGTTTAGTAAATATGTCTATATTTTATTTCTCACTAAATGCAACCCATCTACGATTATAAGTTAAATATTGTTTTAGTGGAATCTCTTCATGACGAAAAAATAATTGATGCAGTTTTGTTTGAAAATCCCTTAATTACTAGCATGTTCTGCAAACATAACATGCCACTAATTTGAGTGTTTTTTCCAGAGGGTGAACACACTAACAGCATCTACGGTATGCTATGACAATTCGATTTTCCTTAATACTCGACTTAAAATACTAAATGGAGGAAAGGCATAACATTAGAGCAATCCATGGTTAATGCATCTACACAACAACATTCTGGATCTGGTAGCCAAGACACATGGTTTTACTTGAAAGTGTAGTCAATACTCGGTATGGCAAATCGAGAAACAATACTTTTAACTATATTTCCATTACGTTTCCACTCAGTCTTTTTATCGAAAAGTCTTGATTTAGAGTTTTGCGGACGTGTTTAGTTGACTAGGTGAACTGCCGTAAGCCATGTCTTTCTTTCTTTGCACCAAAGCCAAATTTCTTTTGCTATGCCGTTACAAAGCTTAGACATAGAACCACCCATGTGAGTAACAAAGGGTGCATTTGGATTTGAATATGTTTATCACAAATGTTGGCACAGAATGACATAAGGCACAATAAACCTGCTTTAAGCTCAAGCATTATTGATAGGGCATTGGTTTTGTTCTAATGTCCATTTGCCACCTACTGACTGAGTGTTAAATGTGCTTCTAATCTTATTGAATACTGCATCACCCACAACCTTCTGATGAAGCATCTGTTGTAAGAAGGTAATTTACTTTACCGTGATAAATAAAACGTTTTGCTGAGAGAATATTATCTATCCAACATTCAATCTCCGTCTGACCTGTGTGCGAAACAGACATGATTTGATCAAAATCACCTCTGCAAAATCTCAATGCACGAATCTATTCTGAATCCAAATTCCTATAAAATAATAGATAGTATTGAACATTCTCGATTGCAAAACTATTTAGTTTACATTTGCTAACCAAATTGTCACGTTTTATAGACGTTATAGAGTTCCAATTTCTGAGATGGCATTATTACTGATTTCTCATAATTTATGAAAAATCCTAAACATTTTAATAACTGTTCTGTTTCCATGAGATTGGCCAGACAGGACTTATATGAAATAAGAAAAGGTTTATATAAGTATCCACATTTTTTTCCTTCTCCAAATGTACATACACAGGTTTCAGTAATTTTGTAAATATATGAGGAGCAGAACACAGACCGTTTGGTAAACCGGTGGACTGAAAGACTGTATTAATCCATTCGAGATTAATTCCATTGGAGAGGTTCCAATAAGCCTGCGCAATAGGAACTGACTAATATGTAGTTGACAGGTCTAACGACGCCATGACACAGTTAGGTCTGATAAGATTAATCACAAATTGGACCGTTTCCATTTTAAAATGTTGATATGCCACAAAGTCATTAAGCTTTTAACCAGATTTAGTATCAGCCTATGTAAACCACCATTTTTCTCCCTGACATGCAGATAATATAAAACTTATGATTTCGACTTAAGATTCACTTCTATAAATTCTCGGCTTAAACATAATTCTATCTGTTTATCTACAATATGCTGATCCCTAATAGAGGAATTTTGAGGGCCTGGTTTAACACACTGAATTGGAGTTGAGACAAAATCTAATGTGCGGCCAGATATCATTTTCGAATAAATTTATTTGATAATATGTTTTCCATACATGTAATTTCTCTTTAATTGCTCTTATTTCTGGTATATTTGTGTTCTCCTCTGAAATTTGTTCATCTTTTGATAGGGATCCCTTTTTGAGTTGTTTCCCTTGAAGCTGGAATTCTGTCCTCGTTCTATAAAAGCATGCCTTTATTTGTTCATTCACTTATTTCTCTGGTATGGATGTGTCCTATAATTGCCACGAGTATACTGTTTATTGGCAACCCTGTAGACGTGCTGGCAAATCTATTTCCCATTCCGTTTGTCTCACGTATACCCTTGACATGGGTCATTAAATCTTCACCATACAGCCATTAGGTGTTCATGGAATCACTGTTACACAAAAGCTAAGTTAAGATCACGTTTATGTGACTCCTTCCTGACAGACAGGTGCGGGTCCAGGCATAAGCATAGCTACGCACATGCGGTAGTCAGATTTTACCCCAAAAATTAAAAATTTAAACCGTAAATTTTTATTGTGATTGTTCTTTGCATATTGTCTTGTATATATACTTTCACTGTCAAATAGCATAATTCAAGATCTGGTTATTTTGTTGCTGAAAATTGGCGAGAAGCGGAGTTCATTTTCTCAATACGAGAACTTCTCATCCTAGTTCATATTATCACCATTATCATTTCCGCCCTAATAGTATGTAAATACAACACTCCCCAAGACAACTAAAAGGGTTCTGTTGACTTGTTCGACCATTAAATGGGTAATACTATTTTTCTGTTGTGAAAGGAAGTTGCATCTCTATTTTTAGATTGAGCTATGGCATAATTAGTTAGTTGGCGTACGGCGGCGACATTAGCTGATGAAGCGTAAGCTAAGGATTGACATTTTAAATGAAAAATTATTCCATACCGTTTTAAGTAAATATCACGGTTATCGCAGCCAGTGTTCAACAATTGATTATTTATAACGTTATACCTCCATCTGGTCTGATGGATATCCTCTCATTTTTGGCTGAGCATCTTTCAAATTATGTATTTATTGATATGTATGCTGTCAAACCTATCTAAACGTAGAACTGTTCACTAAATGTGCTGGCTTAATATAGCTCATTTGCTATGCATAGACATGGGGTACAAGGGGGTAATTCTCCATCCCGACCATTCGATCGGGGTGTGGGGGAGGTGGTGGTGGGTGGTGGAGGTGGTGGGGGTGGGCCGACGATATGAGTGTGTACCCCACTCCCACCGCCTACACATTTCCATATTTATCCAACCCCAGAACTACACCTCACCAACTCCGAAAATACAGGAAAACACCATCTAGATTTAAAAGTGCTCAGCAGATTAGGGCCGGGTTTCCTCCTCTCTCCACCCACCGCCACTCTCTTGGACACCTTCCTACGCCTATGCTATGATAACTAGCTTTTGGGGCCAAGTAATGGTAGTTCTTTATAACACGTGGCCTTGTGAACATATACCTTAGAAAACAACCATCAACCGACCCACAAAGTAGGTGTCCATTTTAAACAAGGTTGACTGCAATGAACCTTTCCGGTTTTAGTTATGCCCTGCCCATCTCTAGCTAAGCTCCACCCACACCTAGCTCGTGTTGGGATCGATCGATCTCTGAACACCCTGACTGTCAATTAAAAAAAAATACACCGGCAAGCTGTTTGATATTTTGAAACTAATTTGACTGTGTACTGTTGCTGCCTAAGACAGCAACAGCGCCAAGTCAAATTAGTTTCAAAATATTCAACAGTATGTTTATTAATAGCAAAGAATTACAAATAGATACAATTTTGCGTAGGTTGATTCCGATCCGACTGTTACTCCCGAAATATTCAACAGATCGTCTTACTATACCAAAATATTCTCACTCGTACTCTGGGGCCGTGTTCGCTGGGAGTGCGTGACCTACGTCTGGCGTGACTACCTTGGAGAATCTGAGAATATGACATCATAATATTAACCCTTTCAAGACGAAGGTGCCCCAAATCAGTCTCTGCAGTGGTGTTCAAGAATGCCCATTTGAGGGCCAGATGAGTACGATTTCTGATGGTTTACCGCTGGAATGACTGGCTTGGTAACAGAGCCAGTCATTACAGTGCTACATTTTCAGAGGTGGTCTTGGTTTGGCCTGCAAATGGACATTGAATAAGCAAATATTTAGATTTTTTTGAAAAGATTAGCCCTTATTGGACTAATGACGCACTAGCGATTATGACGTCATAATGACTCCACGGTTAGCTATGCCATGCTTGACGTGTAGAATGACGTCAAATGTTGCCAGGGTGGTTACGGCAACGTGGGTTACGCACTCTTCATGAATACGGCCCCTGGACTATATATTTTTAATTTATTTCTACTCTGTACTGTGTGGTGAACATTCCTTGCCCGCGCGGTTGTCTAGCGTGGGGTTATGGTGTTTATAATACGCATCTGGTTGACACTACCGAGTTATTATAATGTTGAATATGAAATTACTCATGTAATCATAAACTGCTACCTTTATGCTATGGCTTGGTAACGCACTTCCCTTAATTTCACGCACCCCGATTCATTCGTTCACACTTGTAACGGTAAAACTACAATGTAAGAAATAGTATCCCCAACTTTTCTGGATGTAATTTGTTTTGAGACCAATTGGATATATGCTTCTCTATGTCATTGGGCCGCACCACAATGAGTTTGTGGTCACGAGGTCAAAGGTCGAGGTCTCCGCGACCTTTGAATAATAATCTGAATTGAACAGTGTATTTCTTTCTGTATATGTTGTGTTTATTGAGAACACTAGTTGTTCACCAATATATCATCAGTGCAACACTGATTTCTTGTTTAATATTTTGATCGGAGGACTTTGCTGCCTGATGCAGCACCGGGTCCCCGTCGACTCTGTTACATAATACTCAACAGTTTATAGTTATTATTGCCCTGAACCAATCTGCCACACTAGATTAGGCCATCATCCAAATCCAACCATTGTTTGACCACAACACAGCACACCAAGAAAAATTCTCCACCACCGCCAATGGTTCTCCCAACTAAGCCTTTAATGACTCTGTCTTTATTTGTCCTCTATTCCTTCATGTTCTTTATCTGTCCTATCTCTTACTCCTACCACCCTCTCCCTACTATCTATGGAGCTCTATATGTTGATATTTCAAGTCTGCCTCTGCCTTACTGCCGCACGTGCAAATGGCCTTCGGTGATTTACCCAATTGACAATGGATAATGACATAGCAAGTTACCGTGCGGCTATTGAGCTTTTTAACTGCCACTCTGTCAAACCCAAGCACTATCGAGCTACCCACCTCCATTGCGAGAAATATTTGGACGCCTTCGAGGAATTTACACAGCCCTCCTACCACTCCTTCTTAAGTACTACCTGAGTAATGTATTGACCTGTTTAATAATTTACATTCTCCTTTCTTTGGCTGGCGATGTAGGAACTAATCCAGGCCCTACTAACTGTTCAGAAATGTATGTTGTCCACCTCAATGTATGCGGCCTCAAAGATAAAATACATCTTATCGAAGCTAATCTGTCCAACTTTGACATCATTGCCATTACTGAAAGCCACCTTACCCAACATGTTAACAATAGCTTAATCAAACTAAATGGTTTCCAGCAGCCTTATCGAATGGACCGCCAGCAGGCATGGGGAGGTGTGCGTCTATATCTCTAACAACATGGCAACTACCCGTCGTATTGAATATGAATGTCGTGGCATTGAAATGATATGGATCAAAATTTACGACCACCCTGGTTTATTATTGTGTGTAATCTACCGGCCACCTAACAAGTGTTGACAAATGGCAAACTATCACCGACAATATTGAGAATGTTCGCGACTTAAACCCAAACAAAAATCGTGTCTTACTCAGCGATATTAATGACGATCTTCTTAATCCATCTAAGCATCATCTACGTGACATCATATCTACGTTTGGCTTCCACCAGTTGATACAAGAACCAACCCGACCCATTTCAAATACATTACTTGATCCAATTATTATCAGCTGTACCAGAATAGTAAAAGAGAGTGGAGTACTTGCGCCATTTTGTAGCGATCAAACTCCAGTATATTTGGTTTTATCATCCTCCATACCTAGATGTACTTTCCAATCTGGACACGTCTAAAACTGTTGGTCCGGATAAATTAAGTCCGAAACTCTTATTCAAGAGCCAACAAGTATTGGTCCCAATACTAGCGCTGTTCTTTAATTACTCACTTTCTAGTGCGCAGTTCCCCACTTCTTGGAAAATCGCTAATGTAACCCCTATATTCAAGAAAGGAGACAAGAGCTTATGTTCAAATTATCGACCAATATCACTGTTGAGTTATCTTAGTAAAGTTATGGAGAGAACCGTTTTTAAACATATCTATAACTATATTAGACACGATATCACTCTATATCAGTCTGGCTTTCTTCCATCACATTATACAGTAAATCAACTGCTTGATATCTACACTGATATTACTCAAGCCCTTGACGATCAAAGGGAAATAATCTTTCTATTCTTCGATATATCTAAAGCCTTTGATCGAGTATGGCATCGCGGCCTCCTACAGAATCTTAAGAATGTTGGTATCTGTGGAAATCTACTTACATGGTTCGAAAATTGTATTGGAAACCGATACCAGCGTGTAGTTATAAACGGCAATGAGTCCACCCTACTTCGTTTACATGCTGAAGTGTCACAAGGCTCTGTGCCTGGTCCTTTGTTATTCTTAGTTTTTATTAATGACATGCCCAGCGATATCATTCACAATATTAGACTTTTTGCTGATGACACGTGCCTATGTGTAATGTCAGATGATCTAAAAAAACACACTGCCACACTCGATTACGATCTACTGACCATGACGCATTGGGCAATCATGTGGCTCGTCGAGTTTAATGCCTCGAAAACTAAATCTCTATTTTTTTTTGTGGGCAACGAGCCCACATCCTTTTCAATTAACTTCAAAGATTCTGAAATTCTACCGTCAACTGATCATAAGCACCTCGGCATTACCTTAAATAACAAAGGGAAGTGTCTTAACCATGTGAGTAATATCATAGCATACGCTCAACACAAACTTTCCTTACTAAAAGGTCTAAAATATATTCTAGACCGTAAATGTCTCGAGATCATGTACAAAACATTTATTAGACCATCTTTAGAATATGCAGATGTTGTGTGGGATAATATTCCACAATATCTTGTAATTCAGTTAGAGGACATCCAAAAAGATGCTCTCAGAATGGTATGTGGAATGACACGTAGTGCGAGCACTGAAGACCTGTACTTAGAAACATGCATTGAAACCTTGTCAAGTAGACATGAATTTCTAAGATTATCTATGTTATTTAAAATTGTTAGCGGTGTGACCTGTGAGGTCCTGGTCAACCATCTTCCCACACTATCCCAAGCACGAAATCCTTACAATATCTATCATCCAAATTTACTCACTTCATTCCGCTGCTGTACTGAGCTCTTCTATGGATCCTTTTGACCAGCAACTGTTCACGCCTCGAATATGCTTCCTGTGTCGGTGAGAGATTCTGTCACTCTTCTTGAATTTAAAAGCAAACTCAAGGCTATGACATGCATACAACAATCCCCTGAGTGGTATTACGTAGGCCTGAGGTTTGCCAACATAATGCTATGCAGGCTCTGAAACGGTTGTACTTCTTTAAAACCGACATCTATTTGACAACATTCTGTCGGAATCTGCCAGTTGTTCTTGTGGGCACAATGATGAATCTACAAACCACTGCCTCTTACATTGTGCCGTTTTTAACGAGCAAAGAGTCGTTTTCCAAAATCAGCTTGCCTTGAACGATATTTCTTTTGCTAATCGTACGGTCAACCAGCTTCTATACGGGACTTACACTGCCAACTTGGAAATGAACAAACTGAGCTGTAATACGGTATGTCAATATATAATTAACACCAACCACTTTCAGTAGCTTCCCGTTCGCGAACTTATAGTTTAAGGGGTAAAAGGACAGCAGCCCAACACGTACAGGTCGGGGCGAAGGCAGCACCTAGAGCTCACCTCTGCTATTCTTCCATTTGATCTTATTCATCGCTCTCTCTATCTCTCACCCTCTCTTCCCTCCTGTCCGTCTCTCTCTCTCTCTCTCTCTCTCTCTCTCTCTCTCTCTCTCTCGGTCTTTCTTCCTACTCTCCCCCACCTCACACTCAACATCCACACACGTATGCACACCAATAGACTACAATTAATTAAACTATTATGATTATCCGCCATTTTGTTGTAAAAATGTTTGTATAATATGTATGTGTATGGGAGACACGGGCATAAGACTCCAAGTCTTATCGTGCTTCCTTCTGAACAAAAAGAAATCATGTTTAAACCAAATAGATACAATTCATACAACGTGTCAGACTTTTTGAGATTTGGTGACGGTCTGTATGGAACCCTTTTGTGACATAATGATTATGGCGTCATCATACACGCGCTGAGCTGATTATGATGTCATACTAGGTCAGATGATGGATGGATACTCTGGAAAGGTGAATTCAGTTATAATTAGACACATAAACTATGCCATTGCTTTACTAATTCTTTTCACTGATAACCTCGAGTCATGGCCCATGTCATTTGTTAGAGCTAGACAACACATCGCTGCCCCCTTGACTCAAATTTTTTGGTCCCCATGCAGATTAAATCCAATGAAAACGGGGAAAGTGTTACTATTTGCCAGGAACTATTGTGCTGACATGATAACACCAACATCTCTTCGAGCTGAGTTGGATCTTTGGTAGACAAAGTGAATTGGTACCGAATAGGTACCAGAATCAGCGATGTACACATTAGCACTAACAGATTCAGTAATCTTTCCTAATATAACCATTTGTCTCAATCTCTCTCGTACTACACCCATTATTTCATGTGAGTGTGAGCAATCTGTTTCTGCACTTCGCTGCTTAAAGACATACATGCATAGTACAATGAGCAATTCAAGACTTAATGGGTTAGATTTACTACACTGCCACTATAGTATGGAACTGAACTTTGACAGGGGTTTGGCCATTTTCTCGTTTCAGCATCCACGTAGAATGCAGATCGCCAATATATTAGACACTAATTTGTGAGTTTTTCTGAATTTCTTTCGAATAATCATATTAAGAACGTATCATAACTCTGTCAAGAAGCTGGAAAAGTCAAACAAGTGTACGAATTGTATGTCTCTGATTGATTTAGTATTTAATAAACATTCTGTTGAAAATGTTTAGACTAGCTTGACTGGACGTTCTTGCTGCCATAAGAAGCAATATGGCAGCAATAACTCCCAGTCAAATTAGTTGCAAACTAGTCAACAGCTTGCCTGTATTGTTACTCTGAAATGCGATCCTGATAATTCAGAGGTCAAAGTATATAAATCGACCCCACCATGCGCAAAAACGTGGGAAGAGCTTCGCTAGAAATATTCAGGAGATTGTAATGTGGTCATAAACGGGTGTATTGTATGTATTTTAATATTATCTCGACATGATTCAATTTAAACTAATCTGAATGGGATATGTTTGGAGCTGGTATTAGTTTACCTGCCTTGGTAAATGCAGATTTGAAAGTGCCAATGCCAATTATCATCATTTACAATTAATCCCGGGATTAGTTTACAGATGATCATGGTGTGAATTGTCTTGAGCAGTTAATATAACTGATATCTTATCCATCGCTGAACTTTTCAGACACCCTAGTAGATTTTATAAGCGAATCTGAGAACTTAGTAACAGCGACCGTGGATGTAATGAGTGACTTCTGCAAATTAAGCATTGTTGACTCCAGGGCTTTAGTTACAGGTGATAACTTATGCCGAGTGTCAGGGTTTTCTCTAGTGGTAAGCAATGAATCAGTTTCCCGGTCGTGCATAATTTGTAATTTCATCTTTTAGTCTTTCCTCCAACAGCTTTCTAATATTTAGGTTAGTCACAATTCTTGCCAGTTGATCATTAATATTAGACTTTGACAGCTGTTTTGCTGAATCATAAGATCTTTCTAAATTAGTTAACATGTCTCCACTTGCAGAATCTTCTGAATGTGGTATGTTATTGTTTCAGAGGCACACAGATACTCGCTCTCATTGTCATTGGCATCATGCTGAGTATTCTCACAAAACATTTGCATCTGCTCAGCCAATGTCTGAATTATAGATTTCAGACTTTAAAAATCGAACTGTTTAAACACATCAGAATCAGATTATTTACTGCTGGATGTTCGATCCATAAGTACAGTATGATGGGCGTGTGGCTGAAATAATAAATAATATACATTAGACGTGTTAGACATCAAATCAGCAAGCATACACTAAGTGCATATAATTTACATTATTGGCATCATTTGAATGACAGTAGAGAAGCAGCAACCTATCTTTAGTCATTTAGCAGGATATGACAAGTGGGTATACAATAAAATGTTATGGAATTCTCATCGCTCAATATCTAGGCCTACACCAAATCCAGGTATTGGAGTTGGTGGGGTGTACATATACTGCCCTGTTGTATTCTATTCTTTCATATTTCATAATGCTTTCAAGAATAATAATTTCATACTTTTTCTGACTTTCCGAACTTCGATTAGGAATTTCAAGCCCCATTTATGATATGTACAATCAGCGTACATTTAAAGCAAATCTTTAGAGGCCATCATTGTATTTGATATTTCAGTTATTGTTTACATGTAATGTGTAAGACTCCTAATGCTTCAAATTTCCATAATCTTTCCAAAACCAGTAGCTTAAAATAGCTGATTTTCCCTTTTCTAGGGCCTGTGTCCATACAATTTAGAAATGGCTCTCAGACATGTCAGAGGGTTTGGCGACTCCAGAGACGGGAACAGTGATTTAGCCAGAATATAGCATCTAGAGGGGAATCAGATGTTGCGATGTGTCTCAGAGAGATGTGTGTGTGGGTTGGTGGGTGATGATGACCGGATTAAGTCTGATGAAAAAAAAGTTATCGAAATCGACGTCGATCCAAAATCCAATAGGTCTGCAAGCCATCAATGGTCATCTTGAAAATGGGTTTCCGGAAAATAACTCTGTTACTCTTTGGCGGATCACATTGACACTTCCTAGGGTGGTTGGACTAGGTCTTGGGAAGAAACCTATCGAAATCGACGATGATCCGACATCCAAGATGGCGGGCATCTTGAAAATTGGTTTCCAGATGATAACTCTGTTACCGTTTGTCGGATCGCATTGACATTTCATAGGGTGGTTGGACTAGGTCTTGGGAAGAGGCCTATCGAAATAGACTATGATCCGAAATCCAGGATGGCCGCCAGTCAGTGGCGGCCATCTTGAAAATTAGTTTCCGGACGATACCTCCTTGACCGTTTAACGGATCTATTTGACTATTAATAAGGATGACTGGTCTGGGTCTGAGGAGGAATACACATTTTCTGATAGCTCTCATTTATTGGGTTGTCATCATGGTGGGGTATTATGCGTCGCTTGTGGGGGTGGGGGGTGGTCATCTTGAAAATTGGTTTCCGGACGATAACTGTGCTACTGTTCGTTGGATCGCTTTAAAACTTTAAATGATGACTGGGCTGAATCTGCAGAAGAAACCGGTCGAAATCGGCGCTGATCCAAAATCCAATATGGCCACCAGCCATCAGCAGCATCTTGAAAATGGGTTTACTGATGATACCTTCGCTATTGTTCTTCAGACCACTTTAAAGTTCATAGGATATCTGGACCACGGCTGAGGAAGAAACCTATCGAAATCTACGATCACTCGAAATACAATATGGCCGCTTGCGACCAGTGGCTATCTTGAATATAAATATAAAATTGTAAATCTTCTCAAGAAAGTTACATATATGATTGCGGAGTCGAAGAGGCCATTTACATTTGGCTCTGCCCCCAGGGGGCGGGTTCAGAAGGTCAAATTTGTACCTGCAGTAATTGATTGTAATGCATCTCCTCCCAAACCGTTGGACAGAATTCAACCAAATTTGGTATGTGAGTTACCCATATCAATGTGGAGTACATGAGCCCATTTGCATTTTGCCCCATCCCCGGGTTGGGTGGGGTGTCGGTCAAAATGTCGCAAAATTGATTGTAATGCAACTCTTCCGAAACCATTGAACGGAATTCAAACAGATTTAGTATGTAAGTTACCCATATCAATGTGTAGTGGGTGAGCACATTTACATTTGGCCCCATGCCCAAGTGGTGGTAATGGGGTCAAAAGGTTATGAAATTGGTTGTAATGATGCAACTCCTCTGATACTGTTGGACGAAATTCGACCAATTGAGTTCCCCATATGAGTGTGTGGTGCAAAGGGGCATTTACATTTGACCCCTCCCCCGGGGTTGGGGTGGGGTTGTGGGTTGTGGGGAGGTAGTGTTAATTAAAGTTAGAAACTGTGAACCGCTCAATCTAGTTTTTATTTGTTTGAGCTATCAATCTGATACCTCTATCTGGGCCTACTTATGCATAGATCAATTAGTCTCTGGATAACTGTCTTCAGACGCTTCGCTGCTGGAGGATTGACTCTTGATTTACACCGAGTTCTTATCACTACGCATATCACGACAGCTGCTGCACTCAATGCTACAACGCTAACAAAGTTAAATTTATTCTGACAGCCTCTTTTTAGTTGTCTCTTCATTATTTTGTTAAATCCCAGGAACAAAGTAAATCGCTAAACGTGTGTAGGAATCGCGTGTGCAGAATTTCAATTTGACAAGAGTTATCAGTTTTCGTGACATCGCCTTACCTGCGCGATAAGTATCATATGGGGACCAATTCACGAATCAATTGTTATTTCTAGGAATAGAAAATTATTGAAATGTTTGTGAGGATTTTCTAGTTGTGACTGTTAAATACTGTTGATTACATAATTTTGCAGCAGGCATATCAGTCGTTAACAAAAGCTAAAACGAAACCGAAAGTAGATGAGGCAATACAAGCGCCGGTATTAACGTCACGTGACGTGCGTTGGATTTCCATCTTCCGTTTCCGTTTTTCGGGAAGATGAACAAAATGGCTAAATCATCGATTGACAAAGCTGAAATGCGGTGTTTGACGATCGCTGGAACGGTGATAGCACATCGTTTCATTCGTTGTTAAACGCTCAGATAGGCTTGTATTTAGATAGTGAAATGAGCTATATAGCATAGAGACCAATCTGAGATAGTGTATTTGCCTGAACCAGTAGCTTTAAATGTTTGATTGTATTAATCTTTTTGAGTTGATTTGAGGATGGTTCGTTACATGTAATTGATAACTGATTTATTCTCACATCAGGTTTCAAAATTATTGATTATTTAATCAATGTTTAGCAAATATTTCATTAATGGATTGAAATGGTTAACCCGATTATTTTTTGTTGGCTCAGCTCGATTTTGAATGACAGCGAGTCAATTTCCAATCAAGGCCAAATATAGGTACAGTAACCATTTGAAAGCCAAAAGCCAAATAAACCTAAAATCGTTTGTATTTATTAATATTAAAATGGTTGTTTTACATTTAGTTTGGGAAAATTAATTGCTATTAATACGCAATAATATTACTTCCCGAATTAATTTATAGACAACCAGTTATCACGAATAAATTATTCGATATTTTGGCACTTGGCGTTCAAAGCGTGGTATATATCGCTGTAGGCTAGCGGTGTGATTTATATAGTATCCTTTGTTTAAACTTTGCAGATACGTTGTAACGCGCGCGTATTAAGATAGGCATCAATACACTGCACATTTAGATCAGCTGACATACTGCAAACACGTTTACAGTTTTCTGGTGCAAATTCATTAAGAAAATTTGAACTAAATTTAACAAGTTCATCTTCTTAATCATTTATTAACTTGCAAGTTTATGGTAAATTAATTTTAAAATTATTTTATAGTTATCTATACACACACATAAACTTACTGTATCAAAAGCCTTCGGATTTTGAAGCTAACGAAGTATCTCTTAGCATCTTCGATGGCTTGCCGAATTGAAATTTGCTAACAAGAATTCTCCATCGAGTATTTGCTTAAACGTGGTGCCAAATTTATTTATTCTAAATAATGGAGATAATCAATTCGCATTTCAATTGATTGTCAATTACAGTGTTATCTTCTTTGACTCACTAAAATCAAATATGAATGAAATTATCGATGAATTCGTGGAAACACCAACTAGAGGCTTCGTTATGTCAGTTGGAATGACATTGCTAAAAAAAACTTTGTGAGCGTTTCGAACTGAATCCGCCTAGTACTCTAGCAAAAGCCGACTTAGTCAATTTTGTACTAACTAAGTTGGAAGATCTAGGAGTACTTGAAACAGGAGGCGCTGTGGGTGAAGAAATCCCACCTGACTCGCCACCTGGTAATGCACCTGACCACACTAATGGTGGTGCTAGGCCTAAAGACTCTAAGCCAAATCAATCTAGCGGCAATGACAAAACGTCGATAGATTCAAAGCAGCTTGAAATTGAGGCCTTACGTTTGAAATTTGAAACCGCTGGTCTCGAGTTGGAATCGAAGAGAATTGAAACCGATACAAAACGAGTTGAAAGGGACACAGCTGTGATCCAAGAGCGTATGCATGGCAACAATACTGCTCAACCATCCCAAGAACGCCACTTCTCGGTGGCTAATAATCCCAGATCAGTCCCAGCCTTTGATGAAAAACAGCCTGAAGATTTGTTTCCTCTTTTCGAGCAAACGCCCCGTGATTTAAATTGGCCACGCGAATATTGGCCAGCTTTAATAAGAACAGTAGTCACAGGAGCCACTCAGAAGGCTGTGAGGGCATTAGCCATCCAAGATGAAGGTACTTATGCCAAAATACGCGAAGCAGTTGAAAGAGCAGTTGTTTTACATCCAGAGGCTTACCTTTTAAAATTGCAGTCAAAACAACCGTCGTTTCCAAAATCTGCCATCATAGAAGCCCATCAGCTAAAGACCTTATTAAAAAAGTGGATGACACCAGAGAGAATTAGCACTCTTGCTCAGAAGGAGGATATGATCCTTTATGATCAATTTCGTAATCTGATGCCTCCAGAAGCCAATGAGTAGATTCGCCACTGCCATCCAAATATTAAGACTGCAGACGAGGCAGCTGTAAAAATTGAAGATTTTTACTTATGCAAGATGGCAGATAGGTCTAGCTCGAGATATAACAACTCATCACAGTATGCTCCTAAGTAAAAGCAGAGTAATAACTGGCTATCTAAGACTAGTAGTAGGCGCAATGATCATTACAGATCACAGTCACCCTCACGTCCAAGTAGATATCGTGATGATAACTACCATCGGGAACGTTCACCATCTCCTTCCCGTAATTATGAGACCGAATCTAATAGACACCATGGCAGTTCACCAACCGGAGGTGACCATGGCCTTTCACCATCAAGGAGTCGCGATGGGTCACCAAGAAGAGAAATGTGTTTTAAATGTGGGTTAGCTGGTCCTTTTGCCAGTAATTGCACTCAACTACATAACAAATTCGCAAAGCCAAAGTCTAAAACATCCATAGTTACAAACCATGATGATGATTCCGATTCAGTAAACTCAGAACATAATGCATGACGGGACGATAAAATCAACAGGGACGAATTTCTGGATGTTTACCAAATATATTTACATATTGTATTTTATTGCAGGTGAGCTCACATGTACATAAAACAAGCATTGCACCTATCCCTATTAAAATACTTAGAGATATGGGCTCCTCCCAGGGTTTAATTCTGAGTTCAGCATTTCCGTTCTCTTCAGAGACATATACAGGATGTAACGTCTTGATTCGTGATGTTGGATTGGAGCATAGCAAAACACCACTCCATACCATAAACCTACACATAGGCGATCAAAAACATAGCATTGAAGTAGTGGTAAGAGATGAGCTTCTGATATGTGGAATATCTCTTTTGTTGGGCAATGATCTAGCTGTATTGTATAAAAAGTCAAGGCAGTCTAGTATCATGTACCTGCATAACAGTACGTGGATTACTGCCGCTGTACTGCCTATAGTGTCCGACATCTCATTTATCGATTCTGCAGGTGACGAGGAGGCCTTCAATGGTTTTCCCGCATGCGTCGGTACAGGTGGACAACACCGAAACCACCTCAGTGGCTCTATGTGTGTCGTGACATGCAGCCAGAGTCGAAAGCATGCGCCAGATGAGATAGTATTGGGACTGGGTGAGGGCACTTCAACAAGTAAAAATACATAAGTGCGTCACGTTTGTTGGCGACCCCAAACTTGAGTTCAGTTCGGGGGAGCTGACACGTTTACAAGCGGAGGATAAGCAATTAAGACACGTTGCTCCCCTGGTAAGTGATCCTTGAGAACGGCTTAATTACCACATATGCTATTACTGGCAAGACGGTATCCTCATACGAAAGTACACCCCACGTAATGCAAAATCTGATGATGAGCAACCAGTGGTCGAACAAATAGTCTTACCTGTCGCATTTAGGTATAAGGTACTGAGCCAGTCCCACAACGGTCCCAGTTGTGGACCACATTTTGGACGTAAAAAGATCACCGCCATCATTACCCACAATTTCTATTGGCATCTCATCCATGGAGACGTTAAACAATTTTCTAAATCATGTCACACTTGCAAGTTGGTTGGCAAACCAAACCAACCCATTTTGACCCAGCTTTGATGCCAATTTCACCATTCGGACAACCACTATAAAAATTATGGTTGATAACGTCGGTCCGCTCAACAAAACTAAGGCTGGTAACCAGTATTTTCTCACTATAATGTGAACAAGTACTAGTTTTGCCGAGGCCATACCACTGCGAAACATAACAACTAAAATCGTGGTTAAAGCATTAATTATGTTCTTTACAATGTTTGGTTTGCCACGAGAACTTCAAACAGACTAAGGTTCAAATTTTACCTCAAATGTCTTTGCCCAAGTTTGTCAAGTGCTGGGCATAAAGCATATTACTTCCACCGCCTACCATCTTGAATCACAAGGTACATTAGAACGTATGCATGACACTTTAAAATCAATGCTACGAATATTTTGCAGTGAAAGTCTGCGTGATTGGGATGAAGGGGTTAATCTTTTAATGTTCTATCTGCGAGATACAGTAAACGAGTCTCTGGGATATTCACCAAGTGGGCTTGTTTTCGGACATACAGTCCGAAGTCCATTCACTGTATTGAAGGAACAATTGTTAACCACCCCCACCCCCCACTCCCCACCCCCTATATGATCATAATCTTATTGATTATGTTTCAGACTTGCGCACATGTCTAAGCAAAACAAGACAATTTGCGGCAGAGAATTTAAAAGAGAGCCAGCTAAACAAAATCATTGGTATGATAGGGATGCTAGAGAGCGAAAATTTTACATCGGTGACAAAGTTCTAAAGTTGTCGACAGTGTTAAATAGTCCTTTAGAGGCTAAATATGAAGGGCCTTACATTATCGCCAGTCACGATGGTGAATTAAACTACCGGAAAAAGACTCCTGGTAAACGAAAAGCTAGACAGTGTTGTCACATCAATTTACGTCGTGCATATGTTGAACAAGATGACCTCATTCCCCATAAAGAGGTTTCTATCTTGCAGGTAAATTCAAAAGTGTTCAACCTTGATGACGCAATCGATCTATCATCAACATCAGCTACAATATGCGAACCTAGAATAGACAATACTGCTGCCATTACGAGCTTATCAGAAACCTCGTCTTATCTAGAAGATGGTCGAAAACAAGAAATTCATTCTCTGATTCAAGAGTTTGAGTGCCTTTTCAACAATATACCAGGGTGTACTTCTGTTATTAGCAAAGCCATTGAAGTTGGAGACGCTAGACTGATTAATCAATCTCTTTATCGGACTAATCCCTCAAAAACTGAAATCATGGAAAAAGAAATTGCCTATATGTATGAAAATGGCATAATTCAACCAAGTAATAGCCCTTGGAGCAGTCCATGTATACTAGTTCCGAAGCCAGATAGCACTTATCGCTTCTGTGCTGATTTTCGAATGGATAATAATGTCACACGCGGTGATTCCTATGGGATCCCACGCATCGACGATTGTATTGATAAAATTGGCAATGCAAAATATGTCACGAAGTTTGATCTATTAATGGTGTACTAGCAAATACCACTGACTGACCAATATCTGCATTCGTGACAAGCACCGGTTCCTGGGAGTACTGAAAAATGGCGTTCGGATTTAACAATTCTGGAAGCAAATTCCTAAGGCTTATAAATACTCTTATTTCCCCAATCAAGAATTTTGATGCTTACATCGACGACGTCACTATTTATAATAACAACCGGGAGGATCATGTGAAAACTATTCATGAGTTCTTTTCACGAATGAAGGAAGCTGGTCTTACCATTAATCTTCCTAAAAGCGAAATAGCCAAAGCTACAGTGACATATTTAAGTCATGAAGTTGGTCAGGGCCAAATTCGGCCAAAATCGGCTAAAGTCGAGGCTATTCATAATTATCCAGTGCCAACAACAAGAAAGGAAATTATGCGTTTCCTTGACATGGCCGGATTTTTTCGAAAATTGTG
The DNA here is from genome assembly GCA_034401795.1 of Chaetoderma sp. LZ-2023a. NCBI lineage: Eukaryota > Metazoa > Mollusca > Caudofoveata > Chaetodermatida > Chaetodermatidae > Chaetoderma > Chaetoderma sp. LZ-2023a. Next base: position 75,255,254 of record CM067361.1, on the reverse strand, counting down.
TAGAAACCTTTCGACCATCGCCGCCCCACTAACCAACTTGCTGAAAAAGAATGCCCCATTTAAATGGACACTCAAATGTAAAGGCGCTTTTGCCAAGGTCCACGCAGTCTTACATTCTAACCCAGTCTTAGCTGCACCAGATTACAACTACCTAATGAAGCTTGTAATCGACGCTAGCAATCTTGGTGCAGGCGCTGTTCTTATGCAGTCAGATGACCAGGTTAATGGCCATGCTGTATGCTATTATTCGCGGAAGATTGATAAACATGAATTACGCCATTCTACTATTGAGAAAGAGTGTTTAGCTCTGGTAGTAGCGTTACAACATTTCAACATATATTTGTGTTCGTCAAAATTCCCGGTTGACGTCTTTACTGATCACAATCCATTAACAAATACCAGAGAATTTATCGTTGGAGTTTGACCATCCACCCATGCAATCTAAATATAATTCATATCAAATGTCATGACAATGTTTTAGCGGATGCCTTATCCGGAGCTTTTGTAAGCCAATTTTGATTTCCAATATTTTGACAGACATAGTTGTCGCTCCCTATATAATAACGGTTTTCGTTTTAGTGGTCATACCCGCAATTGATACACCGATTCAATTGTTTACATTATTCAGAGTTTTCTGGCCATTCCAGAGAGCATAGAATTGCACGATCTGTCCTAGCGGCATAAGTCCATGTAACTCGGCAAACTATTGATCGATCTAGTGTTTTTGAGGTCGATTTTTGTAAGGTAGACTAGGCATCAATATTACTTGAAATTAACATGACACATTCATTGCACATTATTGGCGCCGTTATGATTGGACAATAGTTCCAGATGTTATTATATTGGCCAATTTAATTTTATAATTATTAACTATTCTTGTATAATTATTATTTTTGAGATTCTATTTTCCAATGAATTGTATCAAATTTGTATATGATAAGATTGTCACCATCTTTAGGAATTATATGAGTGTTGGCGCATTTATACATCACACCCTGTGCTCGTTCATCAATCACGGGACAGTGTTTTGATGGAAAAATCGCAAACTCTCACTCATCAGTTCGAAACATATCGTTAAGAGGCTCACACGCCATCTAGGAGCCGCTTATTTTCAAGAGTCCACGAACTCACCATGTAACCTGTTAAACTAGTAGTGTGTCTGTGCTGCCTCATCTTTGTCATCGTCTCAAAGTAATCACCGTCATCAGCCATCAGTCGATTTTATCTACCCATGACGCCATCAATCTAATCACCTTCAGACCAAATCCCAAATCAAGCGGAACCTAGTGCCTTGTTTGGGTAGCTAGATCTCTACATTTTCTACATGTGATTCCATCAATCGCATCATCTTCACTATGCTTTCATCCTTCTGAAATGTTCAGACTTTATTAGTGATTGCTGTCATCTTTTCGATTCCCCGCCATCTTTCAGCTTCAATATTCTGTATCGGTAACTAAGCCATGTTATCACATGAATCATCTCAATGTCTTCAAGCTTCTCAGTTCAATATCTCGGATCATCTTAGTGACTGCAACCGTATCGTTTCTATGTCGGAATACAGAACATTCTTCCGGGTTCGTCATCCATTTCTTCACGTGTGTTTTAACCCCCGGCGCCACGACAGATCGGATCTTGATATGTTCACCTTCATTCCGTGACTGGACTTCTGTATTCAGCATATTCAAGGTATCTAAATTTTAACTGTGATTTCTCCAAAGTATTTACCATACACCCCGACCAACTCGCGTGGTTCAGAGACTGTCCAGATTTTTACTTATGTAACCAAATTTCAAAATATTCTGTAAGTAAATTTTCATACTTATTATTGAAATATTTCTATTTAAATTGAGTGAATATTTGTTTCATTTTGTTGTTATTACGTCACTTGTCCAAGTTCAAATAACCAACAGTCATGCAGTAATCATCATGCACACTTAGTTATTTTCTAGTTCCAAGGCCTGAGTAATCAATCAACCACTTCATAACGTTAGTTCTAGATTGGTTGAGTGGTTCATCAGTCTTTTGAATTACCCAATAAATTGCATTATTATTATCCTACCGACTAGTGGTCAACTCGCTATTAAAATTCCATTGAACTTGTAATGCATAATTCTTGAATTAAAATATGCATTCAAATTGAGTATAAGTTTCCTATGCTATTTGGCGGTCGTCTCTTTAATAAATTACCCCTTAATGAAAACTAAGGGCTGGTTGATTAAAATTTCAATCATCACATTTCCAAAATAATTTTCTTTCCGTTTATTTATGTATTACTTTATTCAGTTTCTATATCCGTGCTTATAACGCATCACTGGTGCTTTAAAAATATAACAAAGACAGCGTTAGTTCACTTCTCCATTCATACAATATCAATATCAATTCATCTACTCCATTTTCTATGTAATGAATGAATGATTAAAGTTGTTTATGTTTTCATAGTTTCATTTACAGAATTTTCTCTACGCATAGTTCTGGTAAAGAAGTTTAAGCAGCTCTTGTCTTTTGAAAGAGAGATTGGAACTGTTTAACCTTAATTGCTAGAATTTGAATCGATGCATATCTGGGTTAGTCGGCCGTCAATTTTCCCATTACGACTTCAACGTCATTAGATAGACCAACGATATTATTGTAGTCAGTTAATGAGGAGCGTTGGTGGTAACTGAGCAACGCGCAACTTTGACCAAGTCAGACCTATCTGAATTTTGATCATAACTTGATCACTGGTGTATTGATACTGTTGATCAAGTTTGGCCAAAAAGGCAGAGACGGGTGAGCTTTAAGTTTAATCCAGAAAAATCATCACCATGGTTTGCCATTATTCAATCCCAATAATCTAATTTGGGTTGCTGCCATATTCATACCCTGTCGCCCCTATCTCCTCAACTTCTTTCATTAAATCCGGAATCCTTTGCATTGATTCGGAATCCTTCCAATGTCACATAGATCCCGTGTCCTGATATTATAAACTCTACAGCGGCAATATCCCTATAATTTTTGATCCATTAATACTAAACATTCGTGCCATTTATTTTACACCACTTTGGGCGATTTCCTGTTAACTTGGAACTACTGGTCCGGTCATGAACACCTTTGGTACTTATCATTGGCAGGCTTTTGAGGTCATAGGGGTCAAATTAACACCTGGGTTGACCTGCTCGTCCAAACATCATAGAATGTTGAGCCTTATAACCCCTAGATTTGCTTCCATAGCATAACCATACTTTATAGGTCATGACCTTGAAATAACTGTACGGTTAAATTTGACATTTTACATAGATAGGTCGACATTCCTACTTGAGGTGTAGTAGCACGAGGCACTGTGTTCGTTTTAGCAGTAAGAAAGCAGATGACATTTTTTCAATTAATATATTTTAGTAAAATTATTACATCACCATAAGTACTCTAGGAAAGACCCACTCAAACATACAACTAAATGTATACAAATATAGTTCATATTGTACCTGGATAATTAAATTCATTGTGAAATCAATGCAGACAAGGGAACGAATTTACATGGTTAGAAACTGTTTTTTGTGAGAACGTTGGCTCACGAAGCGGCAGTTTAAATGTTGCAAGTGCCAGTTTGTTAGATCATAGCACTTTGCGGTTTATTTTAGGTATCTCTATGTGTATCCGTACAATTCTAAAGACATCGCGCCTAGGCGCCAAATACGTCGGTGAACTTGCAAACAAGCCCGGTTTTCACTATCCAAAAATATCTTTAGATTATAATGGACCTTTCAATTTTTAGCTATGCCCCGCCCAGCTCTATCTAGGCTCCACCCACTACTCGCTCATGTTGCGACCGTCCGATCTCTGAACTCCCTGACTATCAATTTCCAGAGAACTATACAGGTAACATGTTGAATATTTTGAAACTAATTTGACTGGGTGATGTTTTTGCCTATGACAGCAACAGCGTCCAGTCAAATTAATTTCAAAATATTCAACGGCATGTATATTAAATAGTAGTGGCATACAAGCCTTACAACGTGTCTGACTATTAAGAGTTAAAGACGGGTAAGATAGAATCATTATGACGTAATGATTATGACGATCATACACGACGCTTCGCTAATATGACGTCATATGACGTTATTACTGGGGGAAAGTTGTATTGTAATTCAATACATTGTTCATCAAGATAACATGGGCCTTCACTCGCCGTTGTGCAAGGCCTTCCCAGCCTAAACAATGTACCATGTATGAGATGCTCGTGAACGTCAGTTGGACGAGGAGGTGACTGCCAGCTTGCGAGCCAAGACTGTAGCGAGGCGGATGGAGGCCCATTCACTGGAGCGCTTAGCTCTCAAATGCAGGATCAGTAAGCAATGCTGAGGTATGAGTCCAGCCCGGAGCATAAGGGGGCCGAGGACTGAGCCCTTAGCCCAGAGCACGGGGTGAGAAGGCGAACACATTCTCGACCAGCGTCTCAGCGAAAGGGAGACAGAGAATAGAGGACGTCGGTCAGTACGCTGAACATTCCTCAGAGGTCTAGAAGGTGACCTCACAGGCCAGATCATGCAAAAGATCCAGCAGACTGTCCAGAATGCGTTCTACCTCTGCTACACCCATACCTATCGCATCCGTCACATCGAAGATGGTAGGGTGATGCTCTTCCACAAGAATGCTCCAGGGAGCCCGTGGCTGAACACGATAGGAGCAGCTCAGGACTGGGTGGCAGCACGAGAGCAAGCCCGCCTCAACACAGACAATATCGATCAACTCAACACCAAGTGGGCTTTCGTTCGATCAATCAACGTTGAGGTCAGGGCTGTCATCGACCGCCAACCTCTGCTTGGGACAGGCCCCCCTCCCAGACTGGCTATGACAGAAGAAGAGTATGACTGCCCTCCACACCTACAGGGACAACATGTGTCTCTGGAGATGTCTAGCAGTCCACCGAGGAGTGAGAGCTGATAGAAGTACAGCTCCTGCACGAGAGCTTGCCACACAGTTCTACGGCAAGACAGTACCTGATGTCCGCAAGACCTCGCTGGATCAGCAGGACAAGGTAGAGGTCTTCGCCAATATCGGGATTTGCGTGTATGAACCAACCGATGAGGGCACCTGGCAATTTATCAGGCAAACGGTTCACTACCGTAACACCATGGCCATCGGAGTGTGGGACCACCACACCTTCTACATCAAGAATATCGCCAAGCTGGCACATACACTAGTCTGCAGTCACTGTCTGCAGAGGTTTACACAGGCATGCCATCTTCAACGGCATGCTGATCACTGTACAGGCGGCAATACAAAAACCTTGTGTCCTGGCGAGAAGGTTGAGGAGCCACAGTCTGCGTATGAGAAAGCCTTCTATCCATCCCAACCATCCAGTTCAGCGGCTACGTGTTGAATCAAGTATGAGTCGAGAAACAGAGGCGTACACATACACCATGTAGAGTGAGGGCTCGGTGGCGAGCTTTGGATCGAGGGCGCTCCCGTAGATGGTTATGATCCGACCACCAACACCATTTAACAGGTCCATGGCTGTCACTGGCATGGGTGTCCACAACACCAGCGACGTGAGGATGCTGAACAAAGATACCGCAGACAGTACTGAGAGAGGAGAAGCTGAGAGCCTCTGGATGCACACTTGTGGTACAGAGGGAGTGCTGTATAAAACGATGCCCAAGCGTCCTTAAACGAGTTCGGACTGGCCCATACCCACACTTCATAATTTACAACTTCGAAGCACTCCTAGATGGTATCAAGACTCATCCTACGGAGACTCTCACGATCGAGAGTACTCACATAACTATCTCTGTGTCAGTTGGCTGCTCCGTGGAGGGCGCCACGAGTGAGCCCACTCACCTCTGCAATCCTGGCCCCAAAGAATGGCTCAGAGAGTTCATGCTGGAGATCCAACGGCGAGCATCTCTAATCTGGACAAGAGTTAGGGCACAATACATACCGACAGACCTGGACAAGCTCCCAAAGCAGCAGCAGCGACTGATCAACGAGTGGTGTGACCAAGTGCCTGTACTGGGGTTCAACTCTGGGCGGTATGACCTGAACCTCATCCAGAAGTACTTTGTCGATGAGCTGACTGACAGTACAGGTACAGTGAAAGTCGCCAAGAAGGCTAGTCAGACAATGTTCCTCATAACACCTGAGCAACGGTTTCTCGATGTGCTGAACTACCTCTGCCCAGGAGTCTCGTATTTCCTATGGGTCAACGCTTACGGGTGTATACAGCAGAAGAGCTGGTTCCCGTATCAATGGTATGAAACACATGAGAAGCTCAACTATCCATGGCTTCCTGACTACTCAGCATGGACATCTAAGCTCAAGGGTGGCTACCTCTTGACGCAAACAGAGTGGGAACAGTGTAACCAGACATTCAGCGAGCATGGAATGTGGACATTCGCCGACTGGCTGTGATACTACAACAACCTGGACGTCAGTCCATTCATCGAAGCCCTAGAGCGGATGCAGGAAGTTCTACACAAAATGAGAAATAGACATCCCCAAAGATGAAGTGTCTCTCCCAGGTGTGTCACTGCAGTCCCTCCTGCGTGGAACTGCTCAGCACATGCTGGATGTTAGGCTCTATTCACCAGACAAGGAAGCCTACGAGATGCTGAATGGTGCTGTTGTTGGCAGTCCCAGCATCATGTTCACCAGATACCATGAGGCCAGTGTGACTCGAATCGGCCAGAGTGAGCGTGTCTGCCAATGTCTACTCAGCTATGACGCAAATGCTCTGTACCTGTCAACGATGGCCAAAGAGATGCCATTTGGCAAGGAGAAAGTTTGCCATTGGTCCGGTACCAGTGGGGTAGCTAGCTTTAAGGAGGCTCTCCTAACAGACATCTGGTTTGGGTTTGCTGAGGTGGATACAGAGGTCCCCAAGGTTCTGTGGGCAAAGCTCGAGGAAAAGCTCTTCTATAACGGCGAGATCCCGGTAGAGGCAATCTCTTCTGAGATGCTGGCATATCTAAGGCGAAGAGGGAGGAAGCGGCCTACCACGCAGAAGCTGGTCAGTGCCCCCTCTGGCAAGAAGCGGCTGCTGTACACTCCGACTCTCAAGGGGTATATAACCCATGGCCTAGAGATCACTGCCGCACCATAGACTATGAGGGCAAGCCCCATTCGAGTGGTTCGTGGAGAATGTTACGGAGGCCCGCCACATGGGAGATATAGATAAGAGTAAAGTGCTCTTGACAGATCTCTTCAATCTCCTTGGCAACAGTGCCTACGGGAAGCTCATCAAGGCCGTAGAACGTCATAGCAACACCAGCTTCATGAAGGATGGACGCGTGGTAGACAAGGCCCTGTATAGTGCATGGTTCGAAGATCTCGAGGAGATCGCTGTGTCATACGAGCTCCAGAGTCGCAAGCTGAGAATCATAATTCGAAGGCCCTTCCAGGTGGGATAGCCGTTTATGAGCTCGCGAAGCTTCGAATTCCAGAGTTCTACTACGACTTCCTCGATCGCTACGTGGCTTGTGACAGCTTTGAGTACCTGCAGATGGACACTGACTCCACGTATAGCTCGAGTTCGGAGGCTCTCGTGAGATCGCTCTTTGCTCCAAATGCTACTACGTGGAGAGCGCAGCTGCAAGTAAGTGCTTGGCTATGGGAATGTCAAAGTAGGAGAATGAGGTCTCTTAGCAGACGTTCTACAGGGCCGTACATGCTGGTGTGGACAGAGCTAAAAACCGAGGCCTACGCATGCGCAACCAGGGTATGGTGACCTATCCGCAGGAAAAACTTGGACTCCCCACTTACTATGATAAGCACCATGTGCTGCCAGATGGGGTCATTTACCAAGCCATCGAGTATCATGTTAGCACCCTAAAGGGGTGGTAGCTGTGTGTCTTCAGGGACTAGCTGAAGCTCTTCTACGACAAATGGTCGCCAAGGTACTCCGTGCTGGCATGCCAGGTAGTACAGTCTAGGCCGCCGGTCCACCCCGCCCCCCCCCCCACACACCTGTCAAGCCTGTGAACATCTATCGACCAGTTAGGATCTGTTGCACGCCGTCGACCACCTTCCAGCTCACCAGGCTCATACAGGTACCGAACCAGAGCATCAGGTGCTAGGCACTCCCTTCCCTTGTTCGCTCCTCTAGGGCTGTGACAAGCCTCACTTCCACCTGATTAGCCTAGTAACCTCGGCATTGCATCTCTTCACCACAGCAGACAGCCCTCTCACCCACACTCTAGAATGTTCACTCAGCGCTGCCATTTCCTGGAAGTATTGGTGTGGGAACAGTCTCTCTGCCAGTGTCCGATTCCACCGCTCAACGATAGCCTGGTCATGGTGATGCCCTACCTCGCCTCGCCTAACTGCCACAACGTGTTTCCGCATGAGGGCTGCAGTCTCCCCTCTGAACTCTTTACCCTCATCCACCTGCAAGAATTCCGAAGCATCGTAGACACCCTGGAATGCCTGGGCCACCTGGCCAGCTGACTTGTCTGTGAGCGTGCTGCCTTGCACCTGCTGGCGACATCGACGATGGTGAGAACATACGTGTAGGTCTTATGACCAACCGAGTCATGTGGAAGGAATAGAACATCTGCCTGGTGAACTCTGTTCGGGACAGTTTCATCGAAATGGGCATGCCTGATGTACCGTGGACGAGGTCTGTATATCTGCCACATCGCCTGGTGGCTGAGCCACTAGCTAACTGTCTCCAATGTGAAGTTGTGGCCCTTGCAACGTGCAGCCTCGAGTAGTTGAGGGGGCTCATTGTAATATCCACCAGGCTGATAGTAGAGTTCCTCAAGAAAGACGGTTGATAAACTCCTGGATTTCATCACTGACGTCAACTCCCATCCTGTCATGCATGGGCTGGGTGAACTCTAAACAGACGAACAGACGGCCGCCATTCATTCGACCATCACTGAAGACCTCCTCAAACACCTCCGTACACTGGCGTCTAATCTCTGCTGGATCCTCACTGAACAGTAGTCTATCAACCAACCTTCGGAAGTCAAGGGACTTGACCAGGTCATACAGAGACAACATCCTTATATAGTATGGCTTAAATGTTCAGTGGCCCAGATGGCCGTGCGCACTATGTCAACGTACGGTAGCCAAGGACCTGTAACTCTGAAGAATGTACCTATTCCTGAGGCGATGGCTGGTATGGCTTCATAAATCTTCTCCACCCATGGAGAGCGTTGTTGGCGATCTTGCGGACTATCTCGCCAGCCTTCGTTGTGAACAGAGTGATCAGAGCCCCAACTGCTGCCAGCAGACCGGTAGAACCGTTCACGTAAGTGCAATAGATTCCTTTTGCTCTGTGTACTAGCTTGCGGGATTCAGGCTCTACTTCATCATACTCACCCGTGGTCTCCACTACATCGCAGTCGTCTGCATCATAATCATCATCCTCATCATAGTCCTCCTCATAGTCCTCATCATCTATATCCTCGACTGGATCAGCCTCTGGTTCATACATCGCTCTGGGGATTCGGTTATATTAATGGTGGAAGCTGCAGCGGTGATGACAGGAGTTGTGCTCTACGCACGCACATGCTCAAGCTGAATACCTGATGTGTTCGACAAGCATACCTTAGCATAGCAAATGTAAAGTACCATTACACCTAATGAGCACGTCCCAGCTATGAGGTTTCCGATGTTGAAGCTGAGCCAGTTGCCCTGATTAGGTGGGATGTCCCTGCCCCCGAGGTGGTAAGGCCCTCGAGTGCCGACTCGAGGTCGTCGCTTCCACTGGTTAGGCGCAGAAGTGCATATGACTTGGTTTTCTGTCTGTAGGGTTGTCAATCAGCCAGCTCGCGTACCTCACCAAGAACATTGGTGCCAGCAATTCGTCTAGCTTATCCACCTGCTGGATGGCTCCTCCCTTCTGAACCAGGACCGCAACAGTGGCACAGTCCAATGCACCACGATGCAATGTCAGCTCTACCCATTGGTTAGCTGTGGCTTGGACCTGCTGGTGTTCTCGCTCCACATGCATGATCCACTGTTTGGAACTCGGTTGCTTCAGCTCCTGGTCATTCTCGTCATGACAGACATGAAGTCTTGAAGCATTCATCGTCGCATCTGCGCGCCACTCAGTGTACACCCGGAGGAACAACCTATCCTGCATGGCAGCCGGATTCACATGTGTGTTCTTGAGGAGGGTTAAGAGTGGAACTGCCACGGGCTTCTCGACACCTGCCCGTAGTTCGAAATCTGTGAACCCCTCATTGCACCCCACAGCGTAGTACCCCTTTCCCTTCGCATAGAAGGTTGGGCCACAAGCCAGCGGACCTAGGACTCGGTACTCATCGTTCACATAGGTGGTATCCACGGTGCTGTTGCTCTGCACGATCTCCCACCAGTTCCCAACCTGTGGGAGCTCTACCGTCTGTTCTATTGTGCTCTGTAGCTTGAACTCGAGTGTCATGCTCTTGATCTCGGGGATCTATACCGAGATTGCAATGTCAATGTACTTCACAGCAGAGGACAACGGGTTCGCATCATGTGTACTGGGTCGAATGACCCTCAGGCAGTCATTCCGAGGATCAGTGCGGTGCGATGTCGCGGGTTCAATGGCCCCATCTGGATGTTGCACATACTGCAGCATGTTTAAGGTCTGGGTATATAGAGGGGTTAAACGGCTGCCATGTTTGGTAAAGTTCTCCAGCAGATTGTCTATAGGCAGCAGGACAAGTCGGCATGACAGTTAGGACGACAGCCACTGTGACAGGGTCCGAGGACTGCTTCGTGACATCAACATTATCCACGAGCGAGCCAAGGTCACACATCCGGCTGATGCGGAGATATTTGCCGCCATAGAGGAAGGAGCGCCAGCTCGTAGTACAAAAGAACTCCTGACTCGGATACTCTACCGGAAGTTTGACAGCACCCAGGGCAGGACACTTGACCTACCTCCTGTGGCCCAAACCATCAGTCCTGTTATGCTAGCTCTCCAAAGGGCGAGGGTCGACCCCACAGATCTACTAACGATCGGGAAGTGGGCTGCCGTATTTAGACTCCATAGCCAGGAAGAGCGGGATATGCTGGATAGCCTCCAGTCTGGAGCAAATAACTACTTCAGGGAGGAGGTCAGTGCCACTGTAGCATAGAGCCATGACACCGGTCATGCAGAAGGTACTCGGGAGGGGTTCACTGTTGACCACGACTTCAACGAAAGAGGTTTTGCAGGAGATTGGCCAGTAATCTGCCAGCATTTCTCAAATTCCCGGATAACTACCAGGATTGCCTCATTAAATCCGCTCGCAAATCAGATGCTCATTGCGCATGGACAACGTGGATCTTCCATGAGAAGTTCCATAGGAAGAGAGTCCTAGACACGGACCCTCAGTGGGTAGAGTTTCGGCGACAGTAAGGACTTGACAAAACTGCTGAAGTAGCAGTGGAGACCGCTAACAAAGGTCTTCAAGCAGCGGAGACCATGGACGAAGTAGCGGAGACTGAGCAGCCTTCTGATGAATGAAAAAAAGTTGCAGCCCGACAGCGATGACACATAGAGCAGGCTAGTGTCCTGGCTGGATTCAGGTTGTAGGTGAAGGTCTGCACCTTTTCCAGAGATGGCTTGAAGTGTGACAGCTCACCTGTCTCTTGTTGCTGAAGATGAAGTGGTACAGCTCAGCTGCCCTCTGTACTCCTGCGATAAAGTCCCCTTTGGTCTCCTTGAGGGTTAGGCTGTCGTATATGGTCTCGAGCAGGGCACGTCCACACTTGGAGCTGAAGTATAGCAACCGGGCATTGTGGTGGATGTCTGGTGCGATCTTGTGCGTGTACTTCTGAAAGAGGATGAAGACAGTTATCTCTGTATGCCGGATGCGCCTGGTGATGTTGCTGAGGTAGATGACTGTCTCCTTGTCCATTGCAGGGTCATCGATAACTAGAACAAGTGGGTCTGTCAGTCGGGCTGCCAGCAGCTTCTTCATCAGTGCTTATAGGTTCTGCGTCTTGGTGATTGGGCCATTGTACCATTGATCACTACTGTCAACCGCCTCAGTGGCGGAGTCAGACACCAGAAGGATGTAGTGAGAGTGTAGATGTTCAGCAAGGAGAGCCTGCAGCAAGATGTTTTTCCCGTGTCCTGACGGGGCAATGATCAGCACCACCTGGCCAGCATTAGCTGGCTTACTGTCGAATGGTACAGACATGCGTGTGGAGGATGGTTAGCACTTGGTCGGCGGTAGCGTCGTCTATACCGTGGAGAATAAACGGCAGTACTTCCTGCACCAGCTCTCTCGTCTGCAGAGCAGGGAATCCTGCACCTCCGGCGAATCGAAGGATGCGATGGAGGCATCAAGCATGAAATCCCAGCAACAGCTGAGAAGATAGCGTGGAGGGCCTGTGTCAGCTCCCACAGTGTCTAGTACATCCAGTATCTGTATGATACATGCACGGGAAGCCATAACTATCCTGTGGTCTTAAACGGCAAACCAAAAACCCTGACTTCTTCACCTCTGTTAGCTGGAGACTGGCGGTAGCACCTGTTTGGCCATCGACAGTGATATGGCTGAGGCTGAGGGTGCCTATATTGAGATTTTCTCCATCCTGTCGGAATGAGCTCCGTGGTTTCAGGAGATCCTTAACCAGGTCCTGTGCATAAGACTCAGCCATAACCTTGATGGCGCCAGCCTCATCGACTCCGAGCATACCGAGCATCGTCGCCCTCTCCTTGCTGCCCATCCGCATGTATAAAATCTTGACCTTGTTAATGCATGATTGTCCTACCGTTTCAGTGTTCCCGATGGGATCTCGGGCTGGGATGGTACCTCGGATCTTCCGTGGGTCTCCCTTCTCATCGAAGTCTAGAAAGGGCAACAGTGTCCTCTGAACTGAGGCGTGCCTCGCCCAAGTTAGCAAGGTCGCCTAGCTCTTTGCTTTCTAGGTCTGTGAGTGACCGAGTCATAGTGCTATATACGGATGGCTTAAACCTCCTAGCCATACACGAGTGAAATAGTTGGGCAAAGGAGGACCAAGCAGTCGGCCAATGGAATAGGTAGCGGTGCTCAGGGCTCTCTGCAGGGGCACGCCTTGTGGGCGGTCCACCATTCCTGGGCATTGCTGATCCTCAGTCCACGTGCTCGACTATGGGCTATACACCACCCTCCATCACACCATGCCTCATATGCTGCAGGGGTCTCGGGATCCATCTCTCACTATTCAGAGGGGTAAAACGTAGGCGACAATAATCTCAGCCATTGCACTCGTTGCTAGCGCTAGAACCACGGCCTCCATTAGTGTAACACGTTCACCCATGGTCTTGGCGGCAACAGTATAGGAGGCACCACTGAGGCCGACCTATGGGATGGGGTGAGACAGTGCCTGGCCACCCCACTCACCACTGTATTGAGGACAGCGGCAGTGGCGGCAGGAAGAACCTCATTTCCCCCTGTCATCTTCACCATGGCCACATTCGCCGCCACGTTACTGGCGACATGGACTGACAGAGGTGTTGCTTTGGTCAGTAACTTCTGTGTCTTGGTTCGCAGCAGGTTCTCCACCTTCTGAAAACTCGCCTGGCTCTCGGGCAGTTGCTTCACGATCTGTACCATTGCCATCATTGTTTAGGCACTGAGTATACAACGCAGTTAAAAGTCTGCGTCCCCTGTCAAGAGAGTTAATAAGATCTTCCCAGTCTGCATCTGCCAGGTATTCAGGATATTCATCTCTCTATTGAGACATCTTAAACATATCCGGGCTCACGCTATGCGAGAAGTACTATGATGTCTTCCGGAGGTAGTTGAAGGACTACAAGAAGAAGACACCAGATGAGCTCGCTCAGCTCTCCAGTGCTGAGCTGACAGAGGAGCTGACAGCTGTGAAGCTCGATCTAGGATTTGGCAAGGGACAGATCTGCTTCCTCGAATACCTTATCATGGGCAGGAGTATCATCGAGAAGATCCTGTGAGCTAAAGGTTTCTACAAGGATCAGGAGTATCTGTCAGATGTGTTCCAGCAGTTGCAGACCGCCATGGCCTCACCGGACTCAGAGCTGAACAAGGCTCTGCTATACTTCAAGCTGGAAAAAGGATGTGCTGCCGAACCCTCCAGCCCTTGGATGTGCATGTTGGCAGCGGGTATAGGGGCTGTAGGGCATGCCAAGCTGGTGCAGTGTCACGCCGTGGTCCCCACTGCTACTGTAGAGAGGCAGGATAGTCTTACAGCTGATTTGCTAGTGGCAAAGTAGGCTGATCCCGAGTGCCACGATAGCTAGGCCTGACACCACATGTAGAACTACCACAGGAAGCGGTGTCATGTTGACTGGCTGCAGTGTCGGGGTGCCTGGAGCTGCCATGTCGACTGGCTGCAGTGTTAGGGTCGGAACAACTGTATGGCTTGTACCATGTGTAGGTGCATTGATGGCAGTGTTGAAGCTAAGGTGGACACCGGGGGAACCCCCCTCGACTATTAGGTTGTTATAGGCCCTGACTTGGAGGTCCTCGATGTTCACGATCATGTTGCCCGGAATCAACCGTAGGTGTGGCGAAATAGAAAAGTCAAGTTTGCGATTGGCCTTCTGCAACCCCTGCTGGAACTTAGCAATAAGACTACTTGGGTCTGCGAGGCTGATCATATCATCAACGAGACTGATGAGCATGGCCTGGACCTCTGCTCCGCTGACACCATCTATGGAATGCCGCAGCTGGGTCTGTGACGTAAGGAGGCAGTAGCACAGTGCTTCCACGGACTGGTTGATCCGAATGATCCCTGCTGGTGTGAGGCCTGAGGTGGTGTGTGGGACAAAGTACTTCCACACATCCGGATAGTCCTGCCGCAAGCCAGTGATGTGCATATTTTGCACCAGCCTTCCAGGGTCCGAGTCTGGATCTAACGAAAATGTCGCTGTCTTCCGATGGCCTACTCATCTGGGGGTACGATAGGGGAATCCTGAGTAGTCACGTCTCGGGTCACCATATATAACCCCTTGACCGCTGTTGTTGTCACCACCATGCCACCGATAGTCTGGGTGAGCGCTGAACTCTCTCTGTAGTCTGCTGGCCCTTGAAAGGCTATGACTGTTGAGCTGTGGGTCGAAGGCGTTTGTATCAGAGAGGCTTGCACCCAGTTCATGGAGGATTCGTCACACCATGAAGTACACGTGGAATCTGAGACAGCTGGCGATGAGCACAGCTTCAGAAGTACCAGAATAGGAGTGAAGCAGGTTGGAACTTACTCTACATCCTGCCGTGGCACACCACACGGCAAAGTTATGCTGCTGATTCCAGTATGAGACACTTGGAGTAGCCATCCAAGTATGAGCTTGCTTTGCATCATTAATGGTGATGGGGCGGTTGGTTAGTGGTCATGGATTGACGGAGAAGCTGGTTCTGGACCATCCATCCACTGTGATGGAGAACGGTGTTAGCGCTGGTATATCGTACAGTAGACTTCTGAGGCCAGTCAAGGGTGTACTCAGGAGGGGCGGTTGGCTCCAGATGACTGTCGTGAGGTTCAGTGGGAAGGCCATCTATACTGGTGTTCTTAAAGCTACTGTACAGGCAGCACACTATTTGTAGTCGTCTCGACTCCAGAGACCAGCGAGGCCACCTCGCCGTAACATCTCGTTTTTTAACTCCTCCATATCAACCTGCCCACTGGAGCCTTTGAGTTATTGCTGTCGCATTTTAGGTTTCTCCATGCGGTACAGGGCTTGGACCTTCAATATATGGTGGTACTCTTTATCGGTGACCTGGCCATCCTCGAGAGCCTTGCTGACAGACTCGTCGATATTCCGTATCATACTCTGTGCCAGTGCCACGTACTTAGCATGGTTCTCCAGCCTCCTTGTGATCTGCCGCTGCCCCACCCCCAAGCCCGTGTCCAAGACAGTGGCGGCTAGTGTCAGGCCACCCAGCGGGATGGCAACGATGACCTCCACCCCTCTAGCGAGAGTGGCCACAGCTGCCACACCAGCACTGGCTCCAATCACACCTGGTTGTACGTGCGAGGATGTTGGAGGCTGTCTTATAACGCCTGCGCGTTCTGCTGTACTTTTCTGCCTCATGGACGAGATTCTGTTTGCTGGTATCTATCCGCTGGAGTCGCCAGCCATGGATGGTGCCGCCCTCGTCAGCCGTCAGGGAGGGGTATATTTATGGTTGCTTCCGCCAGTCTGATCTGATAGTATACCTGGAGATTAAACCTGCATCACCTGCAGCATTTGCTCATGAGTCATAGAAGCCTCCATTTTGGAGAGCCTGGCGACCCATGCCAGCTTGCTGGTGTGAAGACAGACGTCTCTTAGACAGAGGCCATCCAGCACTATGTCGAGTGCCAGTAGCTTTCTGAGACATGACATCTGGAACTTCACCTTGTGCTCAAGATAGTAGGTCCGCCGCTGGATGGCTTTCTTGGTCTTACACAATTCTGCGCCATCTCCTCTTCCCACTGTATGACATCTGGCTCATCCTCGTCTCTGAAGACACCTGACTCATCGTCGTATGTGAAGATATCTGGCTCATCGGCATATGGTAAGACATCGTCCCACTTACTCTCTGGCACATCCTCATCTGCAGTCTCTGCTGCATCATCCGTTGTCTCCGCTACATCTGGCTCAACGTCGTATGTGAAGACATCATCCCGCTTACTCTCTGGCTCATCCTCGTCCACAGTCTTCGCTGCATCGACCGCGATCTCCGCTACATCTGGCTCATCGTCGTATGTGAAGACATCGTCCCGCTTACTCTCCTCCAGGAGGGCCTGCCAGTATCGGGAACCTTCCCTGTTCCTTCGCCTCCCTGCAATGCTCACGTTCTGTTGATACTGGCTCTCTCACTGTAGTCGCTCTCCTTCTTGTTGACAGATATGTTGCTGTGCGAGCATCTGTGCAGGGGTCATGAAGGGGCAACCCTGTAGCAGGCTCTTCATCATCTCGGCAAAGGTCAGATATTCCTGGTGTGATATCATGTCAGGTCAATGAGTAATAAGAGAGTAAACTCTAAATGGGCGTCCGATACCCCATCCGTGCTGGCATATATGTAAATGGAGGGGCTGTCAAACAGGTAATTTACAGGTGTGAACAGGCTAGGACTGATAGCTTTCCATATGTTCCTGTTGGCATCTGGGAGATACTCTAGCATGTCCCCGCCGACTTCTACTAGTGAGCTGCTGTGTGCACTGCCCAGATGTTGATGTAACACATCGGCGTGTATGTATGTCGTGCCCTGCAGGGGCACATCGAAGAGGCCCCATTCTATATGTCAATTCATGCCGTTGCGAGAGGGCTGGTTGAAGGTCAGTCTGCTGAAAGAGGATTGGTGTCCTTTGGATTTGTGTCTGGTGGTAGAGCACTTTCCTCCCAAACGCTAGATAAAAGGTGCCATAGAAATGGCTGATTCGAACCCCACCCGGATCAAAAACGTTCATAAACTTAAAATTACATTCCATATGATGAATCAGCTAGATCCTGGTTCCAGTGTGTTGTCAAAGAAAGGGTTCATAGAACTAATGTTTGACAATAATAAAAAAAACTGCATACTTGTGAGTGCCTAGTGATCGAGCAGGAGAGATCTCAGAAAAAGTAAAAGTAAGAATATCGGGAATGTACACCATCACATTTGCAGTCAATTCCTGTGGTTGTGAGATGGGTGGTTGAAAGTCAGTCTATTGAAAGAGGATTGTTGTCCTCTACATGTTGGTCTGGCGGTAGAGCACACGCCTCCCAAACGCTAGGAGAAAGGTGCCATAGAAATGACTGATTCGAACCCCACTCGGGTCAAAAACGTTGATAAAGTTAAAATTACATTCCAAATGATGAATGAGCTAGATCCTAGTGCCAGCGCATCGTCAAAGATAGGGTTCATAGAAATAATGCTTGACAAAAACAAAAGCTACATACTTGCGAGTGCCTAGTGATCAATCAGGAGTGATCTCAGAAAATGTAAAAGTAAGAATATCTGGAATGTACCCCATCAAAATTCCAGTCAATTTGTGTCGTTGTGAGATGGCTGGTTGAAGCCAGTCCAGTGAAAGAGGATTTTTGTCCTCTACATGCTGGTCTGGCTGTAGAGCACACGCCTCCCAAACGCTAGGAGAAAGGTGCCATAGAAATGGCTGATTCGAACCCCACTCGAGTCAAAAACGTTGATAGAGTTAAAATTACATTCCAAATGATGAATGAGCTAGATCCTAGTGCCAGTGCATCATCAAAGAGAGGGTTCATAGAACTAATGCTTGACAATAATAAAAACTACATATTTGTGAGTGCCTAGTGATCGAGCAGGAGGGATCTCAGAAAATGTAAAATTAAGAATATCTGGAATGTACACGATACGAATTCCAGTCAATTCGTGTGGGTGTGAGGCGGGTGGTTGAACGCCAGTTCGGTGAGCGAGGATTTTTTCCTCTTGTTCCTGGTCTGGTGGTAGAGCAGTCGCCTCCCAAATGCTAGGCGAAAGGTGCAATAGAATTGGGATGTTCGAACCCCACTCATGTCGATAAAATTAAAAAAGGTAAAATTACATTCCAGATGATGAATAAACTAGATCCTAGTGCCAGCGCATCGTCAAAGACAGGGTTCATAGAACTAATGCTTGGCAACAAGAAAAGCTACATACTTGCGGGTGCCTGGTGATCAATCAGGAGTGATCTCAGAAAATGAAAAGTAAGAATATCTGGAATGTACCCCATCAAAATTCCAGTCAATTTGTGTGGTTGTGAGATGGCTGGTTGAAGCCAGTCCAGTGAAAGAGGATTGTTGTCCTCTACATGTTGGTCTGGCAATGGAGCACACGCCTCCCAAACGCAAGGAGAAAGGTGTAAAATGTAAAATTAAGAATATCTGGAATGTACACGATACAAATTCCAGTCAATTCGTGTGGGTGTGAGGCGGGTGGTTGAATGCCAGTCCGGTTCTTCTTCTTCTTCTTTTCGATCGCTGGTATCACACTTGGAGAGCCGTTCTCAAGATGAAATCTGTGGTTTTCTGCAGTTCTTCCACAGGCCCATACAGCTTTTCAAGAATAGAGGTTGACAAAGGCCAAATCTCTTCTCTCAGCAGCTGATACGTACTGCAACATTGAAGTATGTGCTCTGTGGTCTGTTCTGCTTCTCCACAAGGACAAGCGGGCGATGTCGTAAGGTGGAACCGCCTGTACATGTGTTGGTTTAGTCTGTTGTGTCCAGTTCTGAGACGAAAAATGGTGATAGAGGATTTTTTCCTCTGGGTCCTGGTCTGGTGGTAGAGCAATCGCCTCCCAAATGCTGGGCGAAAGGTGCCATAGAATTGGGATGTTCGAACCCCACTCATGTCGATAAAATTAAAAAAGGTAAAATTACATTCCAGATGATGAATAAACTAGATCCTAGTGCCAGCGCATCGTCAAAGACAGGGTTCATAGAAATAATGCTTGACAAAAACTTAAAGCTACATACTTGCGAGTGCCTAGTGATCAATCAGGAGTGATCTCAGAAAATGTAAAAGTAAGAATATCTGGAATGTACCCCATCAAAATTCCAGTCAATTCGTGTGGTTGTGAGATGGGTAGGTGAAGGCCAGTCTGTTGAAAGAGGATATGTTTCCTTTGGATGGTGGACTGGTAGTAGAGCACTCGCCCCCCAAACGCTAGGTGAAAGGTGCCATAGAATTGGCGGGTTCGAACCCCACTCGGGTCGAAAAATTGAAAAGGTTAAAATTACATTCCAAATGGTGAATGATCTTGATCATCGTGCCATAACGTCGTCAAAGACAGGCTTCATAGAACTCATCCTTGACAATAATAAAGAGTACATACTTGCGAGTGCCTAGTGATCAAACAGGAGGGATCTCGGAAAATGTAAAAGTAAGAATATCTGGAATGTACACGATACAGATTCCAATCAATTTATGTGGTTGTGAGGCAGGTGGTTGAAAGCCAGTCTGTGACAGAGGATGTTTGTCCTCTGGATGCTGGTCTGGTGCTAGAGCAGTCGCCACCCAAATGATGGGTGAAAGGTGCCATAGAAATGGCTGGTTCGAACCCCACTCGGGTCGAAAAAATTTAAAAGTTTAAAATTACATTCCAAATGATAAATGACCTAGATCCTAGTGCCAGTGCGTCATCACAGAAAGGGTTTGAGGGATCTCAGAAAATGTAAAATTAAGAATATCTGGAATGTACACTATCAAAATTTCAGTCAATTCATGTGGTTGCGAGACAGGTGGCTGAAAGTCAGTCTGGTGGAAGAGGATTGGTGTCCTATGGATGTGGTTCTGGTGGTAGAGCACTCGCCTCCCAAACACTAGGTGAAATGTGCCATAGAAATGGCTGATTCGAACCCCACTCAGGTCAAAATCGTTGATAAAGTTAAAATTACATTCCAAATGATGAATGAGCTAGATCCTAGTGCCACTGCGTCGTCAAAGACAGGGTTCATAGAACTACTGTTTGACAATAATAAAAACTACATACTTGCGAGTGCCTTTTGATCAAGAAGGTACGATCTCTGAAAATGTAAAAGTAGGAAGATCTGGAATGTACCCCATCAAAATTCCAGTCAATTCGTGTGGTTATGATGCCATAGAATTGGCATGTTCAAACCCTACTCAGGTCGAAAAAATTGATAAAGTTAAGATTACATTCCAGATGATGAATGAGCTAGATCCTAGTGCCAGTGCATCGTCAAAAACAGGGTTCATAGAACTAATGTTGACATTAATAAAAACTACATATTTGCGAGTGCCTAGTGAGCGAGCAGGAGGGATCTCAGAAAATGTAAAATTAAGAATATCGGAATGTACACCATCACATTTGCAGTCAATTCGTGTGGCTGTGAGATGGGTGGTTGAAAGTCAGTCGGGTGAAAGAGGATTTTTGTCCTCTGGGTGTTAGTCTGGTGGTAGAGCAGTCGCCTCGTACATGCTAGGCGAAAGGTGCATAGAATAGCTGATTCGAACCCCACTCGGGTCAAAACCGTTGATAAAGTTAAAATTACATTCCAAATGATGAATGAGCTAGATCCTAGTGCTAGTGCATCGTCAAAGACAGGGTTCATAGAACTAATGGTTGACAATGATAAAAACTACATACTTGCGAGTGATTGAGCAGGCGGGATCACAGAAAATGTAAATGGAAGAATATCTGGAATGTACATGATACAAATTCCAATCAATTCGTGCGGTTGTAAGGTGGCTGGTTGAACGCCAGTCTGGTGATCTTTGGATTATTGTCCTCTACATGTTGGTCTGGTGGTAAAGTTAAAATTACATTCCAAATGATGAATGAGCTAGATCCTAGTGCCAGTGCGTCGTCAAGGACATGGTTCATAGAACTAAAGTTTGACAATAATAAAAACTACATACTTGCGAGTGCCTTGTGATCGTGCAGGCGCGATCTCGGAAAATGTAAAAGTAAGAAGATCTGGAATGTACCCCATCAAAATTCCAATCAATTCGTGTGGTTGCGAGATGGGTGGTTGAAAGCCAGTCTGGTGAAAGAGGATTTTTTTCCTCTACATGTTGGTCTGGTGGTAGAGCATTCGCCTCCTAAATGCTAGGTGAATGGTGCGACAGAAATGGCTGATTCGAACCACATTCGAGTCAAAAACGTTGATAAAGCTAAAATTACATTCCAGATGAGGAATGAGCTAGATCCTAGTGCCACTGCGTCGTCAAAGAAAGGGTTCAGAGAACTAATCTTTGACAATAATAAAAACTGCATACTTGTGAGTGCCTCGTGATCAATCAGGAGGGATCTCAGAAAATGTAAAAGTAAGAATATCTGTAATGTACCCCATCAAAATTCCAGTTAATTCGTATGGTTATAAGATGGCTGGTTGAAACCCAGTCTGGTGAAAGAGGATTTGTGTCCTATGGATGTTGGTCTGGTGGTAGAGCACTCGCCTCCGAAACACTACTGGAAAGGTGCCATAGAATGGGCATGTTCATAGCCTACTCAGGTCGAAAAAATTGAAAAAGGTAATATTACATTCCAGATGATGAATAAGCCAGATCCTAGTGCCACTGCGTCGTCAAAGAAAGGGTTCATAGAACTTCTCCTTGACAATAATGAAATCTACATACTTGTGAGTGCCTAGTGATCGAGCAGAAGGGATCTCAGAAGATGTTAAAGTAAGAATATCTGGAATGTACACCATCAAAATTCCAGTCAATTCCTGTAGTCGTGAGATGGTTGGTTGGTTGAAAGCCAGTCCGGTGAAAGAGGATTGGTGTCCTCTGGATCATGGTATGGTGGTAGAGCACTCGCCTCCCAAATGCTAGGTGAAAGGTGCCATTGAAATGGCCGGTTCGAACGCCACTTGGTCGAAAAAATTGAAAAAGGTAAAATTATATTCCAGATTATGAATGTGTATATCCTAGTGCCAGCGCGTCGTCAAAGACAGGGTTTATAGAACTAATGTTTGACAATAATAAAAACTACATATGTGCGAGTGGCTAGTGATCGAGCAGGAGGGATCTCAGAAAATGTAAAAGTAAGAATATTTGGAATGTACACCATCAAAATTCCTGTCAATTCGTATGCGTGTGAGATGGGTGGTTGAAAGACCATCCGGTGAAGAGGATTTTTGTCCTCTGGATGTTGGCGTGGTGGTAAAGCACTCACCTCTCAAACGCTAGGTGAAAGGTGCCATAGAATTGGCGGGTTCAAACCCCCACTCGGGTCATACAAATTGAAAATGGTAAAATTACATTCGAGTCAAAAACTTTTATAAAGTTAAAATTACATTCCAGATGATGAATGAGCTAGCTAGTAGTGCCAGTGTGTCATCAAAGACAGGGTTCATAGAACTAATGCGTGATAATAAATACTACTACTACTACTACTACTACTACTACTACTACTACTACTACTACTACTACTACTACTACTACTACTACTACTACTACTGATACTACTACGGCTATTGGAGCTACCGCTACTTCTACTACCACTACTGATACTACTGCTCCTGCAGCCCCTACTGCTACTTCTATTGTAATAGCCTTGGGTAGTTTAATGCGAACTTGAAGCACAGGCCTGAAACAAAAATCGAAAAGCTTTCAAAAATACCCACGACAAACCTCTGTAAATGCTACACACATTCATTTCATCTGAAGGGGCGTGGCCTAATTGATCCCTTAGTGCGGCTCTGGATTAGATCAGCTTATGGGACGCCAGTTGGCGCATTGTAGATATAAAATGGGGCGTGGTCTAATATGCAAATGAGATGACTTCACAGGCCACATAGTCAGCTCTCAAGCAATCACCATGGATGCCAATAGCATCGCCCTGGGCTAGGTCAGATTACAGGATGGCAGCTGTCGCGTTGTCGACATAATGGCCAGTGAAGTGGGCTTGGTCTACGGTATGGGGCGTGGTCAGCGATCGAGCAATCCGCATGAATGCCAATATCGTCGCCTTGTGCCAGGTCAAATTATGGGGATGCTAGATATCGCATTGCCGACCTAATGATCCGTGAAAGGTCTGGGGCGCGGTTCAATATGGGCTTTTGTCCTAAAATCCGAATATATACACTTTACGCATATGTCTGAACCTACACAAGCGTAGCTTAATATTTTACTATGCGTTGGCCCTAGAATATAGCTCAGTCATCATCGGAATGTATTACGCGACCAGAGTTCAACCTGAGGCAATGCTATGGCACCGTCCACCTAGGGTTTAAGAGGGGAGTACTTTAACCACAAGCCCACGATCCAGAGGACACAAATCCTCTTTCACCGGATTAGCCTTCAACTACCCATCTCACAACCACATGAATTGACAGGTAATGATGGTGTGCAGTTTTTTCTTATTATTGTCAAGCATTTGTTCTATGAACCCTGTCATCGAAGACACACTGGCACTAGAATATAACTCAGTCATCATCATCAGCAAGTAATTTTTACATTTTCTGTTTTCGACGTGAGCGGGGTATGTAGTTTTTTTTATTATTGTCAAGAATTTTTTCTAGGAACTTTGATGACGCACTGGCACTAGGATATAGCTCAGTCATCATCGGAATGTAATTTTTACCTTTTTCAATTTTCGACCGGAGCAAGGTAGTAACCGAGTATCTTTCCCCCGACTAGCTTTCAACTACCCATCTCACAACCACATGAATTGACTGGAAATAATGTTGTACATTCCAGATGATTTTTCTTTACATTTCAGCGATCCCTCCTGCTAAAAATGTGGTGGTGTTGTAGTAGTAGTAGTAGTTTTTATCATTGTCAAGCATTAGTTCTAAGAACCGTCTCATTAGCGACGCACTGGCACTAGGATATATAATCCATCGATATTGGAATGTAATTTTTACATTTTTCTATTTTCGACCTGAGCGAGGTTCGAACTCAGCCAATTCTATGGCACTGATTCGCCTAGCGTTTGGGAGCCGAGTAATCTACCCACTGGCCCACCATCCAGAGGACAAAACTCCTCTTTCACCGAAGCAGCTTTCAACTACCTGAATCGCAACTATACGACTTGACTGTAATTGTTGCTGTTTGGCTTCATTGTGTGTTGGAAACTTAACTTTCATAAGTTTCTTTCTCATGTAAGTTTCGCTCTAACTAACAGATTATGGAGACTAGTATTTTTCTTATAAGCAATAACTGCCCGGGAACCAAAAGGCTTTTGTAATTCGGTTTATAAGTTAGCATACTCTTCTTTGACAATTTTAGCAAGTTTATACATTTCTTCTATTGTATGTGATGACAAAAGTCATTATCGGCCCCGTATCCGCTAGCCCTGGATCCATATTTAATTCAGAAGGCCATTTAGTTTTTAGGCATTTAATCAAGAACGCTTCTGAAAACAGTCGGTGATTTTCTGTTTCGGAGATTATGGAGACCAGGATTTATCTTATAAGCAATAACTGCCCGGGAACCAAAAGGCTTTTGTAATTCGGTTTATAAGTTAGCATACTCTTCTTTGACAAATTTAGCAAGTTTATACATTTCTTCTATTGTATGTGAGGACAAAAGTCATTATCGGCCCCGTATCCGCTAGCCCTGGATCCATATTTAATTCAGAAGGCCATTTAGTTTTTAGGCATTTAATGAAAAACGCTTCTGAAAACAGTCGGTGATTTTCTGTTTCTTCCTCGGTGTCTTGTAGAGGTGTTTGTTCGATGGGAAAGATTTCCAAGTCCCGATAAGCTATATGACCCGGAAGATCAAAGTGGGCAGCTACACTGGTATCTTCATTTAACCTTATGTCCAAATGTGCCTGGTTGCGCGCACGCGGAAATGCCCCTTTGTTTGGCCTACATATTGTTTTTGACATAGTTAGCATCCTACTAGGTAGATGACGTTTTCAGAATCACAAGTAAGGCTTGACTGAAATCGGAATTTGTCTTTGGTTTGATAGCTAGTGAATTTATCTTAATTCGGAATACATTTGTCTAACTTACATGTTGGTTTTCCGCATTTTCTAGATTCACCATTTCCAGGTATCTGTCGAGTATACCTTATTTTGATGTTGATGTTATCAACATTATTATATTGATCTAAGTTTATCTTACACAATGTATCAGACTTAATCTTTCGTAGATAGCGAGCGATGTAGCCTCCAGGCTTCAGACCTTAATAGTACCGAACAGGCCGAATCCAGTGCTTTCTTGTCAGTACAGTTTCCATGAAATCGGATAATTTGTGATTTTATCAACCCATCAGAAGTGTGAGGTGGATGAAGGGACGTTTTGTTAATCAACTGGTGCGAGTCTGTTGGCTTAAAGTATACCTTATGGTCTAAATAACTAGACTCATCAAATGTTGAACCTTTGTAAACGGTGACGTCCAGAAAGTCCACTGTGTTATCACTTATGGCTTCTTTCAAATTAATGTCAGGCTCATAGTTGTTTAGAGCTTGCAGGAATTCAGTAAATTCATCTCGTGTATGTGGCCAGATCAAAATGATATCATCAAGGTATATATTGTAATTGAGAGGACTTTTGCTTCACTTTTGTAGGGCAGCTTCTTCCCCCTAAGCCAGGTAAATGTTGGTAAATCTCGGACTGAAACTAGTAGTTACCTTTCAAAAATAATGCCTGCCTGCCTGCCTGCCTGCCTGCCTGCCTGCCTGCCTGCCTGCCTGCCTGCCTGCCTGCCTGCCTGCCTGCCTGCCTGCCTGCCTGCCTGCCTGCCTGCCTGCCTGCCTGCCTGCCTGCCTGCCTGCCTGCCTGCCTGCCTGCCTGCCTGCCTGCCTGCCTGCCTGCCTGCATGCCTGCCTGCCTGCCTGCCTGCCTGCCTGTCTGCCTGCCTGCCTGCCTGCCTGCCTGCCTGCCTGCCTGCCTGCCTGCCTGCCTGCCTGCCTGCCTGCATGTATGTATGCCTTTCTACCTGCCAGTTTGCATGTCTGTCTGTCTGCTCGTTTGCCTGCCTGCCTGCCTGCATGCATGCCTACCTGCCTACATGCCTGCCCGCCTGTCTGTCCGTCTGCCCGCACATCCAGTCATCCGTCCGTCCATCCGTCCGTCCGTCTATCTGTCTACTACTCTTCAGTAATGGCCAGGATGAGTTGACAGTCGAAATATGCGGAGACACTTTAATGGCATGCAACAAGATGTGTGTGCAAATAACATCAATCTTTAATATTTTCGAACTTAACTTGATGTTGATACTAAATCTATTTATAAATTAATAACTCTATATCTATCTGCTATGCTTTGCCTTAAATCTCAGTCTGCTGTCTATTCCTAGCTCTGCGTCTCTCACTCACCATACGTGTCATTCTCCACATTTATGCTCATTTTAAAACTAGCTGTATTTAGGCAAACACACATAAAACACGTTCTAAATGCCCAAGCGTGTTTAAACACTTTCTAAAGTACAATTCTAAAAGGTGGCTATAACTTGTTACATATATGTATGCATTAAAATTAAATACAGATTACTACCGATTTCATTCTATATAACCAGTGATAGTATGTTTAGTGAATTATAATGAAAACCTGATGACTATTGTAAAAACAACGAGACTGAAAGTTGCTATGTATTACTTAGATACACCTTTCATGCAAACCATTTTCAAAATACCCCGCTGGCTCCATGTAATATTTTCATGAATCTTGTTCGCGAGAATTTAAAATGAACAGATGTTAACCCTCTTAAGAATCAATTTCTAGTACAGTACAGCTCAGCAATAACCTAGAATGTTTCCAAAACAAAATAAAACGTACCGTCTAATAATGTGAACATTACTGGATTGGAAGACAATGCTGCCTAAGGAAGAAAGTGTCTTTCAATCGAATTAATCCCAAACTACTGAACAGAACATTTCTTACTAATACGCTTCTCTTTACGTTTTTTGAGATATGTTATCTTACCCCTGGGGTGCAAAAAAGACTGTTTTGATAAGGGCCCAGACACTCTGATTACGACATTACGAAAGAGGTAAATGTTTGACATCCACTGTGTGATTTGGCATAGCCTGGGAATTTAGCATGCCGAGTGTTTACATCGATTCAAGCACAGGTGCATAGTGAGTCGAAGTTAGCTCGGTATATGGCTCACAATAAATACCTGTATTAATCTAATTTGTTCAGACCGTTCCTACGTTATTTATGTCAATTCCGCCATTCCATAACATCGTAAACCAGGCGGGCTTGTTCTTACAAGAGTCATTCTTAGAATACACCTTCCTTATCCTCTGCGTGTCGTAAGAGACGACTAAAGGAGGTACGGTTGAGGTAACCCTGACAGAAACCTCGAGCGCTGAAGACGGAGGTTCCAGGCCGCACGGCGCACTCTAATAAACCATGGATCCACGCACTTAACGCTTATGATCATGTCGATAGTCACTTACAGGACTGGCCGTATGATCAGCGAACGAAAAGAGGAAGAAGAAGTAATGACTTTATTGCTCATTGCAAGGCCTCCTTCTATTCCCTCGTGAAGCACGAGTGTGATGACGTCATCCACTTCTTCCTTTTACTTGATGAAATTCGAAACAAACAACGAATCGGCTTCATGAGAGGGCTGCGTTAGAGGTTAACAAAGAAATAGAATTTTTCGCGGATTCGCCCCAGGCTAAGGGAGAAAACTCTCGTAAAGAAACATTGCTTATCTCCCCCGAATTCCTCCACAGTTAC
The DNA here is from genome assembly GCA_034401795.1 of Chaetoderma sp. LZ-2023a. NCBI lineage: Eukaryota > Metazoa > Mollusca > Caudofoveata > Chaetodermatida > Chaetodermatidae > Chaetoderma > Chaetoderma sp. LZ-2023a. Next base: position 75,227,300 of record CM067361.1, on the reverse strand, counting down.
CTAGCGACTTTAAGGTACATGCAAACATCTACCATCGCGACAATAACGTGTAAATGCCCCGAACATAATTTGAGAATGGTATGAGTGTAAATAAAACATGCCAACTGGCAATCTGCGAACCCATCTGATTGTCTGTATGTATTTCTGTCGGCCAGGATAACCATAACTGTTCAGCTACCATCGTCTTGAGAGAGATACCTTACACATTTGACCCTCGAATTTGTCAAAGAAATCAAATTTTTCTCATAGAAAATGCCCATTTGCAGAAAAAGCCTATTCTGTAATGACTAACTTTGTTAACGAGCCAGTCATTTCAGTGATAAATTTAAAAAAATAATAGTCTTCTCTTGGTCAGTAAATGGGCATTTCTCAAGACCACTGCAGAAGCGGTTTTTGGCTGATATGAGTGTTAAATTGTTAATAAGGCATTTGTCAGAAAATGCCGTTTCTCTAATAATGATATTCGCTACATATCACGCCCACAACTTCGCGTCAATAACAACAGCATCAACAAAATTACTAATTATCAGACATTTATTTTATTCATTGCTCAGATTGAATTAAATTAATTATGGGCAAGAGGGAATGCATATAATAAACTATCCAAATGCATAATAAAACAGATGTGTAATACATTAGAAACACAAGCTTTCTATAACGGCAGATTTCAAATCCTCATACGCAAACCAGAAGCCAAAGACGGGTTGTCGCACAATGCAAGTTAGTTTTGGCGTAGACTTCAATGCACGAGGTCCCAAGATGGCGGTTGATTGAGAAGACACAATATCCTTTATATATTAACAATAAGAGTGTAATAATTGACCTGTCCAAGTTTATTCATCGATCATCTGACGTCATATGATGTCATAATTAAATAAGTGACGTGTATTATGACGTCATAATCACGACATCATGAATGATTTGAAATAGTCTTTAACGCTTAAGAGTCTGACATGTTGTATGAATTCTATGTCTTGTTAGGGCGTTCAGAGATCGATCGATTCCACCACGAGCGATGGGTGGGTGGAGCTTAGCTAGGGATGGGCGGGACATAGTTAAAACTGGAAAGGTCCATTGTATTTTGTGTTTAAACAAACAGAACAGGACTCACATATGCTTATAGAGAAAACCCAAATAAAAGGTGGTGATTTTTCTAATTAAAGAACTATGTCGTTCTGATAAGACGAAGCTCGTGGAATACGAAGACGTAATGGAAGTTTCTAGTTTATCGATCTGTCATATGACGCTATGATCAAATATGTGACGTGTAGGATGACGTCATAATCGACTACGTCTAAATCTGGAAAGGTATATTGACATGCATGTAAGTATGAATTAACATTAACACTGTATGTAACCAGTACTTACAAGAATTGACAAATTCTTTATGATGTATGTGATACTTGGTTGGATATTTTGAGGCTAACTTGACATGGAATCGGCGAAGGCTATAAAAGTATTTAAGAGCTTTCTTTAATGGTCGTTTTGAAATGTAGAGACTGGCATTTTAAGGGTTAATGAGTTAATAATGACTATTAGTTAAACACTGATGTACGGACCAGTCTCTATGATGCTGTAGTAATGACAGGTAAACACTGATGTACGGGCCGGTCTCTATGACGCTGTAGTAATGACAGGTAAACACTGAGGTAAAGGTCAGTCTGTATACTGCTGTATCATGTAGATCGGTAAACATTGAGGTAAATTTAAATGAAACCTCAACTTATCTTATACTAACCATTCATGTGTTAGAATTTACCACTCATAATCCGTCCCTGGCATTTATAGCTTTTCATCATGCCGGTAACGAAAGATAATCAGGCCTTAGTAGCTAAATGTTGATACATTTATACAGCTGTTATGATTGACTTTTCAACCAATCAGAAAAACCTAAAGTGTCTGCCTCGGTATATACGCTCAGTCATAGAGGGGCCATCTATAGTTTGGCAATGTTGTATAAAAGCAATCATACAGGTAAGCTGTTACATATTTTGAAACTAATTTGACTGGAAGTCGTTGCTGCCAAAGGCAGCAACAACTGTCAGTCAAATTAGCTTCAAAAATTCAACGTGATGAGTGTTACATAATAAAGCATGTAATAAATTGGCACTTGCATGACATCATACACTATCGCTTACGGATACAAAATGGTGGGAATGTGCCAAGATGTGGATGGTATGGAATCTATAAAACATAATCTATCGGTGAAATACAACATTTGAAATGAGATTAGCATCCCTTATACTGGATGTATTGCCTCATACTAACATAAGATCCATGAAACCAGGGATGACTACATTGATAGCAGATATAGAATGGAATATGCATGTAACTGGTATTTTCCTAACAACATTATGTGTGAGTTGTGTGTATTCCCGCAGGATGATCCAAAAGTGCTTGATGGTTATAGGTGTGCTTAGATCTCTTTCGGTGATTTTAGAAATTTTATGAATTCTTGCCTACTCATTGTTTCAGCAGGAAAGCATCTTTCCGCAAATTTCTCAAACAGCTTCTTCATAGTTGCAGCGGTCCTTTGCTAACTCATCATATATCGCTTTGCCCCTGAAATGTAAGAACCATTAATTGTATTACCAGTATGTCAATAAGATTCCTAGATCAGGAGACATGTGGGTAAAATTCAATATTTATTAATTTCGATCTAGATATTATTAGTGCCATCCTTTTCCATTGCAAGTGGAGAGAGTGGAGTCAACAGCTTTTTCTTCAAATATTACAATCAGGCTGGCTTTCGGTACATGTCCTTGAAATGGTCAATAGATCATCGTGGACTTGAAGAAGTTGAATTTCTACATATTTCCAAGACAACTAACAGTAAATAAACAGACACGAGAAAATGCAATGCTGGCTAGAAACTGAGTACATCACATAAGGCTGACAGGCCATGGGCTACAGAGGTATCAAATATCACCAAGATTAAAATTACAGAATATCATGCCTAAATACTTATTGATTGTGTTAGAAAGTTTTACTCTCATTAGTGATACTTTCAGACTCACCAAAGCCATTTTGAAAAGGAAACACACAGCTGCTACTTCAGTTATCTATGAACAAGGTGTTTTAATAGTGTCCTGGACTTGAACGTCAGATTAGAGCACACTCAAATAATATTTCCTTTCTTTCTGATAGAGATGGCTAAGCTATATTATACAGAGAGAGAGAGAGAGAGAGAGAGAGAGAGAGAGAGAGAGAGAGAGAGAGAGAGAGAGAGAGAGAAAGGGAGAGAGAGAGAGAGCGAGAGAGAGAGAATGGGGAGGAGAGAGAGAAAGAGAGAAAGAGCATACAGGTGAGAGAGAATGTTAGATCAAAACCGAGAGAGAGAAATAGATAGAGAGCGAGACAGAAAGAGAGAGAGAGAGAGAGAGAGAGAGAGAGAGAGAGAGAGAGAGAGAGAGAGAGAGAGCGAGAGAGAGCGAGAAAGAGAGAGAGAGAAAGAGAGAGAGAGAGATAGGGGGAGAGAAAGAGAGAGAGAGAAAGAGATATTGAGAGCGAGAGAGCATTCAGGTTAGAGAGAATGCTAGGGAAAAAGCGAGAGAGACAGAGAGAGAGAGAGAGAGAGAGAGAGAGAGAGAGAGAGAGAGAGGGAGAGAGAAAGAGCGGGGAGGAGAGAGAGAAAGAGAGAAAGAGCATACAGGTGAGAGAGAATGTTAGATCAAAACCGAGAGAGAGAAATAGATAGAGAGCGAGACAGAAAGAGAGAGAGAGAGAGACAGAGAGAGAGAGAGAGAGAGAGAGAGAGAGGGAGCGAGAGAGAGAGAGAAAGAGAGAGAGAGAGAGAGAAAGAGAGAGAGAGATAGGGAGAGAGAAAGAGAGAGAGAGAAAGAGATATTGAGAGCGAGAGAGCATTCAGGTTAGAGAGAATGCTAGGGCAAAAGCGAGAGAGAGAGAGAGAGAGAGAGAGAGAGAGAGAGAGAGAGAGACAGAGAGAGAGAGAGATAAAGAGAGAGAGAGAGAGAGAGAGAGAGAGACAGAGAGAGAGAGATAAAGAGAGAGAGAGAGAGAGAGAGAGAGAGAGAGAGAGAGAGAGAGTCCGTGAGATCACGTAACGTGCATACGTGGGCATCAGAGATTGCTTAACAACGCGCGTTAGCGTTGGCCAGAAAAAGCATCTCAAACAGTACTGAGTTGGTACTCGTAATCCTTTATAGCTTGCATCTTTCTCGGCGTTTTGAGACGAGGATTCTTAAACTCTTTACTATTTTGAAATCGGTTAAGAAGTGTTTGATTTATGACTAAATGAGTCCACTTATGCTATTTTCAAAATATTGAACCCCATAGGCTTAGCGCATATATGCTTTCAGTACATGGGTACTATAGCGCATCACGTGATCTGCTTGCCTCGCTCTTTAGCGCGCTCGCTGATTGACTGTGGCGTTCCATCTGTGACGTCACTGGCAGTATATATATGGGATCGAAAAATCAGTTTCGGGAGCACTCAGGTTGTGGTGAGATGCCTTGTCTGAGAGGACGAGCGCAGGTGACTACATTCCGTAACGCATATATCAAACGTCTGCTGCGGATCCTTTCGGTTTCCAGAATCGCTTTCTTTGGGGCACAAGCCACTACATCCGCAACCGCAGTTTTTGTAAGCTCCCGGGAAGATATCACCCGGGAGCAATAAACAAAGTAGAGTCAGGTAGCTCAAGACACTCCTTCTGCAAAGGGCCCTTTCGAGTAGATGGATCTTTTGGTCCGCATGTAGCTCATCGTTTAGTATGTGGGGCGAGTGACAAACTCGGTGATAACTCGCCAGATCTGCCGTACCACGCAACCATTGGTGGAAATTAACCCGCACATCATGTGTTGGCCTTTTGACATGTCGACCTAAGTTATGGGAACATTGCTTGATGCATCGTGTGAGTTATTCGATGCATCTCGTATTGTGGCCCGCCAAAATGCATTCGCATTAATTAATAATCTTCCGTAGCCCATCAAGAACTGAAGTGGATCTTTCAACTTTCACACCAGTACAGAACATTTTAGACCATTTTTCCTGAGAATGATCCGTATCAGTAGTATGACTGTAGTATTTTCCTAGCAGCTGACTTCCGCATCGTGCCATCTCACGTTCCAAATTATGTTACGATTTCAACTATCGTGAATATGAGACTTCCTCCGTACCGATGACTAATAGGTACTCCGTCTTATTATAGTATTATTGTATTACTTTTATGTAACAGGTACTGATGACTAATAGGTACCTTCCGGTCATCTTAGACGCACTTTTATAGTGATTATTTTTATGTATTTATTATCCTCATTTCCCATGTCTATAAGCACCGCACGGTCGAGTGACCTTCTATTTTACTGTATTTTTCTAAAGTTTGTGATATGGCAGTAGCCAACCATGTTAAATTGCTGTGTTTATTATAAAAACTGTTGGAACGCAGTATCACTAGATTACACAATAAAGCAACAACACCCGCACCACCTTGTTTCCCGCCAGTATCAATTTTTCACTGAGATCGCTATTCATGTTCTCATTACGCGAACATGACGAGCGGCCGACTAAACCTGGACTGTTCTAGCTCGATAGGATAGGGTTATAGTAGTAGGGATGATTAATCGGCAGGAGACATTTTGTTTTAGTCTCTTTTCCGGAGTAGCGGATATGTAACACCGCGCACTGGGTAGATTGTATAAATTGGCCATATTCCTTAAGGGCTCCATAATGGAATAATAGACCCAGCCACGCCCTCCGGTGAGGTCGCTATAGTTGGATAGCTGCATCTTTGTCCTCACCTTAAAATCTTGATTGTGCTTTTCAAACCGCCTATGCACCGTATTTGTCCTTGTGATATTACATGTGGGCATGACCTGATGGTAACAGGATCGTTATATGATTCTGGAACTCTCATCTCATGATAAGCACACACGCATCTACTGAGGGAGGTGTTCCGCGGGGTAACCGCATGGTTGCCGAACATCCTCGCCCGTCAGACTTATGTATATTAAAAGATTGGTAGCTCACATTGCCAATTGCAGCTAAAACTAGACCTGGACTCAATAGCTAAAGGATAGGGCAGGAGTTAGCAGAAGGTCTGCATAAATAAAGCGGCAACTACTAACACAGAATCTACTTAAGTTATATATGAACAAGATTTGTAATGGTGTCTTGGACTTGAGCGTCAAAGTTGAGCACATTCATATACCATTGCATTTCACTCTGATAGAGATGGCTAGGTCATATTATACAAATAAATGATTTCAACGTATTCCAGTCTGAAAATGATTACTTAATAATGAGATGAAACAATTTACATGCTTTCTTGTTCGAAAGGATCTGCAAGTGTCTGCTCAGCAAGAAGGGAAGTGCTGGCAACAATGGAGGTCACAGTCAGTGCATGTTTGAAGGCAGAATGCTCATATACGTTTGTCACTGCTAGATTCATTGGGGTTTTAGAGCCATATGAAATTTACGGCAACATAATGTTCAGAGCAAAGCAAATTCCCACATGTTTGCGTCATAAATGGCACAGAATCTGCGGTAGAATCACAGGAAGAAACACACTTAGGTTTTTCTTAGTCAGCCATTCAACCCTGAGAGAAGGTTGCTAGATTAGGACATTGTGCATAGGTCTGAGCAACGTCTGGATCGTTCCACATGTTCGAATATAAATAAACATGTGGATCGAGAACACTCAGCTACGTACACACTGCATGCTGGGAATATGTTGACAACATTGTGTTTGCCGAAAATATAACAGCAGATGTTAAGCTGGATAAAAATTATATTATCATATATCAATTCATTTGCGCAAGAAGGTTGACAACACAATGCACAACATGTATGGAAATGGAGGAACTTAGGCTATCAACCTCCATTGGAGTTCTAAAATGTTTTATGCAGCAATGGGACTATAGATGCCCTTGGTCGTTAGCACACAGACAGTGACTAATTTCTTTGCTATTGAGTGGCTTACACCTGGGTTCTTGATTGGTCTACATTGAGGTAACGTACATAAATAATAGAGGCTGGATTAAGGTTATTAGTAGGTGTGGTGCCATGTTGACGCTTCAGCCAAGTTTTTCAATTCTACTGTTAGATGTCCTGGCAACAAATTCTAAAAAAGAATTGGATACCTCCAGATTCGCAAATATTGAGAAAGTGCAGAATTTGCAAAGATTCACATCATCAAAAGTCAGGAGTTGTGTAGCTCTGGCAGCCTACTATAGATAGTTTGTTCCAAATATTGCAACCTGTAGCAGTACCCTAATTGGAATTAACTAGAAAGGTAGATTTTGTTTTGGAGTGATGATTGTGAAATGGCTTTTACTAAATTGAGACAGGTGTTCAAATCACATCTAGTTATAGTATGTCCTAAGATGTGTAACCCATTCATACTAAGATCAGATGCATCCATTTGGAGTGATATTACGAAGGGGTTGATGAAAGACTAATTGGCTATAACATAACACCTCAGAGGGGAAGTACACATCTGAAAAATAGTTCTAGCCCATATGGAGATTCCTGAACATATAATTAGGGAAATCGATTCAAATTATAACTAATTGCAAGCTATTGTTAAATATGAAAATCTTCAAATTTGAAAAGAACCGGCAGGCTTACCTACGCGGCGGTATATAGAGTTAGGTGATTATGAGATTGGCATTCTTATTTGTAACATTGGGGAGAATACAAAAGTCAAGTGTATTTTTGAGAAATTATAGAATCAGAAGTGGAAGCAGAAAGTACATGGTTGCAAATGGGTATGAATAATCAATGCAAGAGCGGTAACGACGTACAGGATGCAGAACATGTTTAGCTCTTTGTTAACGATGCACTTAAGAAAAGAGATTTTATAGCAGACTTGTGTTACTCTGGATTTGTCATTATCACTAGTACCTCATTCTTGGTCGGTCCACCTCCACTGTCAGAAGTGTTAGTCTTCCACGTGAAGATCTGAAGATTATGTCTGATGAATGTTTAAAAACTGTTGACGCTAAGTTGTCAGACACTTTGTTAATTCAAAATGATTTACAGGATGGTATTAGTGTTTTTAGCAGATTTGCAGAATTCGCCAGATTCAGATGATATTCCGACAACCCATTATTCTGACAATCTAAGCCAATAGTCCGACAGCCCATTATTCCGACAGCCAGTTATTCCGACAATCTAACCGACTATTCTGACAGCCCATTATTCTCACTGCCCATCATTCCGACATCCCATTATTTTCTTAGACAGGCTTGACTAGACTTGACTAGGCCTTACTCATATCTTAGTTAAGCTTGGCTAGGGCTTACCTAGGCATTGGCTATGTCTTATCTAGGCTTGGATAGGCCTTATCCAGGCTTGACTAGGCCTTACTTAGACCTTAGTTAAGCTTGGTCAGGCCTTAGCTAGGCTTGGAAGACTTTATCTAGCCTTAGGTAGACGCTAGCGCGGCTGTAGCCAGGCTTAACTAGGCCTTACTTAGAGCGTACCTACGCCTGGCTAGGGCTTACCTAGGCCGTAGCTATTCCTTGGCTAGGCCTTATCTTGCATTAGCGCGGCCTATGGAAGGCCTAGTCAAACATGGCGAAGGCCTAAGTAAGGCATATCAAAGCCTGGCTAATGCATAATTAGGTCATAGCAAAGGCCTATGTAAGGTGCCGACTGGGCTTGTTAAGGCTTACCACGTATGGCTAAGGCCTAGACATGCATTGATATGGCTTAGGTAAGGACTAGTCAGTCCTGGCAAAGGTCTAGTTAAGGCCTAATCAAGCCTGGCTAAGGGCTAGTCAAGCCTGGCGAAAGCCTAGGTAAAGTGTAGCCAAGCCTAGTTACGGCCTATCGAAGCCTGGATAAGGCACACCCTAGACCTAGGCACCATCTAGTCAAGCCTAATTAAGACATAGGTCTGGCCTATTAAAGCATGACTAATGCACAGTTAATGCCTACGTAAACCTAATTAAGGCCTATGTAAGGCATTGACATATTGTAAGGTCTAGTCAAGCCTCATTAAGGCCTAGTTAGCCCTAGATAAGGCCGATCCAAGCCCAGCTAAGGCCTAGCTAAGGTAAGCCTGGCCAAGGCCTAAGTACGGCCTAGTGATGTATGGCCAAGGCATAGGTAAACTCTAAGAGCCCCTGACTACGACCTAGATACGGCCTAGTTAAGCATAATTAAGGCCTAGCGAGCCAAACTATGACCTAGCTAAGGGCTAGCTAATGCCTACACAAGTCTAACTAAGGCCTAGGTAACACATAGGCAAGCTTAGATAAAACCTAGAGTTGGCCCAGGTAAGGCATGGCTAACCATAGCGAAACAAGGCCTAGGTACGGCCTAGCTATGGCCTAGCCAATGCTAACAAAGGACTAGCCTAATGTTGTAAGGTCTGGCTAATGCCTGCATAGGCCTAGCTGATGCCTAAAGTAAGACTACGCCAAAACTATCTAAGGCATAGTCTATGCCTATGTAAGGCCGAGCTAAGCTTAGCTAAGGCCTATCTAAATTATATGGAAGGCACAGGTAATATTGGCAAAGGCCTGAGCTAAGACCTATCTATGACCCAGTCCTGGATAAAGCCTAAGCAATCCTGGATAAGGCATATCCAATGCATAGCCTGGCCTGCCTAGTCAAACTTACCTAAGGGCTAGTAGCTAAATAAGTCCTAGCCAAGATCGACCTAAAACTTAGCTAATGCCTAGGTTAGCTAGGCCATAGTCGGGGTTACCAGGGCCTTTCCTAAGCTTTAGGATAGGCCTTGGTCATTCTTGACTGGGCCTTATCTAGGCATGAGACAGGCTTGGGGAGCCCTTACCTAGGTAATGCGTAGCCAAGCATAGCTAAGGCTTAGTCAAGGTCTATGTATGATCTAGTCAAGCCTATCTAAGGCCTAGTAAACCTACATACGGACTGGATAAGGCATAGGCAAGGACTAGCAATGGCTACCTAAGCCTGCTAAGGCCTAGGTAAGACTACGCCAAGCATAGATATGGCATAGCCTAGGCGTAGATAAGGACAAGCCAAGCCTAGATAAGGCCTGTTAACGACTAGGCAACGCCTATACACGCCTAGCTAAAGTCTACTTATGACCTATGTAACCGTAGCTAAGGCCTAGCAAAGACGTAGCAAAGGCTAAATAAGATATATCTGCGCATAGATAAGGCCTAGGTAAGACCTAAGTTAGACATGGCTGATGCCTAGGTAAGGCCCACCCTAGTCTGGATAAAGACAAGCCTGTTTAAGGCCTTGGTAAGGCCTAGTCACGTCTAGCTAATGCCTAGACAAGGTCTAGATATGCATGGGTAAGGCCAGTCAAGTTAAGGCAGACACCACTGTTTATGGTGACTAAGGGTATGCGGCGTACGATATGGTATGGTAGGATAGGTCAGGGAAAGACAGGGTAAGCTATGTGTAGGTCTAAGGTAGTCTAAGTAGACTGGCTGGCCTAAGAGTAGGCTATGCAATCTATGTATAGGCTAGCATATGCTAGGCTAATATAAAGGCTGTTAGCCATAATAATCTAAACTATACCAGTCTAAGCATAACTTGTCTAAGCTATACTACTCTAAGTTATACTATTCTAGCATAAGGTATGTAAGACTAGTCTAAGCTATACTAGTCTAGTCTAGTCTAATCTATACTAGTCTAGGCTAAGCATTGGTGGTCTAAGCTAAGCTATACTAATCTACTCTATGCTATGCTTTACTCGTCTAGGCTAAGCTGTGATAGACTAGTCTAGGCTAAACCATGCTATACTAGTCTAGTCTAGGCTATACTATGCTAGCCTAAGCTAAGATATAACATGCTAGCCCAGGCTAAGCTATGTTCTAGTAGTCTATGGTAAGCTATTCTACTCTAAGCTAAGATGTACTGGGTTAAGCCATACTATACTGAGCTAAGCTAAGGTAAAATGGACTAAAATATGTTCTCGTCTAACCTAATATATACTCCTCTAAGTTAAGATATACTTGGCTAAGCTAAGCTAAGCTAGAATCGGCTAAGCTAGGCTAAGATATACTCGGCTAATGCCAGTGATATAAACAGGTAAAACTGAGTAGTCAGGAGCACTACAGGGATGTCCAAAATGACTCACCCACAGATCAGCACTATCTCAAGACTTACACTAGGGAACAAAAGGACTCTTCAAACTGAGGATTCAGGAACAAGACATCACCACCGAACGTTAGGACGGAGCATGCTTCTTACTGCATTGTTCAGGTTCTAAGAGGGGACCCATGTGCAAACATAAACACTCCAATAAGGAGATGAAAAAGGAACCATAGAGGATATATGATATCCACACCATGGGGCCTCTAGGCACTAGCCATATGGTTAAAGAAGCCTTAGGCAGTAGCCTGTCCCCCTACTCCTCTGTTCCTCCACTCGGTGTTATAAATTCTAAGCTAGAGATATACTCGACTAAGGTAAAATAGTAGTGACGGGATTAAAATGATACCACCTCCCTCAACTGGCAGCCATTCGGCGATCCATGCCCCCCACCCACCACCCTCTCAATCTCAATGTGGTTGGTGTATGCCTCTAGATGGAGGTCCAGGGTTGTTGAGACAGGTGGTTAGTATGCCTCCAGATGGAGGCACCAGGGATTGAGAGGGCAGTGGGGCCACGGATCGCCGAACGGCTGCCAGTTGAGGGAGGTTGTATCATGTTAATCCCGACACTACTACTAGGCAAATGATACCACCGCCCTCTCAAACCCTGGGGGCATATGTTGCGAGGGCCAGGTGCGGGGGCCACCACGTGCCCAGACAGGCAACCACAGGGATATACACCACCCACAGGTACTGATCGCCACACATAATAGGGTCTGAACACCCATTTAGAGACAGGCATCCACAGGGATATACACCACACACAGGTATTGATCGCCAGCACCACACATAATAGGCCTGAACGCCCAGAGAGGGGATATGCACCAGCCACAGGTACTGATCGCCACACATAATAGGGTCTGAACGCCCATTTAGAGACAGGCATCCACAGGGATATACACCACTCACAGGTATTCATCGCCAGCACCCCACATAATAGGTCTGAACGCTGATCACCACACATAATAGGGTCTGAACGCCCATTTAGAGACATGCATCCACAGGGATATACACCACCCACAGGTACTGATCGCCAGCACCACACATAATAGGTGTGAACGCCCAGACAGGGGATATACACCACCCACAGGTACTGATCGCCACACATAATAGGGTCTGAACGCCCATTTAGAGACAGGCATCCACAGGGATATACACCATGAGTACTGTTGCACAGATTCGTGCTATTGCAAAGCAATTTGGCCTTAGAGGCTACTCTAAGGCCAAGAAAGCCGACCTGCTCCAGATGATCGACCAGGTCTGTGCCGAGGAGTGGCAGAAATGACTCTCCTGAGCAATGAATACGGGAAGGTTTCGAGTGCTTACCGAGGATCCTTGGAATCCCCACAAGAAAGCACAGTGGATTCGTGAGTTTAGTCAGTTGGACGGGGAGGTGACTCCTAGCTTGCAAGCCAAGGCTGTAGTGAGGCGGATGGAGGCCGATTCACTGGAGCACTTAACTCTCAAACGCAGGATCGTTAAGCAATGTTGAGGTCTGAGCCCAGCCCGGAGCATCCACAGGGATATACACCATGAGTACTGTTGCACAGCTTCATGCTATTGCAAAGCAGTTCAGCCTTAGAGTCTACCCTAAGGCCAAGAAAGCCGACCTGCTCGAGATGATCGGACAGGTCCGTCCCAAGGAGTGGCAGAAGCGACTCTCCCGAGCAATGAATACGTGAAGGTTTCCAGCACTTACCAAAGAGGATCCTAGGAATCCCCAAAAGAAAGCACAGCGGATACGTGAACGTCGTCAGTTGGTCGAGGACGTAACTGCTAGCTTGTGAGCCAAGACTGTAGCGAGGCAGATGGAGGCCCATCCACTGGAGCACTTAACTCTCAAGCGCAGGATCGTTAAGCAATGCTGAGGTCTGATCCCAGCCCGGAGCATCCACAGGGATATACACCATGAGTACTGTTGCACAGCTTCATGCTATTGCAAACCAGTTCAGCCTTAGAGTCTACCCTAAGGCCAAGAAAGCCGACCTGCTCGAGATGATCGGACAGGTCCGTCCCAAGGAGTGGCAGAAGCGCCTCTCCCGAGCAATGAATACGTGAAGGTTTCGAGCACTTACCAAAGAGGATCCTAGGAATCCCCAAAAGAAAGCGCAGCGGATACGTGAACGTCGTCAGTTGGTCGAGGACGTAACTGCTAGCTTGTGAGCCAAGACTGTAGCGAGGCAGATGGAGGCCCATCCACTGGAGCACTTAACTCTCAAACGCAGGATCGTTAAGCAATGCTGAGGTCTGAGCCCAGCCCGGAGCATACGGGGGCCGAGGTCTGACCTCTTAGACCGGATCATAAGGCGAGAAGGCGAACACATTCTCAAAGAGGCGTCTCGACGAAAGGGAGACAGAGGATAGAGGACGCTGGTCAGTATGCTGGGCATTCCTCACAGCCGGATCATGTCCAGAACGCCTTATACCTCCGCTACACCCATACCTATCGCATCCGTTAAATCGAAGATGGTAGGGTGATACTCTTCCACAAGAATACTCCAGGGAGCCCGTGGCTGAACACGAGAGGAGCAGCTCAGGACTGGGTGGCAGCAAGAGAGCAAACCCGCCTTGACACAGACAATATCGATCGACCCAACACCAAGTGGGCTTTCGTTCGATCAATCAACGTTGAGGTCAGGGCTGTCATCGATCGCCAACCTCTGCTTGGGAAAGGCCCCCTCCCAGACTGGCTACGACAGAGGAAGAGTATGACTGCCCTCGACACCTACAGGGACAACATGTGTCTCTGGAGATGTCTAGCAGTCCACTGAAGAGCGAGAGCTGATAGAGGTACAGCTCCTGTACGAGAGCTTGCCACACAGTTCTACGGCAAGACAGTACCTGATGTCCGCAAGACCTCGCTGGATCAGCAGGACAAATTAGAGGTCTTCGCCAAGATCGGGATTTGCGTGTATGAACCAACCGATGAGGGCACCTGGCAATTTATCAGGCAAGCGGTTCACTACCATAACACCATGACCATCGGAGTGTGGGACCACCACACCTTCTACATCAAGAATATCGCCAAGCTGGCACATACACTAGTCTGCAGTCACTATCTGCAACGGTTTACACAGGCATGCCATCTTCAACAGTATGCTGATCACTGTACAGGCGGCAAAACAAAAACCTTGTGTCCTGGCGAGAAGGTTGAGGCGCCACAGTCTGCGTATGAGAAAGCCTTCTATCCACCCCAACCATCCAGTTCAGCTGCTACCTGTTGAATCAAGTATGAGTCGAGAAACAGAGGCGTACACATACACCATGTATAGTGTGGGCTCGGTGGCGAGCTTTGGATCGAGGGCGCTCCCGTAGATGGTTATGATCCTACCACTTAACAGGTCCATGGCTGTCACCGGCATGGGTGTCCACAACACCAGCGACGTGATGATGCTGAACAAAGATACCACAGACAGTACTGAGAGAGGAGAAGCTGAGAGCCTCTGGATGCACACTTGTAGTACAGAGGGAGTGCTGTATACAATGCTGCCCAAGCGTCCTTAAACGAGTTCGGACTGTCCCATACCCACACTTAATAATTTACAAATTCGAAGCACTCCTAGATGGTATCAAGACTCATCCTACGGAGACTCTGACGATCGAGAGTACTCACATAACTATCTCTGTGTCAGTTGGCTGCTCTTTGGAGGGCGCCACGAGGGAGCCCACTCACCTCTGCTATCCTGACCCCAAAGAATGGCTCAGAGAGTTCATGCTGGAGATCCAACGGCGAGCATCTCTAATCTGGACAAGAGTTAGGGTACAATACATACCGACAGACCTGGACAAGCTCGCAAAGCAGCAGCAGCGACTGATCAACGAGTGGTGTGACCAAGTGCTTGTATTGGGGTTCAACTCTGGGCGGTATGACCTGAACCTCATCAAGAAGTACTTTGTCGATGAGCTGACTGACAGTACAAGTACAGTGAAAGTCGCCAAGAAGGCTAGTCAGACAATGTTCCTCATAACACCTGAGCTACGGCTTCTCGATGTGCTGAACTACCTCGGCCCAGGAGTCTCGTACGAGGTATGGGTCGAAGCTTATGGGTGTACACAGCAGAAGAGCTGGCTCCCACATGAATGGTTTGACACACACGAGAAGCTCAAGAATCCAGGGCTTCCTGACTACCCAGCATGGACATCTAAGCTCAAGGGTGGCTACCTCTTGACGCGAACAGAGTGGGAACAGTGTAACCAGACATGGAATGCGGACATTCGCCGACTGGCTGTGATACTGCAACAACCTGGACGTCAGTCCATTCATCAAAGCCCAAGAGCAGGTGCGGGAGTTCTAGACAGAACGAGAAATAGACATCCTCAACGATGCGGTGTCTCTCCCAGGTGTGTCCATGCAGTGCCTCCTACATGCAACCGCTCACCACATGCCGGATGGTAGCCTCTATTCACCGGACAAGGAAGCCTACGAGATGCCGAAAGTGCTGTTGTTGGTGGTCCCAGCATCATGTTCACCAGATACCACGAGGCTGGTGTGACTCGAATCCACCAGAGTGAGCGTGTCTGCCAACGTCTACTCGGCTATGACGCAAATGCTCTGTACCTGTCAACGATGGTCAACGAGATGTCATGTGGTAAGGAGAAAGTGCACCATTGGTCCATTGCCAGTGGGGTAGCTAGCTTTAAGGAGGCTCTCCTAGCAGACAGCTGGTTTGGGTTTGTTGAGGTGGATATAGAGGTCCCCAAGGCACTGTGGGCAAAGTTCGAGGACATGCCTCCTCTCTTCTATAACCGCGAGGTCCCAGTAGAGGCAACCTCGCCTGGGATGCTGCCATATCTAGGGCGAACAGGGAGGAAGCGGGCCACCATCCAGACGCTGGTCTGTGCCCTCTCTGGCAAGAAGTAGCTGCTGTACGCCCCGACCCTCAAGTGGTATATAACCCATGGCCTGGAGATCACTGCTGTATACCGCATCATAGACTATGAGGCCAAGCGCCCATTCGAGTGGTGCATGGAGAATGTTACGGAGGCCCGCCGCTCGGGAGACGTAGATAAGAGCAAAGCGCTCTTGGCAGATCTCTTCAAACTCCTCGGCATCAGTGCCTACTGGAAGCTCATCGAGGCCCTAGAACGCCATAGCAACACCAGCTTCATAAAGGATGAACGCGTGGTAGACAATGCCCTGCGTAGTGCATGGTTCGAAGATCTTGAGGAGATCGATGAGTCATATGAGCTCCAGAGTTGCAAGCCGAGAATCACTATCCGAAGGCACTTCCAGGTGGGGATAGCCGTTTATGAGCTCGCGAAGCTGCGAATGCTGGAGTTCTACTACAACTTCCTTGCTCGCTATGTAGCTCGTGACAGATTTGACTACCTGCAGATGGACACTGACTCCGCGTATATCATTATAACAGGCTCCATCCTCGACGACGTCATTCGCCCTGAGATGCGAGCAGAGTACCAGGCTCATAGGCGGGACTGGCTAGCTTGGGACAAATGGTCTGTTCGGACTCCTGGACTGTTCAAGCTCGAGTTCGAAGGCTCTCATGGCATCGCTCTCTGCTCCAAATGCTACCACCTGGAGAGCGCAGCTGCAAGTAAGTGCTCGGCTAAGGGAATGTCAAAGCAGCAGAATGAGGTCTCTTGGCAGAGGTTCTACCGCGCCCTACATGGTGGGGTGGACAGCGCTAAAAACCAAGGCCTAGGCATGCGCAACCAGGCTATGGTGACGTATGAACAGGAAAAACTCGGACTCTCCTCTTACTATGATATGTGCCATGTGCTGCCAGATGGTGTCCATACCGAGCCCATCGAGCGACATATCCCTCATGAATAGACAGCAGCGGGCTTGAGCACTCCGGATGGTGGCAGCTGTCTATCTGTAGGGACTAGCCGAAGCTCCTCTCGCACAAACAGTCACCTGGGACCCCTAGCCAGGTACTACAATGTAGGCTGCCCATCCGCTTCCACATACCTGTCAAGTCTGTGAACATCTATCGACCAGTTAGGGTCTGTTGCACACCATCGACCCCCTTCCAGCTCACCAGGCTCATACAGTTACCGAACCAGAGCATCATGTGGTAGGCACTCCTCTCCCTTGTTCGCTCCTGTGGATGGTGGGGCAACAGAGGATCGTTGGATAGCATCCACTGGCTTCTTATCAGTTAACTGAGTAACCTAAGTATTGGATCTCTTTACCACCATGGGCAAACATTTCAACCACACCCTGGAGCAATCACCAGGACACGCCATCTCCTGAGCATACTGATGTGGGAACAGTCTTTCTGCCAGAGTCCGGTTTCAGTGCTCGACGATTGCCTGGGCACGGTGGTGACCCACTTCACCTCGTCTTATCGCCACACCGCATTTCCGCATGAGGGCTGCTGTCTCGCCCCTGAACTCCTTACCCTCATCCATGTGTAACAATTCTGGCCACTGGAGGGGCTTTTCCAGATCATCATAGACACTGCTGAATGCTTGGGCCGCCTGCCCTGTGGATTTTTCTGTAAGCAGTACAGCAGCCTTGTACCTACTGGCGACATCGACGATGGTGAGGGCGTACTTGTAGGTCTTACATGTTCTCGAACGGCAGACTCTGTCATGTGGAAGGAATAGAACATCTGCCTGGTGAACTCTGTTCGGAACAGGTTCATCGAAATGTGTACACCTGATGTGCTGTCGACGGGGTCTGTATATCTGCTTCATCGCCTTGCGGCTGAGCCACTGGCTAACTGCTTCCAATGTGAACTTGTGGCCCTTGCGACGTGTGAGGCTCGTGATAATATCCACCAGGCTGGTAGTAGAGCGCCTCAAGAGAGGCGGTACTCCCGGATTTCATCACTGATGTCGACTCCTGTTCTATTACGTATGGCTTGGGCAAACTCCAGACAGGTGAACAGACGACCGTCGTTCATCTGGCCATCGATGAACACCTCATCAAATACATGTGAACAATGCTGTCTAATCTCTGCAGCGCTGGTGCCATCACTGAAGGGTAGCTTATCGACCAAGGCTTGCCAGTTAAGGGACTTGACCAGGTCGTACAGAGATGCCATCCTTATATAGTACAGTTTAAATGTTCGGCAGACCAGATGGCCGCGAGTGCTATGGCAATGTACTGTAGCCAAGGGCCTATGACTCCGAAGAACGATGGCTGGAATGGCTTCAGAAATCTTCTCCATCCCATGGAGAGCATTGTTGGCGATCTTGCGGACCATTTCACCACAGCCTTCATTGTGAACAGAGCGATCAGAGCCCAAACTGCTGCCAGCGGCCCAATAGATTCCTTTCACTCTGTGTACGAGCGTGCGGGATTCAGGCGCGGTCTCTGCATCATACTCACCTGCAGTCTCCACTACATCGTAGTCGTCTGCATCATAATCCTCCTCATCATAGTCCTCCTCATAGTCTTTGTCATCTATATCCTCGGACAAGCCTCTGGTTCATACATCGCATCGCCGTGGTCCCCACTGCAGCTATATATTAGCTTTAAACTGTTGTCTATAGCATGGCATCTGCAATATTGAATGTTTGCCTTAGCGAACTGGGGACTCAGCTTCGCCAACAAGAAGGCAGCAGAGGTCGAGTGTGAGCATCATAACCATGCGATGGAGAAGCTATCTAGGGAGAAGTTTGAGTACAGCAAAGACCTCGAGCATATGCGCCAGAGGGAGGCACGCCGACGACAACTCCGAGCAACCTGAGCCTCATGGAGGCAGATGAGAGTCTCGATGAGTACTACGAGGCAATATCTGAGCCAACGCTCGACTATGAAGCATCGACAGGTCAGAAGACAGCAGAGCGTATATTAGTGGTGGCAGCTGCAGTGGGGACCACAGCAGGAGTCGTGCTCTACATCCGCTCAAGCTGAATACCTGATGTGTTCAACACGCATACCTTAGCACAGCCAAAGTTAAGTACCATCACACCTAATGAGTAATGAGCGAGTCCCAGCTATGAAGTTTCCGATGTTGAGCTGGTTGCGCTAATTAGGTGGGATGTCCCGGCCCCCGAGGTGGTGAAGGCTCTGGAGTGCTGACCCGAGGTCGTCGCGTCAACTGGTTTGGCGCAGAAGTGCATATGACTAAGTTTTCTGTCTGTAGAGTTGGCAATCAGCCAGCTCGCGTACCTCACCAAGAACATTGGTCCCAGCACCGACAAGCTTGAAGTCGTCTAGTTTATCCACCTGCTGGATGGCTCCTCCCTTCAGAACTAGGACCGCAACAGTGACACAGTCCAATGCACTACGATGCAATGTCAGCTCTACCCATTGGTTAGCTGTGGCTTGGAACTGCTGGTGTTCCCACTCCACATGCACGGTCCGCTGTTTGGAACCCGTTTGCTTCAGCTCCTGGTCATTCTCGTCATGCCAGACATCTTCTTCTTCTTTTCGTTCGCTGATCATACCGCCAGTCCTGGAAGTGACTATCGACATGATCATAAGCGTTAAGTGCGTGGATCCATGGTTTATTAGAGTGCGCCGTGTGGCCTGGAACCGCCGTCTTCAACACTCGAGGTTTCTGTCAGGGTTACCTCACCCTTACTTCCTTTAGTCGCCTCTTACGACATGCAGAGGATACAGAAGGTGTATTCTAAGCCCCACCTACAGGGCAGAATGCCAGACATGAAGTCTTGGAGCATTTATCGTCGCATCTGCGAGCTTCTCAGTGTACACCCGGTGGAACAGCCTATCCTGCATGGCAGCCAGATTCACGTGTGTGTTCTCGAGGAGGGTTAAGAGTGGAACTGCCACAGGCATCTCGACACCTGCCCATAGATCGAATTCTGTGAACCCCTCATTGCACCCCAAAGCGTAGTACCCATTTCCCTTCGCATAGAAGGTTGGGCCATGAGCCAGTGGACCTAGGACTCGGTACTCATCATTCACATAGGTGGTGTCCACGGTGCTGTTGCTCTGCAGGATCTCCCACCTGTTCAGAACCTGCAGGAGCTCTACCGTCTGTTCTATTGTGCTCTGAAGCTTGAACTCGAGTGTCATGCTCTTGATCTCGTGGATCTGTGCCGTGATTGCAAAGTCAATGCACTTCCCAGCAGCAGACAATGGTTTCTCATCATGTATACTGGGTCAAATGACCGTCAGGCAGTCCTTCTGAGGATCAGTGCGGTGGGATGTCACAGTTTCAATGGCCCAATCTGGATGTTGCACATACTGCAGCCTGTTTAAGGTCTGGGTATATAGAGGTTTTAAATGGCTTCCATGTTTGGTCAAGTTCTCCAGCCGATTGTCTATAGGCAGCAGGTCAAGTCGCATGACAGTCAGCACGACAGCCATGGCGTGCACTGTCCCACTGTGACAGGGTCCGATGGACTGCTTCATGACATCAACATTATCCACGAGCGAGTCGAGGTCACACCTCCGTCTGATGCGGAGATACTGGCCTCCATAGAGGAAGAAGCCACAGCTCGTAGTACAAAAGAACTCCTGACTCGGATACTCTACCAGAAGTTTGACAGCACCCAGGGCAAGGTACTAACCAACCCACCTGTGGTCTCAACCAACAGTCCTGTTATTCTAGCTCTCCAAAGGGGGAGGGTCGGCCCCAAAGATCGACTACCGGTCAGGAACTCGGCTGCGGTATTTAGACTCCATATCCAGGAAGAGCGAGAGATGCTGGATAGAATCCAGTCTGAAGCAAAGAACTACCTGAGGGAGCCGGTCAGTGACGCTGTAGCAGAGAGCCACGCCACTGGTCATGCAGAAGGTACCAAGGCATGGGTCGCTCTTGGCCACAAGGAGGCTGTTGTGCACATCTTCAACAAAGAAGGGCGCGAGGAATTGTACAAGGCCATCAGTAACAAGAATCTGGACGCCTTTCTGGAAGCCCCAGAAAAAGACCCGAAGTGCCTGACATACCTCATCACCCCCCACCCCCCACCCACACCCTCCGCTAGCAACTACGATGCTAGTCGCGGGCTCACATGGGAAAAGTGGTATTCACCATCTGAACAAAATCCCAAAGAATGACCATCAGTGGGAAGAGTTTCAACAAAAGTATTGTCTTAAGGAGAAGCTTCAGGAGAGGGAGAAGCTAAAGCTACTTCATCAGAAGAAGATGACACAGGCTTCTGCCAAACCTGCCGAAGTAGCAGCGGAGGCCGCCGACGAAGGAGCAGTGGAGACCACGGCCAAAACTGCCAAAGTTGCAGCAGAGACTGCGGACGAAGTAGTAGCAGAGACTGCGGCCGAAGTAGCAGCAGAGGCCATGGGTTCTCAAGCAAAGGATACTGCGCAGCCTTGAAAAAAAGGTGCAGCGGAGACCGCCGTGGTCTCCGCTCAGTCTGTCACCGATGACGCGTAGAGCAGGCTCGTTTCCTGACTGGATTCAGCTTGTAGGTGAAGGTCTGCACCTTTTCCAGAGATGGCTTGAAGTGTGACAGCTCACCTGTCTCCTTGTTGCTGAAGATGAGGCAGTACAGCTCAGCTGCCCTCTGTACACCTGCGATAAAGTCCCCTTTGGTCTCCTTGAGCATTAGACTGTCGTATATGGTCTCGAGCAGGGCACATCCAGACTTGGAGCTGAAGCATAGCAACCGGGCATTGTGGCGGATGTCCGGTGAGATCTCGCGGGTGTACTTCTGAAAGAGGATGAAGACAGTTATCTGTGTGTGCCGGATGTGCCTGGTGATGTTGCTAAGGTAGGGGACTGTCTTCTGGTCCTTTGCAGGGTCCTCGATAACTAGAACAAGTGGTTCTGTCAGTCGGGCTGCCAGCAGCTTCTCCATCAGTGATTGCAGGTTCTGCGTCTTGGTGATTGGGCCATTGTACCATTGATCATTACTGTCAACCGCCTCTGTGGCGGAGGCAGACACCAGAAGGATGTATTAAGAGTGTTGATGTTCGGGCAGGGGAGCCCGCAGCAAGATGTTTTTCCCGTGTCCTGATGGGGCAATGATCAGCGCCACCTGGCAAGCATCGGCCAGCCTACTGTCGAATGGTACAGACATGCGTGCGGAGGATGGTTAGCACTTGGTCAGCGGTAGCCTCGTCTATATCTGGGAGACTAAACGGCAGTACTTTCTGCACGAGCTCTTTCGTCTGCAGAGCAGGGAATCCTGCACCTCCGCCGGATATGAAGGATGCGATGGAGGCGTCAAGCATGACATCCCAGCAGCATCTGAGAGGATAGTGTAGAGTGCCTGTGTCAGCACCCACAGTGTCTAGTACATCCAGTATCTGTATGCACGGGAAGCCATGACTATCTTGTGGGCATAAACGCAAACCAAAGAACCCTGACTTCTTCACCTCTGGTAGCTGGAGGCTGGTGGTAGAACCCTTTATGCCATCGGCAGTGATATTGCTCAGGCCAATGGTGCCTATCTTGCGATTATCTCCATCCTGTTGGAATCAGCTCCGTGGTTTCAGGAGATCCTTAACCAGGTCCTGTGCATTGGACTCAGCCATAAGCTTGATGGCTCCAGCCTCATCGACTCCGAGCATACCGCGCATCGTCGCCCTCTCCTTGATGCCCATCCCCTTGTATACAGGTTTGGCCTTGTTAATGGCCAATTGTCCTACCATATCAGTGTTCCCGATGAGATCTCAGGCTAGGATGCTACCTCGGATCTCCTGCGGGTCTCCCTTCTCATCGAAGTCTAGGAAGGAGTAAGGGGCAACTGTGTCCTCTGAACCGAGGCATGCTTCGCCCAAGTGAGCAAGATCGCCTAGCCCTTTGCTTTCTAGGTCTGTGAGTGAGAGAGTCATAGTGCTTTATACAGATGGCTTAAACCTACTAGTCATACCCCCAGTGAAATTGTTGGGCATAGGAGGACCACACAGTCGGCAAAAGGAATAGGTAGCAGTGCTCAGGGTACTGGCCCTCTCTGCAGGGGCACGCCTTGTGGGCGGTCCACCATTCCCAGGCATTTGCAATCCACAGTCCACGTGCTCGACTATGGGCTACACACCGCCCTCCGGCACACCATGCCTCATATGCTGCAAGGGTCTCGTGATCCATTTCTCACTATTCAGAGGGGTTAAACGTAGGCGACGATGATCTCAGCCATTGCACTCGTTGCTAGCCCTAGAACCATGGCCTCCATGTGTGTAATGCGTTCACCAATGATCTTGGCGGCAACAGTGTAGGCGGCCCCACTGAGCGCGATCCTTTGGATGGGGTGAATTATTCCGAGACAGTGCCCAGCCACCCCACTCACCACTGTAGCGAGGACAGCCGCAGTGGTAGTAAGAAGAACCTCATTTCCCCCCTGTCATCTTCACTACGGCCACATTCGCCGCCACGTTGCTGTCGACATGGACTGCCAGAGGATTTGCTTGGATCAGTAACGTCTGTGTCTTGGTTCGCAGCAGGTCCTCCACATTTTGAAGACTCGTCTGGCTCTCGGGCCATTGCTTCATGATCTGTACCATTGACGTTATTGTTTAAGCACTGAGTATACAATGCGGTTAAATGTCTGCATCCCCTGTCGAGAGAGCTAATAAGATCTTCCCAGTCTGCGTCTGGCAGGTGGCTGGGTTGGTACTCAGGAATATTCATCTCTCTATTGAGACATCTTAAACATGTCCAGGCTCACGCTTTGTGAGAAGTACTATGAGGTCTTCCGGAGGGAGTTGAAGGACTACAAGAAGAATACACCAGATGAGCTCGCTCAGCTCTCCGGTGCTGAGCTGACAGAGGAGCTGACAGCTATGAAGCTCTATCTAGGATCTGGCAAGGGACAGATCTGCTTCCTCAAATACCTTATCATGGAAGGAAGCATCGTCGAGCAGCTCATGGAGCTAAAGGTTTCTACAAGGATCGGGAGTATCTGTCAGATGTGTTCCAGCAGTTGCAGACCGCCATGGCCTCACCAGACCCAGAGCTGAACAAGGCTCTGCGATACTACAAGCTGGAAAAAAGATGCGCTGCTGAACCCTCCAGCCCTTGGATGTGCATGTTGGCAGCGGGTATAGGGGCTGGAAGGCATGCCAAGCTGGTTCCGTGTCTCACCGTGGTCCCCACTGCTACTGTAAAGAATCAGAATAGTTTTATAGCTTATTTGCTAGCGGCGGAGTAGGCTGATCCCGAGCGCCACGATAGCTAGGCCTGACACCACACATAGAGCTACGATGGGAAGCAGTGTCGTGTCGACAGGCTGCAGTGTCGGGGCGCCTGGAGCTGCCGTGTGGACTGGATGCAGTGTCAGGGTCGGAACGCCTGTATGGCCTGTACTATGCGTAGGTGCATTGATGTCAGTGTTGAAGCCGAAGTGGACACCGTGCGAACTCCCCTCGACTATCATGTTGTTATAGGCCCTGACTTGGAGGTCCTCGATGTTCACGATCATGTTGCTCGGAATCAACCGTAGGTGTGGCAAAATAGCAACGTCAAGATTTGCGATGGGCCTACTGCAACCCCTGCTAGAACTTAGCAAGAAGACTACTGGGGTTGCCACGATGATCATATCCTCAACGAGACTGATGAACATGGCCTAGCCCTCTGCTCCACTGACACCATCTATGGAATGCCACACCTGGGTCTGTGCTGTAAGGAGGCAGTAGCACAGTACTTTCAGGGACTGGTTGACCGAACGATCCCTGCTGGTGTGAGGCCTGAGGTGGTGTGTGGGACAAAGTACTTCCACACATCTGGATAGTCCTGGCGCGAGCCAGTGATGTGCATATTTTGCACCAGTACTCCAGGGTCGGAGTCTGGATCGAATGAGAATGTCGCTGTCATCCGATGGCCTACTCGTTGGGAGGGTCGATAGGGGAATGCTAAGTAGTCACGTCTTGGGTCACCGTACATAACCACTAGACTTCTGTTGTCACCACCATGCCACTGCCAGTCTGGGTGAGTGCTCAACTCTCTATGTAGTCTGCTGGCCGCTGAGATGCTATGACTGTTGAGCTGTGGGTCGAAGGCATTTGTATCAGGGAGGCTTGCACCCAGCTCATGGGGGATTCGTCGCACCGTGAAGTACACGTGGAATCTGAGACAGCTGGCGATGAGCACAGCTTCAGGAGTACCAGAATAAGAGTGAAGCAATTTGGAACTTACTCCACATCCTGCCATGGCACACCACACGGCAAAGTTCAGCTGCTGATTCCAGTATGAGAGGCTTGGAGCAGCCATCCAAGTATGAGCTAGCTTCACATCCTTGACGGTGATGGGGTGGTTGGTTAGCGGTCATGGGTTGACGGAGAAGCTGGTTCGGGACCATCCATCCAGTCTGATGGAGAACGGTGTTAGCTCTGGTATATCATCCATAAGACCTCTCAGGCCAGTCAAGGGTGTACCCAGGAGAGGCGGTTGGCTCCGGATGACTGGCGTGAGGTTCAGTGGGAAGGCCATCTATACTGGTGTTCTTAAAGCTACCGTACAGGCAGCACACAATTTGTAGTCGTCGCGACCTCGCCGTAACATCTCGTTTTTAACTCGTCCATATCAACTCGTCCGCTGGAGCCTTTGAGGTATTGCTGTCGCACTTTAGGTTTCTCCTTGCGGTACAGGTCATGGACCTTCAAAATATGGTGGGACTCTTCATCGGTGACCTGGCCATCCTCGAGAGCTTTGCTGACTCGTCGATAGTCCATAGCATACGCTGTGCCAGTGCCATGTAATTAGCATGCTTCTCCAGCCTCCTTGAGACCTGCTTCTGCCCCACCCTAAGCCCATGGCCAAGACAGTGGCGGCTAGTGTCACGCCACCCAGCTGGATGGCGACGATGGCCCCCACCCCTGTAGCGAGAGTGGCCACAGCTGCTACCCCAGCACTGGCTCCAATCACACCCGCAGCAGTGGTTGTACGTGCGAGGACGGTGTAGGCTGTCTTATATCGCCTGCACGTTCTGCTATACTTTTCTGCCTCATGGACGAGATTCTGCCTGATGGTATCTATCTGCTGGAGTCGCCAGCCGTAGATGGTACCGTGCTCATCAGCCATCAGGGAGGGGTATATTTCTGGTTGCTTCCGCCACTCTGATTTTGCCATAGTATACCTGGAGATTAAACCTGCATCACCTGCAGTATCTACTCATCAGTCATAGAAGCGTGAATTTTGGGGAGCCTGGCGAACCATGCCAGCTTGCTGGTGTCGAGACAGACGTCTCTTAGACAGAGGTCATCCAGGACTATGTCGGGTGCCAGTAGCTTTCTGAGACGTGACATATGATCAAGATAGTAGGTCCGCCGCTGAATGGCTTTCTTGGTCTTACACTTCTGCGCCATCTCCTCTTCCCACTGTAGGACATCTGGCTCATCCTCGTCTGTGAAGACATCTGGCTCATTGGCATGTGTGAAGACATCATCCCGCTTACTCTCTGGCTTATCCCCGTCCGCGGTCTCTGCTGCATCGTCCGCAGTCTCAGCTACATCTGGCTCATCGTCGTATGTGAAGACATCGTCCCACTTACTCTCCTCCAGGAGGGCATGCCAGTATCGGGAACCTTCACTACTCCTTCGCCTCCTTGCAATGCTCGCGTTCTGTTGATAACAGCTCTACTGCTGTAGTCACTCTCCTTCTTGTTGACAGATCTGTTGCTGTGCGAGCATCTGTGCAGGGGTCATGAAGGGGCAACCCTGTAGTGGGCTCTTCATCATCTCGCTTATGATCATGTCGATAGTCACTTACAGGACTGGCAGTATGATCAGCGAATGAAAAGAAGAAGAAGAAGATCATCTCGGCAAAGGTAAGATATTCCTGGTCTGATATCATGTCAGGTCAATGAGTAATAAGAGGGTAAACTCTAAATGGACGTCTGATACCCCATTCGTGCTGGCATATATGTCAAAGAGGTTATTTACAGGTGTGAACAGGCTAGGACTGATAGCTTTCCATAGGTTGCTGTTGGCACCTGGGAGATGCTCTATCACGTCCCGGCCGACTTCAACCAGTGAGCTGCTGTGTGCACTGCCCGGAGGTTGATGTAGCACATCGGCGTGTATGTATGTTGTGCCCCACTGGGGCACCTCGAAGAGGACCCATTCTACACAGTACTGTACCACCCGTCTCCCCTCTAGAGAGGGTGAGATTATGGTCTCACCACCGGAGAGCAGCAGTCGGGCAATTGGCATGGTTATATGTCCTGTTTAAACCCCTCCTAGAGTGTGCTATGGAAGCCATATTTGCTCACTTGACTGGTCTTGCTGACCTGTCCGATGTGTACGCAGTTGATGCTGCTAAGGTAGAAGAGAGCGATGGCAAGTCATTTGCCCTACAGTACGAAGCAAACTCAAAGGCATTCTCCCTCCACCCAATTGGTGGTGATGGGGTGGAGCTGCTCACAGACCTCAAGGATGTGTCGAAGGAGCGCCTGGGGCGCAACATAGATGGCAACAAGATTGTGTTTCGGTACGATTTCCCGAAGAGGAAGTACATCATCGAGCCATTGATTGAGCTCTCGGATACAGAGGTCGCAGACATCAACCCCCTAAATAGTGACCTCAGCTTTCATCTGGTCAAACCCTACTCGAGCGGTGCCTCGCCAAATGGCCCATGATGGCCTGCTATTGACCATGGCAAAAAACCTGCAGTTCATATTTGAGAAGAATGAAGTGTGGTACCGCGCTGGACCTGGTTGTGACTGGCAAGCATGGTTGCCACTATATAAGCCTCCCACAGTTATTGACATAGAGTGTACCTACCCCCCCCCCTCTCCACTGTTGTGAAAAAGGATGGGACAGTTCGAAAGCTCTACAATCGGGGATCATCCTTCCTCACCTACATAGGTGACGGTGTCTCCATGACGAGGGTGGGTCCCCGGATCGGGGTTACAGGTGGAAAGCTCATGTGCTGCGTCGTCCATTCGATGGACTAGAAGAAGCTGTTAACCTCCAGGAGGGCACCCTAGGGGTAGATGGTGTGTCACATGTCTCCAAAGTCAAGGGTGCTGTTAAACTGCTTCAGCGAGTCGGCCTCACTAGCCCGCACACGACTTATATAGTCCTAGAGCTACATTCCTTAGCCGGCGGCAGAGTGAAGCAGCTAGCCCCTGCCCCTGAGGGGATGAAGATCACTATCAATCCGGATGGAACAGGGCTCGATCTGGCACAGATATTTCTCGAGGGGTTCACACTGTTCAGTTTAACTCTTCATATATAGCCACGATTCTCATCATACTGCTCGTGCTGGCGTCTACAGCACTGGCACAGGGCGCTGAGACTGCCATGATATTGGATGCCACGTGGGCCCACTTCCGGGATGACCCCCAGTACAATCCTTGGGTCAACCCCTTGCGGGAAACATTTACGACTACTTTCACCCACGTAAAGAGATCCAGTCTGTCTGCCACTTCTATGGGGGGGGGGGGGTGGGGGGGGGAGAGCGTAGGCCGTGGTTGTCTGCTCGAGACCGCAGATCAGCACCAGATTCTCTGCATAACATGTGAACATGCCAGAGTCTGCCGTGGTTCACATGCTAATCACTTTAGCCTCCTCCCAGGTGAGCGTTGTCAATGTAGATGGAAGCCCCTATGGGTGGTCCCGTCATGCCGATGCAACTCTGACAGAGACTATGTGTTTGTCTGAGCCTACACAGAATAGAGAGAGAGGCCGGTCCTGTGGTTGATGGCAATCAGTGGTGTATATCACCGTGGATGCCTGTCTTTAAATGGGCGTTCAGACCCTGGTATTAGTAGTGTGATACTACCTTCCTGGCAGCCGTTCGGCGATCCGTGGTGGCCTCCGTAACCTATGCCCCAGGGATCGAGAGGGTTGTGGTATCATTTGCCTAGTAGTACTGTCGGGATTAAAATGATACAACCTCCCTCAACTGGCCGCCGTTCGGCGATCCGTGGCCACCACCACCCTCTCAATCACTGGGGCCTCCATCTAGTGGCATACCGACCACCTGTCTCAACAACCCTGGGCCTCCATCTAGAGGCATACACCAACCACATGTCTCACCAACCTATGCCCCAGGGATTGAGAGGGTGGTGGGGGCACGGTTCGCCGAACGGCGGCCAGTTGAGGGAGGTGGTATCATTTTAATCCCGACACTACTACTGGTAATCTAAGATATTCTCGTCTAACCTAATATATAATCCGATAAGCTAAGATATACTCGGCTAAGCTATACTAAAATAAGCTAGGCTGTTCCAATCTACATTAAACTACGGTATGCTAGTCTTAGCTAAGGTATGCTATGCTAAGCTATGCTCTTCTAAGCTACGCTGTGCTCCTCTCCGCTAATTCAAAACTTATAAAAGCTATCTTAGTCCACACTAATCTAATCTAATCTAATCTAATCTAATCTAATCTATGTTATGATATGAAAAGCTATGCTACGCTAAGCTGTGCTAAGCCATGCTAGTCTAATCTGTGCTAAATTAAGTTATGCTTTGCTTGTCTAGGCTAAGTTATGATAAGATAGTCTTAGCTAAACTAGGATAGCCTAACCAAAGCTATGCTAAGTTATGCTAGTCTAAGCTACGCTAAGCTAAGCTAAGCTAGTCTGAGCTAAACTGATTTATGAGTCTCGATTTAAGTTATCGATTCCTTCTTAAAATACTCTATATTTCTGAGTATGTCATGTATGTGAAATATTCACTACCTCTCAAGGTACCGGGACCTTTAGCAAATGACCTGAAGTATTGGGTAGGAGAGGGTAAAGGTGGGGTGGGGTGGGTTCTACCTTGGTCGTAGCTCAGCCTTAGCTTTGCTCTGCCTGCTTGGCTACGGCCTTGGCTAAGGCCTAGTCAAGATCAAGCTAAGGCGTAGTTGAGGCTAGATAAGGCCTAGATAGGGCATACCTAAATCCAAGCTAAGGCCTAGGTAATCCCGGCAAAGGTCTTGGTATGACCTAGCGAAGCCTAGCTAAGGCTTAGGTATGACCTAGCCAAGATTAGATAAACCCTAACGTATACCTACGTATGTTATAGCCAAGACTAGCTACGGCCTGATAAAGCCTCGTAAGGCCGAGCCAATGCCTAGGAACGGCTTAATCAGGTCTACCTGACGCCTAGCCAAGCCAAGCCGAACAAAGGAATATCTAAGAGCTAAGTAAGGAGTAACTAATGCCTACGCAAGGCTAGCTAAGCCCTAGGTATGACTGATCCAAGTCTAGATAAGGCGAAGCTATGGCTAAGTAAGGCCTAGGCAAGCCTAGCTAAGGCCTGGCTAAAGTCTACATAAGCCCTAGATAACCCTAGCTAAGCGCTGGCTAAGACATTGATAAGGCATAAATAATGCCTATACAAGCCCTGATAAGGCCTCGCAAATACCTAACTAAGGCCTAGCTCAGCCTAGCTAAAGTTTACATAATGCCTAGGTAACCGTAGCTAAGACATAGCTAAGACCTAGGTAAGGCTAGCAAAGGCCTAGATACATACGGTCTATTCACGCCTAGCTAACGCATAGGTACGGTATAGCAAAGCCTGGCTAATGCCTAGGTAAGGGCTAGCTAAGCCTGGATAAGGCCAAGTCAAACATGGCTAAGGCCTAGTCAAGCCTGGCTAATGTCTAGCTAAGCCTTATAAGGCCTATCCAAGCCTGGCTAACGCAGAGCTAAGGCCAGTGTAGATCTCACCCACCTTACCCTACCCTACCGTACACTTCAGGTATTTGCGAAGGGGCCGCTTCGTTGAGAGGGAGAGGATATTTCACATAATCCGAAATCCCATAGAATATTTCAAGAAGAAATCGATAACTCATATCCTGACTCTCATAAAATGATTCGTTTGTGAGATCTCTTTCGATAATCTAATAGAGAGCTACATAGACTAGACTAGGCATAGCCTGTGAAGTCTAACCTACGCATAGCTAATTCAGCTTAGACTACCCGGACGTAGCCTATAGCCTAGCTTACCCTAGCCTAAACCAGGCTAGCATAGTCTACATAGTCTACACCTAACTATCCCAGCTTAGACTAACCTAGAGTATCTTAACATACCCTATCATACCGTAGCCTATCCTAGCCTAGCTTGTGGCTTAGCCTAGTGTAGGCAAAAATGTGTAACCTAGCCAGTTCATTGTAGGCTACCTTAGACGTAGCATCTAGGCTAGCTTAGCCTAAACTTGCCGTATGCTTAGCCTATCATAGGCTAACCTGAGCATATATTACATATTCTTGCCTAGGCCTAGATAGTCCAGTTCAGATTGGACTAGCATAGCTTAGACGAGCATAGCTTAGACTAACATATCTTAATTTAGCATACCTTTGCTTAGACTAGATTAACTCGGACTAGCATAGCTCAGACTAACATACATTACCATAGCTTAGCTTATTCTGGCATAGCTTAGCATAGCTTAGCTTAGACTATCACAGATTGACTTTGACTAGCATAGCCTAGCCGTACATATTATAGCTGAACTTAGCTTAGCGTAGAATAGCTTATCATGAACTAGATTAGACTATCTTAGCTTAACTTAGCCTAACATAACATAATATAGCTTATGTCAGACTAGCATAGCTTCACATAGGTTAGCTTAGACTAGCATAGTATAGACTAGCTTAGCTTAGAGTAGCATACCTTAGACTAGCATGGCTTAGTGTAGAGTAGCATAGCTTAGCTTAGACTAGTATAGCATAGCGTAGCATAACCTGGATTAACGCACATAAAACATGTTAGGTTAACGTATTATAGCATAGCTTAGCCGAGTTTATCTTAGCTTAGTTGAGTATATATTGGTTACTTACCAAGAACGGTTTAATATTGTATGTGCTTATGGCGCGTGTTCATGATGTAGTTGGTGGCTGGCAGTCTCGATATGAAAATCACTGGTTAGCCAATCTTCACAATAGTGATTAGAAATCGCCTTCATATGGGCTATTCAAATCAAATTGTAAGCTTGAACATTACTTGATTGGTACCCACGACTTTGTACAACGAAAAGAATTCGCCAAGCTTAGAATTAGTGGACATAGCCTCCATGTTGAATTGAGCAGGCATCGTAGGTCAATAAAACAAATTGAGCAGAGAATCTGTGAAATTCGCAAAACTGGCAGAATTGAAGAGAAAAAACATTTTCTGCTTTACTACCCGTCCTATGATATTGACAGGCAGGTCTTATACTCTAGATACATTCCCAAACTTCTCGTATCTGAATGATGACGACAAGCTTTATTCTCTAATGTAGTATAAGGATGGTGACGTAGAAATCTCCAATTACATATATAATTTTGTCGAGAAATGCCTCTCAAAACGGTATTCCACCAGCCAGTTATAAATTATCTGTCATAAATATAATTGCACCGCAAATTCACTGCATGAGTGGCATGCCGGTGCCCACCCACCCCAACCCCGCTCCCCCCCCCCCCACCCCTCCAAGACAGCTCTCAGACTACTCAGAATCATAAATCTTAGAGTCACTGCCAATACAACTTCTATTGCGGACCCCACCCCAACTTACAGGGCGTTTATAAATAAATTTCCACTGCATGAGTGGTATGCCAGAGCCACCCAACCCCAGGGAGGTTCTCGGGCCTCTCAGAATGAAAAATCATAGAGCCACTGCTAGCAATCGCAATACAACTCCCGTTGCGGGCATCCAACACTTCTTGTAGCATCGACAGTTCATCCAAGCGAGCCCCAGACGCAACTCGAATTGTGCATGATACTCTGGCGGCTCTCTGTGCCTGTTCCAGGTCAGCTCGCTGTTCCACGGCTATGGTGGATTTATGCCATCCAGTTGAATCCACTCAGAGCCAACTAAAAAGGTCCTTTATATTGTTGTAAATAACCATTTCATATATGATTTTAGATAATATAAATAAATGTATACAGAACCTCATCTTAAAATTACTTAAATTTTAGTTTACTCCTTGTAATGCTATTTTATGCATTGCCATTGTGTCATTTGTAATTGTTTGTTTTATTGTGCTGTATGCGTACACCATAAGGTTTGGTATTCTACTGCAATAAATTGATTGGTTGGTGACCATTTTGGTGCAGAGAAGACATTGGTGGGCCTGCAGCATAAATACAGTTGGCATGGATTGTCATATGAACTGAAGACATGGTGTGGAACATGCGAGAAGCGTGCACTGAGAAAGTTGTAATCCTAATGCCAATAGCTCCATTCTTGCAATAGCAACCTAGCTGCCCATTT
This sequence comes from Chaetoderma sp. LZ-2023a, assembly GCA_034401795.1. Classification (NCBI taxonomy): domain Eukaryota; kingdom Metazoa; phylum Mollusca; class Caudofoveata; order Chaetodermatida; family Chaetodermatidae; genus Chaetoderma; species Chaetoderma sp. LZ-2023a. The sequence continues at coordinate 75,194,281 of CM067361.1, read as the reverse complement.
GAAAGATTAACATCGATAATTTTAAATCCTTGCCTACCACTAACACGGATAGCGACGCTCATTTTACGCCGGCGGTGTCTGACGAGGTTACCGAAGAGGAGAGGGAATATTGCCCAGAAGCTGCAGACAGTTAATAGGGTGCTTGTTGATGAGGTATTTTGCCAGTCTGCTGGGTGATGGATCTATCCCCTGACTTTTGGGAACAAGTGAAAAGTCAAAAGGCATATTCCTGCATATTATATGTATGGCTGGCAGACAGGAATGGATTACCAACTGAGATGACATGATAGTTAGCAGAGTAACTGCACCAACTATCCAAGTTTCGATAGGTAAAATATATATTTTTGAATGGAAGAGAGAGTAAGACTGTCACAGCCTTTTCGGAGTATGAGAAACAAACAGTTCAACTATGGCTATAAATAAATAGATTTCCATTATTATTTCAGTCACGAGATTATCATAATACAAAGGCAAATGCACGAAAGTATTTGCACAGACCGATACACGTGGACAAACAAATAAACAACTGATTGATGATGATGATGATGATGATGATGATGAAGATGATGATGATGATAATAATAATAATAATAATAATAATAAGCTAGAAGGCAAAACAGTACATAACTGTAAATCTGCGATGTTTGGTCATTAAAGGCCATCTAATATCATCTAACAGAGACATGAGTAATTAACGCCAATCCTTTTCTGCAAAAATACGAAATCTGATAACATTGATGCCTAGCGGGTGAGATTGACACTGAGATCCAATCACTCCGAAATCATAACCATTGGATCCGTCATTTCTGGCATACCGTTGGTAAAGTGTTCATAAAAATCAAGGAAAACGCCACAAGGGGTTAAATAACCGAGAAATTTGCAAAGATAGTTGGATCGTTCTAAACCCTAACATTTCACTCAATCTAACAATCTCAGTCAGCTTGTATGGGTAAAGTGGGGTAATCGATGCCAGAAAACGAAAACGGGTTATCATGTGGACCAGGGGGTGGTGAACCATGAAAGGAACGCTTGATGTTCAAGTGGTACCCTTCAACGTGGGCATGTGCCTTGCAGATAGTATGCTGAATTCTCGGCAAACTGGATCAAAATACTATGAAATGTCAATAGACGCCCTATAATCTACTAGTGTCCCAATTTTGGAGATGATTATCCAAAAACCGTCATTCATCAACAAACCTATTTCCAATACATTTTCAGTGGAAGAATTGGTTTGAGATACAAATCTAAAAAACCCTGCTCAATCCACCAAACATTTGGGGTGGATGTGTGACTACAGATGCTGGTAGGATATTAAGTTTCAACATCATCTGCAAAGACTCGAATGTGGAGTCGTTACCAGAATATCACTCTCATGTATTTCCTATATAGGACGTTTTGGGCACCGAAAAGCGGATTTTTTAGAAACTATTCACCGGATCCAAAATAAAAGGAAGAGCAGCCCAGGCCCTATGGTGTACTGAGTGTCTCAAGGTTTGAGGTGATAGGCCTAAAAATACACCATTTATCAGCAAATCAATATACAATAGATTTTCTACGGAATTATATGTTTTTGATAGAAATCTCAAACTGTACTCAATGGAACAGAAACAAATTTAGGTGTCACATATGTATTAACAGATGCTAGAAGGTTGATCAGTTTCACCATGACCTGCCAGAGACTCTAGGAGAAGTTGCGATCCGAATATCACTCGAATACATTTCCTATGGGCATTTATGGGCAACAAAATGGGTGTTTCATCTCCAATTTCTATAGAATGCCTATGCATTCCCTGGAGTGTACTAGAAATGTATAACGTTTAGAGGTGATACTTCCAAAACTGTGACACTTATCATCAAATCAATTTCCCTATGGAAATATTTGGGCTACGTCACAAAAAAACCCAGGATATCTCATGACGCGATTGCGATGGAGTTCTGCGAATGGCGTCTGAGAGGCAATTTCGCTCCGGATCATCTGATGAAATGGTCAAACAACCTGCTCATAACTCTGTAATCTCGGCAAATCACGGGAATATTTGTCAGTGCGCAGATTGGCAATAACAGAAATGTTAATATGTTCACTAACCATTATATATTTGTAAACAATAGTACAATGTAGTATCTAGGTATGTTTAAAATTACAACCCTCTGAGAATCAAAGAAGTGAGAATTATAATGAAGGCACAAAATTGATTTTATGCATCATTTTCTCAAAAAACCGGCCACTGGACTGAGAATTTGCTTTGCGTCAAGCTGCGGGTCAAGAGATGCTAGATGTATGATGCGTTTCAAGACGACCGAGAAAACCCCCTAGATGCAGTCGCTGACCGAATATTGCTCCCACACATTTCCCATGGGAAATGTAGGCCACGGAAATACGGATATCCGAAAGGCTTATTTGTTCGCTAACGATGTTAATGGCTTAATCTATAGTAGTATGATGCATCTACGTATATGCCAAATGTCAACCATCTGACAGCCCTTTGATTCCAAAATTTTGCTTATGCCGGATTTTCTCAAACAGAATATATTGCGGGTTGCGAGATGCTAGAAGTCTATCTAGTTTCAAGGTGATGGAGAAAAACTCCAGGAGTAGCTGCGGTCTAAATATTGCTCCAATACATTTCCCATCAGACTTTTTGCCCACGGAAATGCGGATACTCAGAAACCATACACCCAATCCCAAAGAAAAGTAATAGCAAACTAGAGCCCAATGGGTACTACAAGTTGGCCAAGTTTGACATTGTAGGAGGAGAATCAGGAGATAGGTTAGGAATATCCCTGAGAATAATAAGAAGAAAAAAGAGAGAGAAAACAATAAATCGCGGATTAATTTTCAATGTACTAATTAAGCACACCGCCCACTAGTGTAATATGTAATGTTTCTCAGTAAAGTAAAATGAGCATGATTTTTCTATCTTAACTAAATATATTTAGAATCTGGTTTTAATACAACGCAGTTTTGTGGCAGGGATTTGCTTCAAACAGATGCAGTTCACTTGTTTAAACGCATTTTGCACATGGCGGTATCTAATAATCATTCACATTCATTTCACTAATTGGAAATGCTTGTCTTGTTTATGCATGCAAATACGTGTATATATTAATGGACACCATTCAAAATGTTTAAATCCTCGATGGCTCATATTACAACTCACAATGTTTAAATCAACAGGTTGAAAAAGAATACAAGTGTGTATCCTTTAAAGGATGTATAGGTAATGTAAAGTGGTTATGGATGCTAGTTTATGGGGTACCCATTTTAACAACCCCTACTTTAACCATCATGATTTGGAGAGGAAAGTGGAAGTTGCACATTTAGCTGGGTGAGACGTCTATGTTAGTTTGACATGAAGAGATTAGAAATCTTAACTTTAGAATTAGATAAAAGCTGGCTAGCCATGCTTTTACATGAGTATTGTCCGATAACTTGTAGCATCCTATGATCAAATCAATGGAATGAGCCAAACCTTCCAACATCATGTCTGGATTTTAGATTTTATTAGCGTGTAGGATGACGTCATAATCAGTATGCCATAAATGATTCCATACGGCCCGTCTTTAACTCTTAATAGTCCGACAAGTTGTACAAATTGTATGTCTCTACTATGTAATAAACATGCTGTTGAATATGTTGTTTCAACAGCTTGCATGCATAGTTTTCTGGAAACTGATAGCCAGGGATTTCAGAGATCGATCGATCCCAACACGAGCGAGGTGTGGGCGGAGCTTGGCTAGAGATGTGCGGAGCATAGCTAAAGATGTATCTGTCCATTTATACTCCGTAAATGAGTAAACAAAGATCCAAGCAATGACAGTCAAAATCTGAAAGTGAAAGCATGAATCATATGCTCAGCCTATGCCTCGCTTGCTGAGCTACACACACATACTACGTTTCACTTATGTTAGGTAAGTACCCTCTATAATTCACAATTTTGTTTATATTGTCTGAAGGTGCCTAAGCATTTATATGCATAACAAGATGGCCGCCGGCCAAATAGGCCAATCGGCTTCCGTTGAACAAACTTGTATCCCTATGCCCTAAAGGTGCTTTCAGCCAAATATAATTGAAATCGGTCCAGTGGTTCTTGGGAAGAACAGAGCATCTCTTTGGCCTTCGTTGACAGGTACAGAGCATTTGCATCATAGCCGAGTAGACGTTGGCAGACACGCTCACACTGGCGGATTCGAGTCACAGCGGCCTCGTGGTATCTGGTGAGCACGATGCTGGGACTTCCAAAAACAGCACCCTTCAACATCTCGTAGGCTTTCTTTCCCAGTGAATAGAGGCTAACATCTGGCATGTGATGAGCGGTTCCACGTAGGTGGTACTGCAGTGACACACTTTGGAGAGACACCGTGTCTTTGAGCATGTCTATTTCTCGTTCTGTGTAGAACTCCCGCATCCGCTCTAGGGCTTCGATGAATGGACTGAGGTCCAGGTTGTTGTAGTATCGCAGCCAGTCGGCGAATGTCCACATTCCATGCTCGCTGAATGTCTGGTTATACTGTTCCGACTCTGATCGCGTCAAGAGGTAGCCACAGTTGAGCTTAGATGTCTATGCTGAGTAGCCAGGAAGGCCTGGATAGTTGAGCTCCTCATGTGTGTCAAACTATTCATATGGGAACCAGCTCTACTGCTGTGTACACCCGTAAGCTTTGACCCATACCTCATACGAGACTCCTGCGCCGAGGTAATTCAGCACATCGAGAAACCATGGCTCAGGTGTTATGAGGAACATGGTCTGACTAGCCTTCTTGGCGACATTCACTAGACCTATACTGTCAGTCAGCTCATCGACAAAGTACTTCTTGATGATGTTCATGTCATACCGCCCAGAGTTCAACCCCAGTACAGGCACTTGGTCACACCACTCGTTGATTACTCATTGCTGTTGCTTTGGGAGCTTGTCCAGGTCTGTCGGTATGTACTGTGCCCTAACCCTTGTCTAGATTAGATATGCCCGCCGTTGGATCACCAGCATGCACTCTCTGATCAGTTCTTTGGGGTCAGGATTGCATAGGTGAGTGGGCTCACTCGTGGCACGATCTAAGGAGGAGCCAACTGACACAGAAATAGGTATGTGGGTACTCTCGATCGTGAGAGACTCCATAGGATGAGTCTTGATACCTTCTATGAGTGCTTCGAAGTCGTACACTATGAAGTGTGGGTATGGGACAATCCGAATCCGTTTAGGGACACTTGGACAGCGTTTTATACAGATCTCCCACTGTACCACAAGCGTCCCATCCAGATGCTCTCAGATTCTCCACTCTCAGGACTGTCTTGTGGTATCTTTGTTCAGCATCCTCATCTGGCTGGTGTTGTGAGCACCCATGCCAGTAACAGCCATGGAACTGGTAAACAGTGATGGTGGTTGGATTATAACCATCTCCGGAAGCACCCTCGATCCAACACTCCACATGGTATATGTGTATGTCTCTGTTCTCGACTCATACTCGATCCAACGAGTAGCCACTGAACTGGATGGTTGGGGTGGATAGAAGGCTTTCTCATACGCAGACTGTGGCACCTGGAACTTCTCTCCAGAACACACGATTGTTGTTTTGCCGCCAGTACAGTGATCAGCATGGTGTTGAAGATTACATGCCTGTGTAAACCTCTGCTGACAGTGACTGCAGACTAGTGGATGTGCCAGCTTGGAGATGTTCTTGAAGTAGCAGGAGTGGTGGTCCCACACTCCGATGGTCATTGTGTCACAGTAGTGAGCCGCTTGCCTGATCAAGTGCCAGGTGCCTTCTTCGGTTGATTCATACACGCGAATCCTGCTTTTGGCGAAGAACTCTACCTTGTCCAGCTGATCCAGCGAGGTTTGCGGACATCAGGTACTGTCACTGTCTTGCCATAGAACTGTGTGGCAAGCTCTCATGCAGGAGCTGTACTTCTATCAGCTTTCGCTCCGCGCTGGACTGCTAGACATCGCCAGAGCCACCTGTTGTCCCCGTAGGTTTCGAGGGCAATCATACTCTACTTCTGTCGTAGCCAGTCTGGGAGGGGGGCCTGTCGCAAGCAGAGGTTGGTGGTCGATGACAGCCCTGACCTCAACGTTGATTGATCAAACAAAATCCCACTTGGTGTTGGGTCGATCGATATTGTCCGTGTCGAGGCGAGCTTGCTCTCTTGCTGACACCCAGTCCTGAGCTGCTCCTATCATGTTCAGCCATGGGCTCCCTGGAGGATTTTTGTGGAAGAGCATTACCCTACCGTCTTCGATGTAACGGATGCGATAGGTAAAGGTGTTGCGGAGGTAGAAGGCGTTCTGGATAGTCTGCTGGATCTTTTGCATGATCTGGCCTGTGAGGTCTCCTTCTAGACCTCTGAAGAATGTCCAGCGTACTGACCTGCGTCCTTTATCCTCTGTCTCCCTTTCGCCGAGACACTGGTCGAGAATGTGTTCGCCTTCTCGCCTCATGCTCCGGGCTAACGGTTCAGACCTCGGCACCCTCATCACTTGCTTAGTCATCCTGCATAGGGGAGGTAAGCGCTCCAGTGGAGTGTCCACCATCTGCCTCGCTACAGTCTTGGCTCACAAGCTAGCAGTCACATCCTCGTCCAACTGACAAAGATTACTTATCCGCTGCGCTTTCTTGGGGGATTCCAAGGATCATCTTTGGTAAGCACTGGAAACCTTCCCATCTTCATTGCTCAGGAGAGTCGCTTCTGAAACTCCTCAGCACGGGCCCCTCTGATCATCTGGAGCAGGTCGGCTTTCTTGAGCCCTAGAGTATCCTCTAAGGCCGAATTGCTTTGCAATAGCGTGAAGCTGTGCAACAGTAATCATCGTGTATATCCCTGTGGATGCCTGTCTCTAAATGGGCGTTCAGACCCTATTATGTGTGGTGCTGACTATCAGTACCTGGGGGTTTGTCTATAATGGGCGTTCAGATGTGTGTGGGGTTGATCATAAGGTGGTCAGGCCCATTGTGTGTAATATTTTTTGTAGAGGAGCGTTTACACGTAGTTGAGTGTTTTGAGTGATTACACGTAATGTATCATTGTGCGTTCACATTTGGTATACCATTTTCGATGCTGTGTCTAATTGGGTGTTGGCGCATAGCAGGTGGCCTAAACTACTATTCTTGACTTTGTCCCAGTCGAGGGTCTGTGGTCTGCAATCATGGGTTTCATGTGACTGTGCGAGTTGGTCTTGACGTGATGTCATGCTTCTCGGATAAGAGGTAAAGCGTAATTGTAGACATGGAATCACATGATCATGTAGTGCCGATTGGTCGGAATGGTATGGGCCATCCCAGCTAGGCTGGGTATGGGATGCCCACTCTGGGTGTGTTCACTTCGAGATAACGCAGTACACACACATCAGCTAGAATACATATAGGTCTATATCTTTGTAACAGTATTGTCAGAATAATGGCGTTAATTGAACCTGCGATAGTGTAACATATAATATAACCAATTGACTATCTCAGATGCAGTATTCACGGATTCACAGGGCAGAGGGAATACGCCTACAGATTACCATCTACAAGTACACATATATTATAAACTGTAATTCTGTAGTTACCAGTGTGTTATCAGTCCAATTGATCTGTTTGCTATTATTGCACAACAAATAAGTATCATTATTTGTAATCTAATTATCGGTTCCCCGTTGGCTCAGTTGATAACACCGCTGAATTCTATTAAAAAAAACCAATGGTTCAAATCTCTCAAAAAACCACAGCTAGCTGGTAGCAAGTTCGAAACAGTACGAAAATAGGAGCAACGGGGAACCACCTAAAATCCCCATAAAGATAGAGAGAGAGAGCGAGAGAGAGGCTGACCAGAGAGGGCCGGCGATACTGCGGGGGGTTCTCCCGAAGAGGTGGGGCGTGGTAGTTTTATAGTTTTTTTAGTTTTTGTTTTTTCTCTTTACCCATTACCCGAGAAGCATGGCATCATGTCAAGACCCTATTATGTGTGGTAGTAGCACTCTGAATCCCTGGGGGACTCCATCTAGAGGCATACACCAACCACCTGTCTCAGCAACCGTTGGGGCCTCCATCTAGAGGCATACACCAACCATATGACGCTATTACTTTGATCGCCGTTGAGTGTTAATCATGGCAACCAGTGCATGTACGATTACATATATCGCAGTATTTAGTCCATTGCCTCTAGCATAGACACACATATAACGTTATATCACAACCATCCATTCATAGAGAGAACATTCCAGATGATACATACAAATTTAGTTTACATTAAAGAGAATTCACACAAGCTGAGATTCTCCTATTGTAGTGTTACGCATTCTAGTGTGACTCCTGTGACAACTATATTGTCAGAATCTCAAATGTAATGTATCTTTACAGGTAAGTTGTTGAATGTTTTCAAACTATTCAATGGCAGTTCTACATTTGTCAGCTCAGATATTTTATAGGGTAGCTCAAATATATTATATATAGTTTTATTAGGTCAGCACAGATATTTTACAGGATGGCCCAAATATTTTAATTCTACATAGGTCAGTTCAGATATTTTATATTAGGCCAACATATTATATACTGCCATACCTAGGTATTTCATTTATTAAACGTGTAACAATTACATGTTAAAATGATGCAATGATGTTTATAATGTGCGGTACTCAATAATGCAGAAGTCCTGCATATGACAGCATATTTATAATACGCATTTAGCAAAGACTGCATAAATCGTGCAGATGTATTTCTTGTGCTTACCATTTCATAATGCACGAAGGAATTGATGCGGCTGTTGAGCTATCCATCTGTTATATCATTAGCTGCTCATTCCCTCTGGGTGGATCGACACCTACTATGGTCACATTTTTTTTGTACTTGTGGTTGATTCTAATTCTACCGTTAGCAGCTGAGCGTCAATGCCTATATGTTCTTGTTAAATACAATAGAGGACCATAGTCTGATTTCATCTATTGTTAAATTTAGAAGACACATTTTTACTAGAAATGAAGTACTGGTGCCTCTTGTTAAAGATCTAAACAAAACTACATGTATTTGTGATATAAGCCTTGGGTTTCTTATAATATTGTGTGTAAATCTTTAAAGATATATGGTGAAATTTCTTGTAAATTCTGCTTTTTTGGATGATCATTTGATTACCATTTGTTGTTGTCTTCTAAGGGTTTTTATTTTAGAAATTTCTGGAAACCAGGGGAAAGTGTGGTGCTGGCGGTATCTCGCAATCCAGGAGTTTGCGTTTCATGGCTGCTGGGCTAGCGGATTCCAGCCATTTCTATGGACACCCGGCAGTCGTATTTTGGAACTTGAAACGTGAGCACCTTCCGCCGGTTCCACAGGCTGATTCAAGACCTCTGTTGGGTGAGTAACCTTTTATATGTAGCTAAGTTACTACATTACTATTATTATTATTATTATTATTATTATTATTATTATTATTATTATTATTATTATTGTTATTATTATTATTATTATTATTATTATTTTATTATTATTATTATACTAACGACATGCTCTGTCTTGCCCTTGGGTGTTAACGTCAAGGCATGGGAAGCCTCTGCTTCTGGTTCTGGTTCGTCTCTCAACACAAGGGTTGCTATATGGAACAGCAGCCCACTTGCTCCAGGTACTCCACACAGTCCATGGCGGGCACTCTGATTAAATAAAAAATAAAAGCATTCTAGTTAGGGCCACTAGTGTCTGGTTACTAACTATCTGAATGTATCTGGGCTGGGAAGATACATATACAAATTACAATGAAATGACATAATTTATCATTCCCTTTATGCGAGATTGCTGAAGTTCAGTATTATTCAGCAATCTAATGCAATTTAACAATATAGCACATTCACATTGTGCATTATATGTATAAGGAAATGATGTTTCTAAGCGTACTTCAATATACGAAGAATCTGGCTATTTTTCTCATATGGGATCAAGTGGCCATTTCTTGTTAATTTCGACAATAGCGGAGAGAAGCCACATCGTGTTTATGAAATTTGGAAGATAGAGAATATGGCAACTATTCTGTCTATTATTATATGCATGGGATTGTGCATGGTATTTAATATTCCTTATAGTAATGAAAATATGAAATCTTGTCATATCAATGGACACTGTATGTAAAACCTCATTACTTCTGCATTTTTTCATGCGTAGTTCGATGACTATTGCTTTAATAAACTCTCTTCTTGGTAACAGGCAATCTCTGATAATATACGTTATTTTGAGGTTTACGGTTTTCCAAAAGGATTTTATCTTTTTAATATCAAATAAGTTGTGTTTGAAGTCGCAACCCCTATAATCTTAAATGCAGTAGACTCTAAGAAGGTTTTGTGTTGCATGTCAAATAATTAGCAATGGTAGTAGTTTTTGTCTCCAAATCCATTAAGGAAAAACATAATTTTAGACTACTTCTGTCTAGTATTTACTGTTATCTGTAATCAAAGAGTGGTAACTAGGGGAAGGTCAGGTGCATTAGTTTGTCGCAACGTCACCAACATATTCTTGTGGTAACATAGAAAGCTGCTTTGTGTCGAGGTCACTACTACAACGGAAATTATTCATCATACAATGCAAGTAGATATTACGGCTTAATAAAGAAAAAGCTAATCATATGTATTCACTTTCAGTTTGAGCCACAGTGTCACTTGCGTCTGTGAAGAAAAAATTAAATTCTTTCAATTAATATATTAATTTGTAGGTTAATTGCAACTTCATTATATGTACCTTATTGACCCACACGCAACCATGCTTGTGGTTGTGAGCACATGATAATGATGACTGTCCTTTGTATTCTCTCACAAGCAAGCAGTTCTGTCTTTTGCCCTGTGCCATGTTGCAAGCATTCAAAGCTCCAACAGGTTATTTTCTGGCTTTATTTGTATAGATTTCGATTCATAGCTGTTCTAAGAAAACGTAGCATGCTATTGCTATAGTGTCCACTGCTTGCTACTTGTTGGCCACTAATACGGTAAATGTCGCAAACCGCTTGCTGATCTAGTGTATTTTCTGGCATTGGCCAATGATGTTGCATCTCCCTCTCAGAGAGAGGAGCTGCTCAGATTGTATGGCCCAGAGTTTAAAATTAGGATGTGTGGCCATCGGTGACTCATGATGGCTCGAAAATATTTGCGATGAAAAGCATCAAACTTGCTGCACAAGCCATTGGAGCTGCCAAGTTGTTGAAGTTTTAGATCATTTTGGGGGATATGTGTAGCATCCTATAGGTGCATACTTGAATTTCTTTTGAACTTTAGAGCTGGGAATCCAGAAAGAACTTGAAAGCAATGTTTCAATTTAAACCAGTATGACTGTGTAATGCCGTGTGAAATGCAAAGGAATGGATATAAAATTATGCACTTCTTCACGTTGTCCTTGTTCTTGGCTTAGGTGCCTTCACCATTCGCTTCCTTTGTGGTAGACATCTATATATGTGTGTGAACTCGGGTTGGCTTCATTCATGTATATGTACCGGGAGGTGAGGTGTTTTGCAACTATTGGAATCTATTCATCAACGGGGCCATTTTCATCATCAGGGAACCCAACATCAGCTGACGTATTTATCTACAGTGACATATCTAGTGTCACATGAGTATTGTGACCGGGTGGCCTCCATCCCACCATTGCCCCTGTCCATGTTAGTCGGTCATCGAGAAAACCATCCACTCCTTCATGCCCCTTTAGTCCTGGGTCAGAGCGCCTGTCAAACGTGGAGGTCAGTCTGCCAAGGCCAGCATGTCCGTGAGTCCTCTGTGGCATTCTTCGGGTATCTGTTAATGGTCTCGCTGCTTGTGATGCCATTCCAATAATGCAGGTTTGGGGCTCCCCATGAACATTTGCTGATCGGAGGGGTCAGCCACCTCCATAGAGACGTGCAGCTCCAGCCGGATATATCCACACTGCAGTGTGCCTGAGTTCGACGAGTCCTTAAGAGGGCCGGTTCCAACACGGCAGTGAGCATGCCGTCTCGTCCTCGCTGTCTACGGTTGGAAGATCGGGGCTAAGAGCAGCCATTCTTCTCTCGGTTCCTTGCACTTTCTACCCCCTGGGTTTTCTGCTTTTCCTTAGTCCGAGCAGAGGAGGATTGCACTGATGTGTACGCTCATCCAAACAGAAGCGGTCTGTACGGTATGAGCAGTAGGAGGTATGGTGGTGGCTGAAGAAATTGCGGGTGCAAAGGAGGTCGTGGTGGTTCCTGTGGCAGTAGTTTCTGCAGTAGTGAGTCCTGTGGAGGTGGCGTTGTTGGTGGTCCTGTGGCAGATACTACAGCGAGAGTGGCTTTGGCAGTGGATTTGGTGGCGACGAGGGAACTGAAGCTCTGGACCATGCAGTCAAAAACGCACCCAGGTCTTTAAATGGGTCCTTTCAAGAAGAAGGTTCCATTCGGGTTAACGCAGTGGAAAACAGGAGGTACGTGCAGATGTGGTGTGTGCAAGATGGGAGGAAAGGGCCGCAGGTGACTTTCTTTACCACGGATAGCTTTCAATATGTCCTGCCTGCGTCCGAGACAAGCCTCTTTCAAGCATCGCTTTCTCGGGTATTAGTGTGTCGATGAGGGGGCAGGAGTGAGAGAGAAGACACGAGGGCTTGTACTAAACGTTTAAGTTTTACAAAGTTCCATATGCAGTATTTTAGTCATTGGCACACAGGACTGCAATAGGACCAATTCACGTCCTAATTGTCAGATGACCTTATCAAAGCTGGTATCGCTCCAGAAATAGTTCAGCCTGTGGGGCAGCCGGGGAAATGACTGTCTCTCAAGGGAAAGCGGGAGGAGCATGAGGAGCATGGGAAAAGACAGTAACCTTTCTTATCTATCCCGGGCAGTCAGTACATCGCTAATGGTCACTAATCATTTCATCGGTCTCTCTCTATCTATCTATCTATCTATCTAAGTTAGGCATGAGAGTCGTTTGACACTAATCTGCTTAATGCGGATCGGGAGAAGAGTTCTACTTTAGTGTCCTACGGAAGCAAAGGAGAGGCTTTCTTTTCCTAGTTGATTAGCTAGTTGCCACCTACTTGATGTGTTCAGTGGTTGTCCAGATGCAGGCCTTCTGTGTGTGCCTAACTCTAGCAGTTTAGTAGGGTTGCCAGGTGAAGTAATGTTTTAGCTAACTAGAATGTTTTGCACTTTAAGGCCTCAGGCAACCGCCGATGGACGCTATCGATTAGAATTTGTGAGAATCTCTCCCCATGCAAGGTCAGGCGAATCTTTGGTTCAGAGCCCAGACCGACTTGAGGTACGCTAAAAAGCACTTGATGAGTCCAAGTGGCGGCCCTTCTGAGTTGCAGACGCACAAACAGGCTCGTGTAAGTAACGGAGAAACAGTTTAGTGGAGCCTCTACCGAGTCAAGGCACTGACACGATGTGACAACCTTGGAAAAGATTTCAGTGATAGTGCGGTTATCTGGTTCAGTTGCAAGACGTCGGGTTAACCACAGGATCATTTAACCAAAGCCATGTTTATCATGACCACCGCGCATATGGTCTAAAAAGAAACGTTCGTTAAGCAACAGGGAAGAGTTACAGCACAGTGTTTTTATTCATACACTTAGTGCAGCATATTGATTGGTACGTAATTTTGGCGGTGAAACTTTCCCTATAAAAAAGAATATGCCAGGGTCACAAGACCTGTCGGGGCATTCAAATGGATGGTGGGGATTACTCGAAGCCTTGGATGAGCGGTGTCCGTGGGACCAGTCTTATGTGGCATGATGCAATATCGTGACGTCGAAACCATTTGCTATGTCGCTGGTAATAGGCGACACAGTTTTCAGGCACATGTAAGGCGAGTTGAGAGATGCGGCAAACTCAGGAACTCAGCTGTCATAGTCCTAAGGATATTTCCTACTCAACGTGGCCCTTGGCCAAGGCCAACGCAGCACGGATCGTGGTGCTAGTGTGCATGCGACGATTGTGGGAACTTCGACGGGAACTAACTGGGTAAAGCGGCAGATAGTCTGCTGGCGACAGTTATACTATTTATGGACCCACACTCTAAATGAGATGCCTGGGCCTACCGACCAAGAGGAAGAAGAAGTGGCCCTTTTGGCGGGGGATTTGTGCAAAGTGCAGTGGCATCACACACTTAGAAAAGCAGCAAAAAGAGTGAACGTCCCTATTCAATTTTTAATGAATATTTGGAAAATCGACGATCTCTTTTAGAAGGTTCATTGAGGTGAAAAATGAAACAGCCACAAGAAAGTGGTAAAAGAATGATAAACAGCGCTTAAGGCAATATATCTAGAAATATGTGAGAAATGGAAACTAGATTAGTGAGTACATTTAAGATTTTGTCATGCACAGTTCAAGTCTTAATGCACTGTAGAATGTTCACAGGCATGGTCGAAACGAGTCGGGGTTTAGGTTTTGCTATTGCGGGCACTGCTGGATCTTAACCAACCTTGGTAGATATATTCCCAAGGTACAACATCGAACAGTGACTTAATCCTCCATGGTTTGAGATCTCAATAAGCCAGGCAAGTGGCATTTCTTAGAGTGGATGAAAGTTCAGTGCGTCCTCGCTGAGAAGCGGTCACAAGAAAACGATCATCACTGAATAAGTTTATATATTTCACAAGTCTGCATTATAGAACGAAGTGGTAGAATTAGTATCAGCTCATTCAAAATTGTTCTTTCGTAGCGGGAGGATAGTCCTTCAGATTGTATCGGTAAACCAATGTGAAGCCAAGCATAGTCGGATACGAGTACCAAACAAATGTTTCCCATATTCCTTAGCAGCAGACAATGGGCGGCAACAGTGTTTCTCAGCGATGTTTCAGGAAAAATCAGCAGACCCTCTCGTGGTGCAGCCTACTCTTCTTCAATGTCAGGAGACGGCATGGAGGTTTTAATCAGCAGAGTTTCTTGAGCAGTGCAGGAATGGTGGAATAGTTTGAAGACGAATTCTAGGATGTTATGTGGCTACTTTCTATAGTGGGCATTGAAAAATTGGCTGCCATGCTACCGACTTTGTAGATGGCGACTCACCACGAGTGGCTAGATCAAAGGTCCCACTGTGCATTTCCCTTAAATATTGAATCAGCGAAGCAGAACAAGTACGGTCGACTGGAGTCGTTGGCGAGGCATACAGTGAGCAACCTTTCAGCGGCTGGTCTCAACCATGCATCTCATTATCCCCTGTCGAATAGCTAGCTTTCTCATGATAGCTCCAGCCAATCAGCGACCGTCCTCGCACATACGCCAGTCTCACATAGTCTAGAAGGTGTCAGCGAGTTTCATGGCGATGACGGATTTTATACTATACTTTCTGATTGCACTCAAGTCTCTAATGGTCGCTTTCTTCTTGTTTTGACCTGGTGTTATCATCACAAGTAAGTCAAACTTTCATGCTCTCCCATGGTACCAAGTATTCCTGGCATAATTTGTGATCATGGGCATTAGGAGGAAAAGGTCGTGCAAAGATCATATATATAAGCTAAAAGTGTCCACTCAGTCATCGGCATTGCGCGCACATGGCTGTATCCCATTTCCTGAAAGATGGGTGCACTCCCAGTGGCCCAGCATATACGTAGATTTGACAAATCGTGTCCTAGGCAGTCGTGTCATCGTGCTTGCTTTGAGTATAGCCATCCGTAGGGTGGGCGTAGCATACGCCAGAGAGGCGGGTCACTAGTTCCGGGCTGGCTAGTTTCTCCCGTTACATGACCACAGTATATTACACTTGGAGACAGTTCACGTCATTGATGTTATCAGTCTTAAGTCAGTACATTGTTGATTTTCAATAAAAACGAATTAAGCAGAATATCATAATAAGTCTGGATTTAATCAAAGCTATCGTAATTACAATCTAATGCAATTGAACAATATAGCTCATTCACATTGTCCCTTCTTCTTTTCGTTCACTGATCATACCGCCAGTCCTGTAAGTGACTATCGACATGATCACTGTGCCTTATATGTATGAGGAAACGCGGTTTCCTAGCTTACTTTCTATATACGAAGAATCTGGCTATTTTTATAATATCGGACCAAGTGATCATTCTTTGTTGATTTTTACAATAGCAGAGAAAAGCCAAATCCTTTTGATAAAATTTGGAAGATAGCAAATATGACAAGTATTCTGTTTATTATTATGTGCATCTGAATGTAGAAACTGTTCTATTTTCATTTGGCATACTGTTTAGTATTCCTTATAGTGATGTTAAATAATTTGTGTTTGAAATCGCAATTTACTAATCCCTATAGCAATAAATACACGGTCATTAGAATCTAAGAAGGCTTTGTGTTGCAGGTTAAATAACTAGCAATGCATATGTGTGCGTTACATACTTGACATGAAAGTAATTTCTCTCTAAATCCATTAAGGAATACATCATTTTAGAATACGTCTGTCTAGTCTTTTAATCAGACAGCTGTAACTCGAGGCGATAGACCTTCCCACTGTATCCACACATCATATGACGTCATTATCAACTACGTGACGTGTAGACTGGCATCATAATGGATGACGTCAGTGTGTCGTCATGCATGACGTAGATAAGTACGTCACGAACGCATATTTGAAGACGCATGTATATATATATATATATATATATATATATATATATATATATATATATATATATATATATATATATATATATATAGGGTCGGGGATGCAAACTCCGTGGTATACCAAATTCAGTGGCAAGGCTTCATTTTCAAGCTACAGTGACATATCACAAATAATAATAATGATTTCTATATATGTTGAAGCTTCTTATCTGACAACTCTAATTATACCAAAACCAGCTGAAATGCTATTTTTTTTAGTTTTAATTACTCAAGTTTGCATAACCAGGTGTGAATCTGTAAAAAATAAATGGCCGCTTTTGAAAAACGCTCGGTAATGGTGACTGAGCTTTCAAAGGAAATTTCCACTTTTATAGGCGCCGTTCATTCCTACTAGTATACTAGCATCTAGATCAGATTATCTAGTTAACAGATGGTTCTTTTTGGAGGGCTGACTGCTTGGATGTCTTCTCAGTATCGTTTCAATCAAAACCACCCTACTCCCAAAAATGATATTAAAATGTGACCTAATTCCGTGGTATTGTGGATTGTCTATCATAAAATTAAATAACAGGTTTATTTGTTTTCCTAATCGTGATTTTGTAGAAGTCATTGATAAAATCTCAATGATGTATGCATTTAGGCGAATACCGTGAATTATTTCCATTATTTGAAGTATATTTGATGAGGTGTTGATGTCTGCCACCTCTGTATCCGAGAACCCAATCAACGGCTCGAGGATGTACTTCCTCTTCGGGAAATAGTACTGAAACACAATCTTGTGGCCTTCTATGTTGCGACCAAGGTGCGCCTTCGACACATCCTTGAGGTCTGTGAGCAGCTCCACCCCATCACCAACAATGGGGTGGATGGAGAATGCCTTTGAATTTGCTTCCTACTGTAGGGCGAAAGACTTACCATCGATCTCTTCTATCTTGGTAGCATCAACTGCGTACACATCTGCCAGGTCAGCAAGACCAGTCGAGTGAGCAAATATGGGTTCCATAGCGTGCCATAGGAGGGGTGTAAACAGGAGATATAACCATGCCGATTGTCCGACTGCTGCGCTCCGGCGGTGAGACGTAATCTCACCCTCTCTAGAGAGGAGATGGGTGGTAGAGTACCATGTAGAATGGGTCTTCTTCGAGGTGCCCCAGCGGGACACAACATACATACACGCCAATGGGCTACATCAACCTCCGGGCAGTGCACACAACAGCTCACTGGTAGAAGTTGGCTGGGACGTGATAGAGTATCTCCCAGGTGCCAACATCAACCGATGGAAAGCTATCAGTCCTAGCCTGTTCACACCTGTAAATCACCTGTTTGACAGCCCCTCCATTAACATATATGCCAGCACGGATGGGATATCGGATGCCCATTTAGAGTTTACACTCTTATTACTCATTGACCTGACATGATATCACACCAGGAATATCTGACCTTTGCCGAGATGATGAACCCGATAGACGGTGCCCCAAAGGCCGCACAGATTCTCGCACAGCAACAGATCTGTCAACAAGAAGGAGAGAGACTACATCGGGAGAGCTGTTATCAACAGGCTGCCAGCATTGCAAGGAGCCGAAGGAACAGTGAAGTTTCCCGATACTGGCAAGCCCTCCTGGAGGAGAGTAAGCGGGATGCAGGAGTCTTGGCAGACGACGATGAGCCAGATGTCTTCACATATGAGACGATGAGCCATATGTCTACGACGATGTCGCAGACGGGGATGGGCCAGATGTCACACAGTGGGAAGAGGAGATGGCACAGAAGTGTAAGACCAAGAAAGCCATCCAGCGGCGGACCTACTATCTTGGTCATAAGGTGACGTTCCAGATGTCACGTCTCAGAAAGTTACCGACACCCGACATAGCGCTGGATGCCCACTGTCTAAAAGACGTCTGTCTCGACAC
This sequence comes from Chaetoderma sp. LZ-2023a, assembly GCA_034401795.1. Lineage (NCBI taxonomy): Eukaryota > Metazoa > Mollusca > Caudofoveata > Chaetodermatida > Chaetodermatidae > Chaetoderma > Chaetoderma sp. LZ-2023a. The sequence goes on along the minus strand of CM067361.1, from coordinate 75,175,888 downwards.
CAGCAAGCTGGTACGGTTTGCCAGGCTCTCCAAAATTAACCCTTCTATGACTCATGAGCAGATTTTGCAGGTGATGCAGGATTAATCTCCATATATACTATGGCAAAATCAGAGTGGCGGAAGCAACCATACCTATACCCCTCCCTGACGCTGACGTGGGCGGTACCATCCACGACTTGCGACTCCAGCAGATAGATACCATCAGGAAGAATCTCGTCCATCAGGCAGAAAAGTACAGCAGAACGTGCAGGAGATATAAGACGGCCTACAACATCCTCACGTGTGCAACCACTGCTGTGGGTGTTATTGGAGCCAATGCTGGTGTGGTAGCTGTGGCCACTCTCGCTACATGGGTGGGTGCCATCGTCGCCATCCCGCTGGGTGGCCTGACATTAGCCACCACTGTCTTGGCCATGGGCTTGGGGTGGGGCAGCGACAGATCACAAGGAGGCTGGAGAAGCATGCTAAGTACGTTACACTGGCACATAGTATGCTACGGACTATCGACGAGTCTGTCAGCAAAGCTCTCGAGGATGGCCAGGTCACCGATGAAGAGTACCACCATATATTGAAGGTCCAAGCCCGGTAGCACACGGAGAAACCTAAAGTGCGACAGCAATACCTCAAAGGCTCCAGCAGCGGGTTGATAGGGAAGAGCTAAAAAACGAGATGTTATGGCGAGGTCGCCTCGCTGGTCTCTGGAGTCGAGATGACTAGAAATAGTTTGCTGCCTGTACAGTAGCTTTAAGAACACCAGTATAGATGGCCTTCCCACTGAACCTCACGACAGTTATCCGGGGCCAACCGCCCCTCCTGGGTACACCCTTGACTGGCCTAAGAGGTCTACCGGGTGATATACCAGAGCTAACACCGTTCTCCATCACAGTGTATGGTCGGTCCAGAACCAGCTTCTCCATCAACCCACGACCGCTGACCAACCGCCCCATCACCATCAAGGATGCGAAGCAAGCTCACAATTAGATGGCTGCTCCAAGCCTCTCATACTGGAATCAGCAGCTGAACTTTGCCGTGTGGTCTGCCACGGCAGGATGTGGAGTAAGTTCCACCCTGCTTCACTCCTATTCTGGTACTCCTGAAGCTGTGTTTATCGCCAGCTGTCTTAGATTTCATGTGTACTTCTTGGTGCGACGAATCCTCCATGAGCTGGGTGCAAGCCTCACTGATACAAACGACTTCGACCCACAGCTCAACAGTCATAGCGTCTCAGCGGCCAGCAGACTACAGAGTGAGTGTAGTGCTCACCCAAACTATCGATGGCATGGTGGTGACAACAGCGGTCTAGGGGTTATGTACGGTGACCCGAGACATGACTACTCAGGATTCCCCTATCGAACACCCCAACGAGTAGGCCGTCAGAAGACAGCGACATTCTCGTACGATCCAGACTCCATCCCTGGAGTGCTGATGCAAAATATGCACATCACTGGCTTGCGGCAAGACTATCAAAATGTGTGGAAGTACTTCACAGTACCTCACACCAGCAGGGATCGTTCGGATCAACCAGTCCCTGGAAGCACTGTGCTACTGCCTCCTTACAGCACAGACCTAGCTGTGACATTCCATAGATTGTGTCAGCGGAGCAGAGGTCCAATCCATGTTCATCAGTCTCGTTGAGGATATGATCATCGTGGCAGACCCCAGTAGTCTTATTGCTAAGTTCCAGCAGGGTTTGCAGAGGGCCCGTCGCAAACTTGACTTTGCTATTTCACCACACCTACGATTGATTCCGAGCAACATGATCGTGAACATCGAGGACCTCCAAGTCAGGGGCTATAACAACATGATAGTCGAGGGGAGTTCCTTCGGTATCCACTTCAGCTTCAACACTGACACCAACGCACCTACGCATAATACGTTCCATACAGTCGTTCCGACCCTGACACTGCAGCCAGGCGACATGGCAGCTCCAGGCATTCCGATCCGGACACTGCAGCCAGTCGACATGGCACTGCTTCTCGTGGCAGCTCTACGAGTGTTGTCAGGCCTGGCTATCGTGGGGCTCGTGATCAGCCTACTCCGCCGCTAGCAAATCAGCTATAAGACTATCCTGACTCTCTACAGTAGCAGTGGGAACCACGGTGAGACACTGAACCACCTTGGCATGCCCTACAGCCCCTATACACGCTGCCAACATGCACTTCCAAGGGCTGGAGTGTTCGGCAGCGCATCCTTTTTCCAGCTTGTAGTATCGCAGAGCCTTGTTCAGCTCTGAGTCCGGTGAGGCCATGGCGGTCTGCAACTGCTGGAACACATCTGACAGATACCTTACCAAATCATAGATAGAGCTTCACAGCTGTCAGCTCCTCTGTCATCTCAGCACCGTAGAGCTGAGCGAGCTCATCTGGTGTCTTCTTCTTGTAGTCCTTCAACTCCCTCCGGAAGACCTCATAGTACGTCTCGCTTAGCGTGTGCGTGGACATGTTTAAGATGTCTCAATAGAGATGCATATTCCTGAGTACCAACCCGGACACCTGGCAAACACAGACTGGGAAGACCTTATTAGCTCTCTCGACAGGGGACACAGACATTTAACCGCATTGTATACTCAGTGCTTAATCAATGACGTCAATGTTACAGATCATGAAGCAACTGCCCAAGAGCCAGACGAGTCTTCAGAAGATGGAGAACCTGCTGCGAACCAAGATACAGAAGTTACTAACCAAAGCAAAACCTCTGGCAGCCCATAGGAGATCCGAGGTACCATCCCAGCCCCAGATCTCATCGGGAACACTAATACAGTAGGACAATCAGGCATTAACAAGTCCAAGACTGTATACAAGGGGATGGGCATCAAGGAGATGGCGACGATACAAGGTATGCTCGGAGTCAATGAGGCTGGAGCCATCACGGTTATGGCTGATCCCTTTGTACAGAACCTGGTTACGGATCTCGTGAAATCGCGGAGCTCATTCCGACAGGATGGAGAGAATCTTAAGATAGGGACGCGCGGCCTGAGCAATATCACTGTTGATAGCAAAAAAGGTGCTACCGCCAGCCTCCAGCTACCAGAGGTGAAGAAGTCAGGGTTCTTTGGTTTGCCTTTAAGACCACAGGATAGTCATGGCCTCCTGTGCATGTATCATACAGATACTGGATGTACTAGACACTGTGGGTGCTGACACAGGCCCTCTACGCTATCTTCTCAGCTGCTACTGGGATTTCATGCTTGACGCCTCCATCGCATCCTTCATCCGGAGGTGCAGGATTCCCCGCTCTGCAGGTGAAAGAGCTGGTGCAGGAGGTACTGCCGTTTAGTCTCCCAGATATAGACTAGGCTACCGCCGACCGCACGCATGTCTGTACCATTCGACAATAGGCCAACTGATGCTGGCCAGGTGGTGCTGATCATTGCCCCATCAGGACATGGGGAAAACATCTTGCTGCGGGCTCTCCAGGCTGAACATCTACACTCTCAATACATCCTTCTGGTGTCTGACTCTGCCGCTTAGGCGGTTGACAGTAATGATCAATGGTACAATGGCCCAATCACCAAGACGCAGAACCTGCAAGCACTGATGGAGAGGCTGCTGGCAGCTCGACTGACAGAACCACTTGTTCTAGCTGTCGATAACCCTGCAATGGACCAGAAGACAGTCACCTACCTCAGCAACATCACCAGGTGCATCCGACACACAAAGATAACCGTCTTCAACCTCTTTCAGAAGTACACCCGCAAAATCTCACTGGACATCCACCACAATGCCCAGTTGCTATACTTCAGCTCCAAGTGTGGACGTGCCCTGCTCGAGACCATATACGACAGCCTAACCCTCAAGGAGACCAAAGGGGACTTTATCGCAGGTGTACATAGGGCAGCTTATCTCTAATACTTCATCTTCAGCAACAAGGAGACAGGTGAGCTGTCACACTTCAAGCCATCTCTGGAAAAGGCACAGACCTTCACTTACAAGCTGAATCCAGCCAAGAAACTAGCCTGCTCTATCTGTCATCGCTGACAGCCTGTCGCAGCTACTGCAACTTGTTTTTCAATCATCAGAAGGCTGAGGAACTTCGTCCGTGGTCTCCGCTACTTCGTCAGATGCTTGAGGACCTTCATCAGAAGCTTGAGGAACTTCGTCAGAAGCTACTTCGTCAGTTTCGTCTGTTGCTTATACTGTCACTCAAACTCTTGCCACTGAGGGTCCTTGTCTGGGACTCTCTTCATCTGGAACTCCTCACGGAAGACCCACTTTAGCCATGCGCGACTAGCATTGTCCTGCGAGGGGATTTGATGAGGTAGTCGTGGTAATTATCTGGGAATATCGTAAATGCTGGCAGATTACTCGCCAATCTCCTGCGCCCTCTTTCGTTGAAGATGTGCTCAACAGCCTCCTTGCAGCCAACAGTGAGCCCCCTCCTGAGTACCATCCGCATGGCTGGTGTCGTGGCTCTCCGCTACAGTGGCACTGACGTCCTCCCTGAAGTAGTTATTTGCTCCAGACTGGAGGCTATCCAGCATCTCTCGCTCTTCCTGGTTATGGAGGCTAAATACGGCAGCCCATTTCCCGACCATTAGTAGATCGTTGGGTTTGACCCTCGCCATTTGGAGAGCTAGAACAGGACTGTTGGTTTGGGCCACAGGTAGTTTGAGTGCCCTGCCCTGGGTGCTGTCAAACTTCTGGTAGAGTAACCGAGTCAGGAGTTCTTTTGTACTACGAGCTGGTGCTCCTTCCTCTATGGCGGCCAGTATCTCCGTATCAGACGGAGGTGTGACCGTGGCTCGCTCGTGGATAATGTCGATGTCACGAAGCAGTCCTCGGACCCTGTCACAGTGGGGCAGTGCACGCTGTGGCTGTGACTGTCGTGCCGACTTGTCCTGCTGCCTATAGACAATCTGCTGGAGAACTTTAGCAAACATGGTAGCCGTTTAAAACCTCCATATACTCAGACCTTAAACATGCTGCAGTATGTGATACATCCAGATGGGGCCATTGAAGCCGTGACATCGCACCGCACTGATCCTAGGAAGAACTGCCAGACGGTCATTCGACCCAGTATACACGATAAAAGTCCATTGTCCGCTGCTGGGAAGTACATTGACTTTGCAATCTCGGCACAGATCCACGAGATCAAGAGAATGACACTTGAGTTCAAGATTTAGAGCACAATAGAACAGACGGTAGAGCTCCCGCATGTTCTGAACAGGTGGGAGATCGTGCAGAGCAACAGCACCGTGGACAAAATGTAAGTGAATGATGAGTACAGAGTCCTAGGTCCGCTGGCTCGTGGACCAACCTTCTATGCGAAGGGAAAGAGGTACTCGCTGTGGGGTGCAATGAAGGGTTCACGGAATTCGAACTACGCGCAGGTGTCGAGAAGCCCGTGGCAGTTCCACTCTTAACCCTCCTCGAGAACACACACGTGAATAAGGCTGCCATGCAGGATAGGCTGTTCCTCCGGGATACACTTAGCAGCTCGCAGATGCGACGATGAATGCTCCAAGACTTCTTGTCTGGCATGACGAGAATGACCAGGAGCTGAAGCAAACGGGTTCCAAACAGCGGATCGTGCATGTAGAGCGAGAACACCAGCAGGTGAAAGCCGCAGCTAACCAACGGGTAGAGCTTACATTGCATCGTGGTGCATCAGACTGTGTCACTGTTGCAGTCCTGGTTCAGAAGGGAGGAGCCCTCCAGCAGGTGGATACTCTAGATGACTTCAAGTTTGTGGATGCTGAGACTAATGTTCTTGGTGACGTATGCGAGCTGGCTGATTGCCAACTCTACAGACAGAAAACTAAGTCATATGCACTTCTGCGACTAACCAGTGGAAGCGACGACCTCGAGTCGGCACTCGAGGGCCGTCACCACCTCGGGGGCAGGGACATCCCACCTTATCAGGGCAACCAGCTCAGCTTCAACATTGGAAACCTCATAGCTGGACTTGCTCATTAGGTGTGACAGTACTTACTTAAGGTATGCGTGTCGAACACATCAGGTATTCAGCTTGAGCATGCATAGAGCACGCCCCCTGTCGTCACAGCCGCAGCTGCCACCACTACTATAAGCTCTGCTGTCTTCTGACCTGTCGATGCTTCATAGACTAGTATTGGCTCAGAAATCTTTACAGCCTCGTAGTACTCATCGAGACTCTCATCTGCCTCTTTGATGCTCTGGTTGGCCTGAGCTCAGAGTTGTCTTCGGCGTGCCTCCCTCTGGCGCATATGCTCGAGTGCTTTGTTGTACTCAAACTTCTCCTTAGACAGCTTCTCCATCGCCTGATTATGTCGCTCACACTCGACCTGTGCCGCCTTCTTGTTGGTGAAGCTGAATCCCCAGTTCGCTAAGGCAAACACGCCCACATTCAAGATTGCGTATGCCATGCTATAGTCTATAGACTACAGTTTAAAGCTACTATATAGCTGTCCCAGCAACGGATCCCCAGAGCGATGTATGAACCAGAGGCTGATCCAGTCGAGGATGTAGATGACGAGGACTATGAGGAGGACTATGTTGAGGAGGATTATGATGCAGACTACGATGTCGGTTGTGAGTATGTACAGCCTGAATCCCGCAAGCTAGTACACAGCGTGAAAGGAATCTATTGCACTTATGTAAAAGGGTCTATCGCTCCCCTAGCAGCAGTTGGGGCTCTGATTGCTCTGTTCACAACGAAGGCTGGCGAGACGCTCTGCAAGATCGCCAACAATGCTCTCCATGGTGTGGAGAAGATTTATGAAGCCATACCAGCCATCGCCTCAGGAATAGGTACATTCTTTGGAGTCGCAGGCCATTGGCTACCATACGTTGGCCGCCGAACATTTAAGCCGTATTATATAAGGATGGCATCTCTGTATGACCTGGTCAAGTCCCTTAACTTCCGAGGGTTGGTCGATAAACTACTCTTCAGTGAGGATCCATCGGCAATTATACGCCAGTGTATGGAGGTGTTTGAGGAAGTCTTCAGTGATGGTCGAATGAATGATGCCCGTCTGTTCATTTGTTTAGAGTTCACCCCGGACGTGAGTGACAGAACGGGGGTTGACGTCAGTGATGAAATCCGGGAGTTTATCAACCGTCTTTCTTGAGGCACTCTACTATCAGCCTGGTGGATATTACCGTGAGGCCCCTCAACTACTCGAGGCTACACGTCGCAAGGGCCACAACTTCATATTGCAGACAGTTAGCCAGTGGCTCAGCTGCCAGGCGATGTGGCTGATATACAGAGCTCGTCCACGGCACATCAGGCATGCCCATTTCATTGAAACTGTCCCGAACAGAGTTAACCAGGCAGATGTTCTATTCCTTTCACATGACTCGGTTGGTCGTAAGACCTACAAGTATGCCCTCACAATCGTCGATGTCGCCAGCAGGTACAAGGCGGCAGTACCGCTCACAGACAAGTCAGCTGGCCAGGTGGCCCAGGCATTCCAGGGTGTCTACGAGGCATCGGAAAATCCCCTCCTGTGGCCGGAATTGTTGCAGTTGGATGAGGGTAAGGACTTCAGAGGTGAGACTGCAGCCCTCATATGGAAACACGGTGTGGCAGTTAGGTAAGGCGAGGTAGGGCATCACCGTGCTCAGGCTATCGTTGAGTGGTGTAATCGGACACTGGCAGAGAGACTGTTCCCTCACCAATACGCCCAGGAAATTGCCGCACCATGTGAACGTTCTAGGGTATGGGTGAGAGGGCTGCCTGCTGTGGTGGAGAGATCCATGGCCGAGGTTACTAGGCTAATCGGGAAGAAGCCGGTAGAAGCTATCAGACACTCTATTGGTCACAGCTCTAGAGGAGCGAACAAGGGAGAGGTGTGCCTACAGCCTGATGCACTTGTTCGGTACCTGTATGAGCCTCGTGAGCTGGTCGACGGCATGCAACAGATCCTAACTGTTCGATAGATGTTCACAGGCTTGACAAGCATGTGGAGGCGGAGGGGCAGCCTACACTGTACTACCTGGCACGCCAGCACGGAGTGCCTAGGCGACCATTTGTTGTAGAAGAGCTTCAGCTAGTCCCTGCAAAACACAGCTACCACCACCTAGGGTGCTAACTAGATACTCGATGGGCTCAGTATGGACACCATCTGGCAGCACATGTCACTTATCATAGTAAGCGGAGAGTCCGAGTTTTTCCTGCTCATACGTCACCAAACCCTGGTTGCGCATGCGTAGGCTTAGGTTTTTAGTTCCGTCCACCCCGACATGTAGGGCACTGTAGAACCTCTGCCAAGAGACCTCATTCTGCCACTTTGACATTCCTTTAGCCGAGCACTTACATGCATCTGCATTCTCCATGTAGTAGCATTTGGAATAGAGAGCGATACCACGAGAGCCTTCGAACTCGAGCTTGAACAGTCCCAGAGTCCGTCCAGACCATTTGTCCCAAGCTAGCCAGTCCCGCTTATAAGCCTGGTACTCTGCTCGCATATCAGGGCAAATGACGTCGTCGAGGTTGGAGCCTGCTATAGCGATATACGCGGAGTCAGTGTCCATCTGCAGGTACTCAAAGCTGTCACGAGCTACATAACAATCGAGGAATTCGTGGTAGAACTCCAGCATTCACAGCTTCGCGAGCTCATAAACGGCTATCCCCATCTGGAAGGACCTTCGAATTGTGATTCTCGGCTTGCAACTCTGGAGCTCGTATGACTCACTGATCTCCTCGAGATCTTCGAACCATGCACTACACAGGGCCTTGTCTACCACGCGTTCATCCTTCGTGAAGCTGGTGTTGCTATGATGTTCTAGGGCCTTGATGAGCTTCCCGTAGGCACTGTTGCCGAGGAGTTTGAAGAGATCTGCCAAGAGCGCTTTGCTCTTATCTACATCTCCTGAGCGGCGGGCCTCCATAACATTCTCCACGAACCACTCGAATGGCCGCTTGACCTCATAGTCTATGGTGCCGTATACAGCAGTGATCTCCAGGCCACGGGTTATATACCACTTGAGTGTTGGGGCGTACATCAACCACTTCTTGCCAGAGAGGGCACCGACCAGCTTCTGGGTGGTGGGACGCTTCCTCCCTGTTCGCCCTAGATATGCCAGCATCTCAGAAGAGATTTCCTCTACCTGGATCTCGCGGTTATAGAAGAGAGGGGGCATTTCCTCGAACTTTGCCCACAGAGTCTTGGCGACCTCTATATCCCCCTCAGCAAACCGAAACCAGCTGTCTGCTAGGAGAGCCTCCTTAAAGCTAGCAACCCCACTAGCACTGGACCGATGGTGCACTGTCTTCTTACCACATGGCATCTCCTTGGCCACCGTTACCATGTACAGAGCATTTGTGTCGTAGCCGAGTAGACGTTGGCAGACACGCTCACTCTGGCGTATTCGAGTCACACTGGCCTCGTGGTATCTGGTGAACATGATGGTGGGACTTCCAACAACAGCACCCTTCAGCATCTCGTAGGCTTCCTTACCCGCTGAATAGAGGCTGGTGTAGTTCGGATCCACCTGTCGGGTAGCCATACCAGCTAAGCTGGGTACACGCCGCCCATCTAGGATTCGTTTCCTGAACACGCCCCTCTGGGCTGAGCTATAAGCGTATATAGGCCTATGGGAGAGAGAGAGTGTCGAAAAGCGACTAAGTTCGCTAAAACGTATTATGCACATGCGCGCGCCGGGACGCTGTTTCTATGGAGTGCATAGTTGTGACCTAGATAGGATGGCGCTTTTAGTGTACCGAGCTGGTACTCTGTAATCCTTAGTGATTGTCTGTTCCCGTTAACTCTGGCATTAATCAAGACCAGAATTCGACTGGCTTTCCAAATCTGTAAACCATTTCAAAATCGATTGAGAAATGGCTGAGTTATCCAGGGAAAAGTCTTCTTGATTATCTTCAAAATATTGCCGTGACGTCTTAACCACGTGGACGTAAAGCTTCTAGAATGTTCTGGAACGTTCGACGACGCTATTATTAGCGACGCGCTGATTGGCTTTTGCTCGAACGATGATTGGATGAAGCCTGCGCCTGTGACGTCAAAGAGAGTATAAAAGGAGATGCGATCCAGTGATCGAGACCATCCTCGGCCACGGGCCAAACAGGTTGGAGCTGTACCAACTACTATCAAGCGCGATACACGTCTTCTTTCGCTATGTATCGGGTTTTTATCCCATAGCATGCAGCTTCCAACCCACCGCACTAAAATAGTTTTGTAACTCCCCATCTGCAGGAGTAATTTGGATCTTTTGAAAATCGTTCACGAATACTACATCTACATTCGGAACACAAACTTGTGGTGAGGCCTTTGCGGGCTGAATATGTGAGTCTACAGATGTAGAGGCAGGATGCTCTTTGATGGATGACTCGCCGGATCTGCCGGCCACGCCTAAAAGTGGTATTTCAAACGATGCCGCACTAATCGTGTAGGTTCTTTCGACTTTTGACCATAGCAAGTAAACTCTGCCCGGTGCGTCTTCAGAGCTGGTTGACGTACCCAGCACCATTTGTATTTCCATTTGCCTCTTACAACCCCTGCTAGTGATCGGGTTGTTCACACCTTCCATCCATGCCATCAGTGTATGGGAACTTTCTTCACCACGTAGTACTATCGTATCTTTTGCTGACTGCTTGTTAGACATTCTAATAGGCTTACAGTGCTGAGCGATGTTCCCCCACTATGCACGTTCTTGTGGGAATCCTGTTTGCGGACAACAGCTCATGGACACCAAACTGCGGGAACAAGCCTGAGGGAACTTTCTATCTTCCGGAGAGCGCATCATCTCATGTCGACTACAGATTGACGTATCAATTTCAGTAATACGGTAGCCTCACTTGGGAATGCCTACCAAGTATTCAAGTAACTATACTTCAGAGATTAAGTATTTCTCCATATAGGTTTTGTTAATTATCTTGTATCCGTAATAACGGTTCCGATGACTAAAGGGAACTGTAACGGTCTTAGGACCGATAGTTATAATTTCTGTATTTGTTAATAGTTATTATCATTTTCTTCAATGTGTTGCTCACCGCACTATAGTAGGTTCGTTGACCTGTATTAATAAATAAATATCTTAATCGTTTGATACCGTATTGTTTGTTCTGGTTAGATTATGTTTGTATATGGCCAGTGGCCATCCGTTCACTTGGTTTGCTTAGTTATAGAAAATATAGGACTGCAGTGCACGTAGGAAACACTATACAGCAACATTTATATATGCAGCACTTTCTCCCGCCACCAACAATTTTTCACTGAGGTCGCTGTCCGTGCTATAACTCTGTTCATCCCGGCATGCTACCAACTAACACTTTTCTATTCAGCTCAATAGGATAGGTTCAAAATGATTAGAGACACTATCTTCATTACATACTATGTAATATACTCTTCTCTTCTGGTAGTGCGATAATCTAGCACCGCACTCCGGTAAGACTCATAACTCCAAGATTTTGTCTCTCATCATATTCCTCTCAGCCTTGTGGCTTCTTAATTGTTTGGATGTCCCTATCCGCACCATGGGCTGATCTGACTCTGGGAAACTATTGCGGTTTCCGAGCGGTGATGGCTAGGGTGCGGTATCACATACACTCCCGTGTATCTTTGGATACTTAGTAGATAGTACTTTAAGCCAATGTAGGAAAGCACTGCGAAAACACATGTATTAATTATTTATTTATTTACTGACATTCCTCCCGCACCACAGTGCAAAACTGGCAACTTGTATATACACATAACGACAGGTTAAACGGTTAGTTCCATAGGACCCGATGACGGGCGAGATACGTATTCTCACCGAATTCTGTCAAAATGTCTGGACATGATATTTAGATCTGACACGCCCTTGCGGGAAGGACATTTACGGTGTGCATTCATCTCTCTTACCACCATCATAACGATAAGAGATATGGCCTAATAATGATTTCGTGAAATGTAAACCATGTCTTGTAATGTTTCATGTGGTTGGGAAGCGGAATGTCCGGATTCTCACCCAGTTCGGAGATCCCACTAAGTAACATGTATGAGCGATGTCTACAGTATTGATGTCCTAGGGCATCTGTTCTCCGTGGCAGCCATGTCTAATAGCTAGGTAGATATTGGCCAGTTGCGGCCTAAACTAATTCTTGTTTTGAAAACAACTAAAAGGAATTAAGCAAAGCAGAAGGCCTGCAGAAATAAAGCGGCAACTACTAACTCAGCATATTAGGAATCACATAAGATGGTGATGAAGGAATCCATCGGGAATCTTCCATTCCATCTTCATGTAAATCAGTACGCATCCCTATTCAGCGACGACGGTCCACGCCAGGATAATAATCCTCACCCAAACTAGCACTAGGAGTAGTGCCCGCGTGAGGCACATACCTTTTTGTCAGAGACAGCCCTTTTTCCTTTCAGCTTAGAGGTATACTAACTTATATTAAGTTAAATAGCTATGTCTCGTGTATGGGAGCCTCCCTTGCGGGGATACCTCTGCGGACCTACGAGTCTGTGTGGTACCTCCGGGAGCCCCATGTTTAAAAGTTCATCTACCTGCCTCTATGTCTTGTATTTTCGTATGCTCTTACTGTAGTTTTATCTAGCATATTTTAAATCAGTTAGGTAAATGCATTGTATTGACTTATATTTTTAGATCACCAAATCAAATCTTGCAAGTCCATAGATCACGAAATTGCTATGGACAGGCATACTGGTGACACAAATTCTTGGGATGAGACCATTGTGTTTAATGTTCCCGACGAGGGTCGCACAGCCCCACCAGAACGATTGAGTTCCACTGGCTCTAGGAGCTGGTATTTGTTTCCCGCTGGGCAGTCTCGTTCAAGGTCCGTCACCCCGATACTGGATGCTAACCAGCATAATCACTCGTCATGCACTTGCGGTGCGGTGAGTCGACATGGGACATCGGAACGGCCCGACACAACCCGACGAGCTACAAGTGGCGCCCGATGTGGGGCTCGATGAACAACAGTAGCAACACGCAGCGAACTCACGCCCACACCATATAGTGAGCTCAGTTCAATCCCATCTCCATTCAGAGAGGACTCCCTCGATCAAGAGGTAGCCTCATACAACGGATTTTCAGCACATATGCTCACCGACTATGTCAGAGATTCAGTGTGATCAACAACTCTGCACTATAACCTGTTTTCGCCTGTTAGCGATGGCACCTTTCGAGATACCTCACAGGCGGGAACAGAATTCAGAACCATCTTGGACATCCGCAATAGGCCAACACCATCAGGGCCGAATCGTGGACGACTCCGACAAAGACCCAACTACGGGCATATCTACAGCCCTTCAGACTACTATCGTTCACCCGTGTCATCTACGGGGACAGAATGGCTGGGTGCTAATCCACCACATAGCCAACCTCCCGCACCCCACCCCCTTCTAGCGAAATGCTATATTCAAGGGGAACACTGCGGGGTCATCGGGAGGAATTGGCACCACCATTTCGCCAGTATATCAGTCATGCTACATATCACAACCATCAGCTGATTGCACCACCGCCATATAAGGAACAACAGTCCTCACCGCGGGAGGAAAGACCACGCACTCTCCACCACAATTCACCTCCCGTTCATAGACCCATGACGGTCTATGGCTCAACAAATGGGGCGGACCCAGTAAATTGGAGTACGCATGTCCTGGCTCCTCGGCATCAGCATCAACGGGAGACAACAACACCACCGCCACCCGCACCACGACCAACTTCAGTTCAATCATCGAATTCTCAGATACCCGCACCACCCGGATTTCAACCACTTCATTCTTCCCGCAGTTTTGGCCGAGTCATCCTCCCTCCCGAATTTAGTGGGGAGAATGACTGACCAATTATAAAATCCAGTTCGAAATAATAAGTCGGACTAACAGCTGGGACGATAGAAAAATGGGTGAATGTCTCGCCGCCAAACTTTCGGGAAATGCCATGCAAGTTCTTGCGGATCTGGGAACGGATTGTACACCCACCTACACACAGTTGGAACGAGCACTCATGGAGCGATTTGGCGACACAGCCCTCAGAGAAACCAGTCATCTTCAACTTAAAAATCTTTGACGACGCGTGGGAGAAACTCTTCCTGAATTAGCTAGCCGAATTCGGAGGCTAGTCATCCGCGCATATCCGAGCACACATACGGAGGGCGTACTTCACTTGCATCTCGATACTTCCAGTGATGCATTAAGCGGTGAACCCACTCTAAAAGAAAAGCTATTTCTTGGCGACCACAGAAGTCTGGCCCAAGTAACGGCAACCGCGGTTCGTATTGAGAACTTTCTAGAGCGGGAGAAAAATAACCGATGCCAACTCCATCATATCAATGAGATAGAGGGTGCAGCTACCGCCCTGCCCGCTAGTGTTCCCCCCAGATCAGCAACACCAACAACTCAGACACCATCACCATCAGATATGCAGAAGCCCAGTCAGAATCAAGCGCTTCCAATATGTCTGTGCCTACGTTGCCTCCCTCATCCGCAGCAAGGACATCCCCTTCTTTTTCCGTACACCACAAACCTTCTTTTCCATGTAAAACGGCAGTGGTAGGTTGTAGTACCTCCGCTGAAACAACATTTTTGAAAGCACCACGTCCTGCCACCAAGACACTAGATTCTCGGTGCCCTCTGGTGGTATGCAGAACACCACCCCAATCAGCAGCATCTTCCGCATCCACAGACAGTAGCAATTTGGGAGAGACAATTCATTCCGCCTCATGGATTCGCAAGCGCCGTCATAGACGGAGAAACGCACGTCCGTGGCGACCCCACTGTTTCTTCTGTGCTTCAACCAAACATCTTATGAAGCATTGCCGGAAATGGCTTGCACAGGTAGAACTTATCCATCATCCCATACGCGCCACCGTCTATACAATACTGCTCACACAGAAACGACAACAACACCACAACCATTGCTACCCCCAGCTCCATCTTCGCCGCAGCCTACACCCCAGCGGAGATGACGAACTGGCCAATTCCTTACTCAGCCATCTACAACATTACGAGAAGCGATACAGAAACAGTCAGAATATATACAGAGTGATGTTGCTCCAACGCCATTATCGCGGACGGCATCATTGGAAACTCTTCCGCAGGTTCATCAAAAGGTAATCTAGGAATGTGCCTGTCTGTTTAGTGGCGTTTCCACCAGCGCCACCGTCGACACTGGCACTTCTATTACAGTATTTAACCAGTGCTTATATGAGCGCATCCCACCTCATGATAAGCCGACCTCCCTCCCTTTAAGCCTACAAATATTTACCTACAGACGGCTACGGGAGCAGATGTGCATCGTGGCCAGTGTGGTTTAATTTTGTCATTCAAATAGAGGAGATGCAATTCAATCAGAGAGTTGTCATCGCCTCCATTCATAACAACGCCCTACTTGGCTCTGATTTTCTCAGTGCCAGCGAAGCCATCATACACTGCAGACAACAGGAGCTCGACATATACGGCCAACGAATACCTCTTGGACCAGCCTCGTCATTGTATGACACATGTGCGGTAATACTACCAAGTACCGCCATGGTTGAGCTGGCACAGGAACAGATCTTATGGGCCACCGCACCACAGTTAGGAAGCAACATACACATCGCCATGCTGGAACCCGACCCTGATTATATGATCGCCTCACAATGCGCAAGTCCCCACATAATAGTGGACACTACTGATAAAGGGAAAATACCCTTTAGAGTGTTCAATGGTACCGCAGATACCATCACTCTGGAACCAGGAGTACGCTGCGGCCATTTAGTGGACATAATTTCACTGGAAACAACTGCCCTTTCTGATACAACACCACTGCTGACTGATGATTTACCCGAACATCTACACGATTTATATCTACGTGCCACTGCTGGGTTACTGCAATCACAAAAACGAGAAATTCGGAAACTATTACATAAATAACGCGATAGTTTTTCCTCCGGAGATATGGATCTCGGAGAGACTCATCTCGTACGACACTCCATCGATGCAGGCAATAATCGCCCTGTACGACAACCGGTATGACGTCTTCCCATTCACAAAGAAGCGGAAGTACACCAACAAGTAAATGATATGTTGCGAATGGGTATTATCGAACCCTCAGCTTCTCCATGGGCTAGCCCCATAGTGCTAGCAGGCAAAAAGGACGGAACCTTGCGAGTGTGTATAGACTACTGCCACCTTAATGATCTTAGCATTAAGGACGCCTATCCATTACCACGGATAGATCAGGCCTTGGATTCCTTGTCCGCAGCCAAGTGGTTTTTTACCCTTGACTTAGCTAGCGGTTACTGGCAAGAAGCCATGGATGAAGCTGATATGGAAGACAGCATTCGTTTGTAGCCTTTTCCAATTCCGCAAGATACCCTATGGGTTGTGCAACACTCCCGGAACTTTTGAACGACTCATTGAGCAAGTATTAACCACCCTGCAATGGGAGATCTGTCTCTGTTACATCGAAGGTGTTTGAGCAAACCTTAACCAATTTGGACACCGTGCTCTCCCGCTTCCGCACGGACAAATTGACACTCAAACCAAAGAAATGTCATCTCTTCAGACAGAGTGTCAAGTTCCTGGGACGCGTCATATCCGGTGATGGAGTGGCTACACAGCCATCAAAAACTAGGGCAGTAGCAGAGTGGCCTCGGCCCTCTTCAGTTACGGAGACGTGGAGTTTCCTTAGCCAGTACTATCGCCGTTATATCTAACATCTCAGCGAGATTGCTTCACCCCTTTACCAGATCACCGAGAACATTCGACCAGTTGAGTGGACGAGTGAGTGTGTAGGCTCCTTCAAGGCACTGAAGGAACTCTTGACGACCGCCCTGATTCTTGCTCACCCTAATCTAAACTTCGATTTCATCTTAGACACTGATGCATCAGCTTTCGCTATCAGCACAGTTCTATCACAGGTCACCGAAGACGGAACAGAGCAGGTGTTGTGTTATGGTTCGCATACTCTGAATAAAACGGAGAAAAGATATGCAACCACCAAGTGAGAATTATTTGTGGTGGTCCATTTCATCAAGTATTATAAACACTTCCTGTACGGGCGCCCTTTTACACTCCGTACAGACCATGCCTCACTACGGTGGCTCAGGAACTTTAAAAATCTGTTGGGCCAGGTAGCGAGATGGCAGGAATCCCTGCAGGCCTATAACTGTAACGCTGTTCACCATTCCGGCAAATTGCATGGTAATGCCGATGCCCTTAGCAGAATCGGTGCGGAAGCTGAACATAAAGAGGCCACCGCCGTGACACAGTCAACACAGCCATCTCCGGAGTTCCCCGAATTGCGATGTGCAGAGTGGAATTCGGAGAAAATCGCACACCACCAAACAACAGACATGCAGACACGACATATATACGCGTGGATTCAGGAGGGGGTACGTCCTCCTAAGGAATCGGTGATACCTTTATCCACCGCAGCTAAATATTATTACCAATGGTTGGAAGAATGTCAATTAGTAAATAAAGATCTGTACATTAATGACCGCTTGGTAGTTCTGGAAAGTTATCGAGAACTTATATTGAACCAACTACACGATAACGCCAGACATCTGGCCGTGGAAAGGACTGTTGCCCATATCAAAATAAGATTTCACTGGATCGGGATTCGCTATAGTGTCAAGGCATGGGTTGCCAAATGTATTCCGTGCCAAAGACGCGCTGTTGACCAACACCATATCGCACCTTCACAAATTAAGATTGTTGGTGCACCATGGGAGCTAGTGGCCATTGACGTGCTCGGACCCTTGAATATGACGGATGACGGAAATAAATACATCCTCGTATTACAAGATTATTTTACGAAGAGGGTAGAAGCATTTGCTTTGCCGGACCAAGAGGCATCCACCGTAGTGGAGGTCTTGGCTAGCAATGTGTTCTGCCGCTTTGGTATGCCTTATGAGTTGCACTCCAATCAAGGAAGCAATTTTGAGAGCCGGCTCATATCAGAGCTCTGCAAATTATTCCATATCGTCAAAACAAGGACAACTCCATACCACCCCCGAAGTGACGGGATGGTAGAGAGATTCAACAGAACTCTCGCGGAGATGCTTATCAAGGAAACACGCCTTGATTGTAGAGATTGGGACCTATGGCTCCCGTATGTACTCATGGCATACCGCACATCGGAACATTCCAGCATGGGGTGTTAATGTTAGGCTGTGAATTAGCCTTACCTCTGTACCTGGCCATGTCACGGATACCAGAGGAGAAAGATTCACCATCTCTCTATGTCGAACTCTTGTGGCAAAGGATAGAACAAGCCCATGAGTGAGGGAGAGAACCCCTATCCACTGCACACCAGCGGCAAAAGACATGGCATGACCGGAGAGTGCATGGAGATCCATATGAAGCAGGAAGAATGGTTTGGGTATACGATTCACGATGGTCTGCAAACGTGGCAAGTAAACTAAGTTACCAGTGGAAAGAACCCTATGTGGTAGTAGGTTAGACGTCGGACATGACCTACCGCATCCGTGCTTCGGATGGCCTGACCTCAGCCATCCACTTCGATCGACTTAAACCTGTCAGTGACGACCCAGCAACAGAGCTCGGACTGAGCATTTCTCATGACACCGGTACCCAGACAGATATTTCTACGGAAATTAGTATTCCCATGGTTAGCGCAGAGCACAGCGGTGCTAGTTCAGCCCCAGTTCTACCAAGCCAGAATGTGGATGAACAAGTGGCTAACGCTGACGACGATGACGAGATACGTACTCGCCCTCTCCCTCCTCAGTGCGGGTCTACTAGATCTGGGAAGTAGTATCTGAAGAATGTTGTGTGTGTTGTGTCCAAGGGACAAGATGGAAAAGTCGTTCCTCCAGTCTCTTCCCATTCCCACCCACTGCATGGTATGCCACCCCCCCCCCCCCATCATAGAGTTACCACAAGCGGAAGCTGAGGCAGACCCAAGCCATGTTTCCTGTGGAGTGGAACATGTGGTGAACAGCATGGAAGTGAAGAGGCTGGATGAAGCCTTAACGTGTCTAGAACCGCAGAACCATACAAAAAGGTGTACCCGACCAGCTCCCGAAAACGCCAGACCAATTCCCACCCAAGCGGCACCCATATCCATTGCCGCACCAGCACCCCAAATCCAACTGGCGTCACTTATCTACACACCAAGTGCGGGCATCACCGGCCCAGTCCAATTAACACTCCGCTCATCATCTGTTGACCGTCAATCTTCAGGTATGAGAGAGACTGCTGTAACAGAGAAGGTGGCATCCCACACCGCACCGACCAATATTACATCCTGCGGTGGGCAGGGAAGCAGCCTGTTCAGCAGACTTTCAGCTCGAATTTTCCGGGTGTCTAAAAATTACGACAGGACACCAACCGTCGTGTAATGGGAGATGACCACATCCCACTATCCAAAGGCCACCCCATCCATTAGGCCTACCATACTTCCCCGTGAGCAGTCAGGACATCACACCACAGACAGAATGCCAATGCTTACAAAGAACACACCTGCCTTCAAGACCGGATACGGCAAATTCATCATCGCGCGTACATCACATACTTGCTTGGTTATACTCAGCATAACAGAGACATTCAGCATCGGCAACAACAGCATTTAGCAGCACCTACCGGTCTTAATTAATTACCAGTAGAGACATAAAAATTCTCGCAACAAATTTCTCGCAAATAACAACAGACTTGGCGTTCACCAGCATGAAAAATTGGAATGCGCCCACTTCGCTTATAACATTGGCATCATACAGCAGCCCGGACATCCTGACAACAGCATTATCATCACCAGACAACGATCAACAAATCTCCTGCACACACCTTCTTATCCAGTTACTGGAGAACTGATCATATGGATATCAGTAATGCACCACAGCCATCTACAGTATGCGTCAAGGGAGAGACGCTTGTCCAGTGTCTTCCCCTACCCCTTTTCCTGACGTCGTACGGAAACAGCTACGTTTACATACATCAACTACACGTAATAACAGTCAATATTATTAAGAGAGCAAGATGCCCGCATTTTCGTCTGTCACGAGTAGGATTTTGCTACCGAAAACTTGAATTCGACAATGGATTGATCAAAGTTACTACAGCATCTGACAGGTCATCTATGCCCTAAAATAACCCTGTCCCGCCCACGGGCTCGGCCATTACAGAGTGAAATACCCTCAGGGTTCGATAAAGTTGGCATTCACGCCGCCACCCTCCCCCTTCCCGCACCTATCGGCCATAAACGCGTCACCATCACCACAGCGCAAGCACCATCCACAGAGAACCAGTCAAGAATAACAGATTTCAAATCACCAACATGACAGAAACACAGACACTCAGGTTGACTGTATTCACAATCTCCGAACGACGGCATTGTAAATAGTAAAAATTGTAGCACACATGTTTACGAGTTGTACTGTAATTTGGCCATTATTAAAATGGTACAAATATGTTTGGTCTAGGCCGGGACTGAGCTAGTTCTACCCATCGAGGAGAATGCTTGGCCAGCCCTCCCGCTCGGAAAACACAGCTATCTTGACGGGATCAGTAACGTTGATCTACCGCATGAATGGATCTATTTAAACCACTCATAAGAATTACTTACAACTTCACTGTTGAATTTTTTATTAGGAGCACAACTGCTCCACCGTACTACAAATCATTAGAGCACGGGCCGGTAAAGCGGCATCAAAAATCTTGCAGTAAAATCACGGAGAATTTCAAAAATTCTCTCCCGTGCATTCGAGTCTATAATCAACATGGGCTGAGAACTACCTATTACAGACACCTACCAAGACGCATGTTAAAGAACTCGCGCAAAATACGGGATATTATAAAATCTTGATGTAACATATATATTTCTATCTCTCGCTTCTGCAACAGACTACATTGTAGCAACAGCATTTTGTACCATCGTCATAAACAGCATGTACGTTTCCGATCAACCATGTGCTTTTTAAAAAGCCACGTAACATTTACTACTATTTCCAGTAAGTTGGATCAAACGCTTTAAACAAAAGAGCCGCCCAAAGATGCAACTACCACAGCGTGATGGAGGAGTGGCGAGGGTGAGTCCGGGAGATTACCGCTGACGTCACCTGGGCCCCACGCACCCCATCAGGCGCTCCAGCCTAAAATTTAAATAGGCATGTTTATAAACATCCAACCTGGAAAACCACCTCACGCTAATTAAAAGGTGAGGTGCTGCAAAGACAAAGTAGTACCGGGTTTTTATGTTGATCGGAGGCTGTTAAATGTGCGAAATAAAGACAAGTTTAACGAGCCATTCTTCCTATAGTTACAAGTACTCCCCTTATATGGGAGGAATTAATCCTATGACGTCCAGGCCGAAAAGCAAGGAAACATGCACATAAGAATGACCGAATCACCTGTAAAACCTTATAAAGTGTGGTCATCCGCCACCTGTGACACCACCACATAGTATAAATGGAGGAAGCGCGCTCTGAAACTTTGTCTTCCCATCAAAACTCGACACCAGGGAAGAACATAGCATTAGGCTTCTTTCGTGTCGCAAACTAAATTCTGCTGTTTTTCTTATTATTATTTTCGTTATTATATTTGGCCTGGAAAGTCATAAACCATGAAGAGATTAGGGCATTAGGTTTTGAATACAGTTCCCGCAAATAACTACCATGAGGGAACGAGATGTCACTCCTTGAAGATCTAGCATTGTCGGATTCCGAAGAAGACGAATCGGTGCCAGTTCCGAAGCGGTTCCCGTGTAACTCATTGTTGACTAGCGGAGAGCCATGTACCAGAACTTTCTCTAGGAAATCCGACCGCACCCTTCATATTAATAAGGACCATCTCTTCCAGTCAGCCTTCTGTGTGATGTGCCAGTATCTCTACACCGCTACTCGCTACGGGATCACTCACGCGCTCCGTCGTCATCATCATCATTTGTTGGAAGTGACGTTAGTTCCTGGGGAAGAGAACGAGGATCATGCCGTTCTAGCCACTCGATTCGAATCTCGGCTCCCGGTCAAGGTTATTCAGACCGAGAAAATGGCCCGCATGAAAAACACCATGTGTAGATATCCCGTTGGACATCGTCTTCCCGCGTCTACAGCAGGTAACGTACCAACAGCCAGACATGAAATTCTGCCTGCAGTCGCGTCTGGAAGTGTTATGCCGGTACCTATCACTTCATCCACACCGGGCCTGAAGCAAAGTAGGAAGCAGAAATCTCCCGTAAAATCCAGTATGACAGCACCCACATCAGTTACTAGCCCGTCAGCTACGGTTACCACACCCGCCATCGTAGAATCTCAGACAGTAGTAGTCAGTCAACCAATCTCAGTGGTGAGTATGACACCTGCGGAGATAAACATTTCCAGTTATCCGCAGTCTCCATCTCCGCCCGAACTTACCATAGACGAAGGACCGGGACCATCGCAGCCTGTGACAATCAGCGTGACCCCGACCCATGTTATTTAGCATCCGCCTCCTTGCCTTTCTGACCCCGCAATCAGGAAGGGACCACACCGGAACGTCCATACATGGGAAAAAGGCGGATCGCCCACACATAGGATATCTATCCTGTGCCTAACATTACTACTAGTCGTCTGCTAAAGTACGCTAAGCTCCTGCCATATTCGTTCCCACACCACGACTTCAGCCGACGGTACAGCTCACCGCCATCACCACGACACCTACAGCGACCACCATGCCGACTACAACCGCCATCATCACGTCAGCTTCCGTCAGCACTACAGCAGTAACATTGGCAACTACTAGTACCGCCGCTGCTACACGGACGGATATCTTGGAACCAGGCGGTAACTGTGAGAGACATCATGGACGCCCATATTTCCGCCACCATCTATTCGGATGTTTCGGACAGTGCCAATAGTAATAATGATGAGAGCATTTCCGCAATGACAGTGCATCCAGCGCGACCTATCACCGTCAGTCCCGGGACCCAGACTCAATGGGGAAATTTCGCTGCAGAGGTGTAATTCAGCAGAAATATTAATAGGCGATTCGTGGAAATGTGTTAATTATCACTTTATTTTTTAAATACTTTTTTTCTTATTATATATGTTAGATCAATTGACTCCCGTCCATAGGATGACTATGGTTATCTGACACAGACGCACACTTTAAGTGCCCGGTTGTGTTTCATATGAAATGAGCACTGCGGACTCCAATGTTGTAAGAACGTCATGTGCGATGTAAAGAATAACACCTCCCGTAGTGCAATAACGTCACAATCACGTCATGCAGTCTCAGCCACGCTGAGGCTGCCTGATAAACCAGTTTTTAAGTTATTATTATATATCTTATTTTTCTTATTATTTTATTCCTGTCTTGGACGTCAGGACAGATATGGGGTCAGTGAGAGCTGCCCGTTGCGGACCCGCAAGGATGGGCCGCAAATGGATATTTTAGATATATATATATTAATAATACTTGGTGATATGTGTTGCGTGCCCCTTTATTTACCCAGGGTACACAAGTAATTCGGTGTGATTAATAAACACATACCTCAAAAGGGTATGTTACATAGGTAATATTCATATACCTTGTCTTTTTGTTATTATATTTTTGTATATATTTACAAACTTAAATTGTGGTATGTTGGAGCTTGGGTGTTCTTAGCGGAGATTATGATTATCCGAACTCAACGGGAACACCCATGCAAGCTATTGTTTAGGATCATATACTAAATAAAGTGTAGCACGCACCGTAATATTAATAAAAAGAACACACAAAAAATAATTCCCGATCAAAAATTGAAAACTAAGAGTATGCCTCCCCCTCCTCTTGGCACCCCTATGTGCTCTGTCTCTTGCGTCACTACTCCTCTCCGGCCATGCGCCTACCCGGGAAGTCTATAATTCCCGCCTAGCGTACATCCGTGCGTCGATCTGCCATGCACGATCGTTTGCCACGGAAGTCAAACTAGGAGGGGATGGCGTAGTTCGGATCGACCGGTCAGGTGTGGTGTTTAATGTGCTAACCTATCAGGTGCTGTGTTTAATGTGCTAACCTATCCGGTGCTGTGTTTAATGTGCTAACCTATCAGGTGCTGTGCTTAATGTGATAACCTATCAGGTGCTGTGTTTAATGTGCTAATCTATCAGGTGCTGTGCTTAATGTGATAACCTATCAGGTGCTGTGTTTAATGTGCTAACCTATCAGGTGCTGTGTTTAATGTGCTAACCTATCAGGTGCTGTGTTTAATGTGCTAACCTATCAGGTGCTGTGTGTAATGTGCTAACCTATCAGCTGCTGTGCTTAATGTGCTAACCTATCAGGTGCTGTGTTTAATGTGCTAACCTATCAGGTGCTGTGCTTAATGTGATAATCTATCAGGTGCTGTGTTTAATGTGCTAACCTATCAGGCGTTGTGTTTATTGTGCTAACCTATCAGGTGCTGTGTTTAATGTGCTAACATATCAGGTGCTGTGTTTAATGCGTTAACCTATCAGGTATTGTGTTTAATGTGCTAACCTATCAGGTGCTGTGTTTAATGTGCTAACATGTTAGGTGCTGTGTTTAATGTGCTAACCTATCAGGTGCTCTGCATAATGTGCTAACCTGGTTAATGTGCTAACCTATCAGGTGTTGTGCGTAATGTGCTAACCTATCAGGTGTGGTGTTTAATGTGCAGACCTATCAGGTGCTGTGTTTAATGTGCTAATATCAGGTGCTGTGTTTAATGTGCTAAACTATCAGGTGCTGTGTTTAATGTGCTAACCTACCAGGTGCTGTGTTTAATGTGCTAACCTATCAGGTGCTGTGCTTAAGGTGCTATCATATCAGGTGTTGTGTTTAATGTACTAACCTATCAGGTGCTGTGTTTAATGTGCTAACCTATCAGGTGCTGTGCTTAATGTGCTAACCTATCAGGTGCTGTGTTTAATGTGCTAACATTTCAGGTGCTGTGCTTAATGCGCTAACCTGGTTAATGTGCTAACCTATCAGGTGTTGTGCTTAATGTGCTAACCTATCAGGTGCGGCGCTTAATGTAATAACTTATCAGGTGCTGTGTTTAATGTGCTAACATATCAGGTGCTGTGCTTAATGTGCTAACCTATCAGGTGCTGTGTTTAATGTGCTAAGCTATCAGGCGTTGTGTTTATTGTGCTAACCCATCAGGTGCTGTGTTTAATGTGCTAACATATCAGGTGCTGTGTTTAATGTGCTAACATGTTAGGTGTTGTGTTTAATGTGCTAACCTATCAGGTGCTCTGCTCAATGTGCTAACCTGGTTAATGTGCTAACCTATCAGGTGCTGTGCGTAATGTGCTAACCTATCAGGTGCGGTGCTTAATGTGCTAATCTATCAGGTGTGGTGTTTAATGTGCAGACCTATCAGGTGCTGTGTTTAATGTGCTAATATATCAGGTGCTGTGTTTAATGTGCTAATATATCAGGTGCTGTGTTTAATGTGTTAACCTATCAGGTGTTGTGTTTAATGTGCTAACCTATCAGGTGCTGTGCTCAATGTGCTAACCTATCAGGTGATGTGTTTAATGTGCTAACATTTCAGGTGCTGTGCTTAATGTGCTAACCTGGTTAATGTGCTAACCTATCAGGTGTTGTGTTTAATGTGCTAACCTATCAGGGGTGGTGTTTAATGTGCTAACCTATCAGGTGCTGTGTTTAATGTGCTAACATATCAGGTGCTGTGTTTAATGTGCTAACCAATCAGGTGCTGTGCTTAATGTGCTAACCTATCAGGTGCTGTGTTTAATGTGATAACATATCATGTGCTGTGCTTATGTGCTAACCTATCAGGTGCTGTGTTTAATGTGCTAACATGTTAGGTGCTGTGTTTAATGTGCTAACCTGGTTAATGTGCCAACCTATCAGGTGTTGTGCTTAATGTGCTAACCTATCAGGTGCTGTGCTTAATGTGCTAACCTATCAGGTGCTGTGTTTAATGTGCTAACCTATCAGGTGCTGTGCTTAATGTGATAATCTATCAGGTGCTGTGTTTAATGTGCTAACATATCAGGTGCTGTGTTTAATGCTTAACCTATCAGGTATTGTGTTTAATGTGCTAACCTATCAGGTGCTGTGTTTAATGTGCTAACATGTTAGGTGCTGTGTTTAATGTGCTAACCTATCAGGTGCTCTGCATAATGTGCTAACCTGGTTAATGTGCTAACCTATCAGGTGTTGTGCGTAATGTGCTAACCTATCAGGTGTGGTGTTTAATGTGCAGACCTATCAGGTGCTGTGTTTAATGTGCTAATATCAGGTGCTGTGTTTAATGTGCTAAACTATCAGGTGCTGTGTTTAATGTGCTAACCTACCAGGTGCTGTGTTTAATGTGCTAACCTATCAGGTGCTGTGCTTAAGGTGCTATCATATCAGGTGTTGTGTTTAATGTACTAACCTATCAGGTGCTGTGTTTAATGTGCTAACCTATCAGGTGCTGTGCTTAATGTGCTAACCTATCAGGTGCTGTGTTTAATGTGCTAACATTTCAGGTGCTGTGCTTAATGCGCTAACCTGGTTAATGTGCTAACCTATCAGGTGTTGTGCTTAATGTGCTAACCTATCAGGTGCGGCGCTTAATGTAATAACTTATCAGGTGCTGTGTTTAATGTGCTAACATATCAGGTGCTGTGCTTAATGTGCTAACCTATCAGGTGCTGTGTTTAATGTGCTAAGCTATCAGGCGTTGTGTTTATTGTGCTAACCCATCAGGTGCTGTGTTTAATGTGCTAACATATCAGGTGCTGTGTTTAATGTGCTAACATGTTAGGTGTTGTGTTTAATGTGCTAACCTATCAGGTGCTCTGCTCAATGTGCTAACCTGGTTAATGTGCTAACCTATCAGGTGCTGTGCGTAATGTGCTAACCTATCAGGTGCGGTGCTTAATGTGCTAATCTATCAGGTGTGGTGTTTAATGTGCAGACCTATCAGGTGCTGTGTTTAATGTGCTAATATATCAGGTGCTGTGTTTAATGTGCTAATATATCAGGTGCTGTGTTTAATGTGTTAACCTATCAGGTGTTGTGTTTAATGTGCTAACCTATCAGGTGCTGTGCTCAATGTGCTAACCTATCAGGTGATGTGTTTAATGTGCTAACATTTCAGGTGCTGTGCTTAATGTGCTAACCTGGTTAATGTGCTAACCTATCAGGTGTTGTGTTTAATGTGCTAACCTATCAGGGGTGGTGTTTAATGTGCTAACCTATCAGGTGCTGTGTTTAATGTGCTAACATATCAGGTGCTGTGTTTAATGTGCTAACCAATCAGGTGCTGTGCTTAATGTGCTAACCTATCAGGTGCTGTGTTTAATGTGATAACATATCATGTGCTGTGCTTATGTGCTAACCTATCAGGTGCTGTGTTTAATGTGCTAACATGTTAGGTGCTGTGTTTAATGTGCTAACCTGGTTAATGTGCCAACCTATCAGGTGTTGTGCTTAATGTGCTAACCTATCAGGTGCTGTGCTTAATGTTTTAACCTGGTTAATGTGCTAACCTATCAGGTGTTGTGCTTAATGTGATAACCTTTCAGGTGCTGTGTTTAGTGTGCTAACCTATCAGGTGTTGTTTTTAATGTGCTAACATATCAGGAGCTGTGTGTAATGTGCTAACATATTAAGTGCTGTGTTTAATGTGCTAACCTATCAGGTGCTGTGCTTAATGTGCTAACCTATCAGGTGATGTGCTTAATGTGCTAACGTATTAGGTGCTGTGTTTAATGTGCTAACCTATCAGGGGCCGTGTTTAATGTGCTAACCTATCATGTGCTGTGCTTAATGTGCTAACCTGCGTAATGTGCCAACCTATCAGGTGTTGTGCTTAATGTGCTAACCTGCGTAATGTGCTAACCTATCAGGTGTTGTGTTTAATGTGCTAACCTATCAGGTGCTGTGTGTAATGTGCTAACCTATCAGGTGCTGTGCTTAATGTGCTAACCTATCAGGTGAATGTGTTTAATATGCTAACCTATCAGGTGCTGTGCTCAATGTGATAACCTATCATGTGCCGTGTTTAATGTGATAACCTACCAGGTGCTGTGTTTAATGTGCTAACCTATCAGGTGCTGTGCTTAATGTGTTAACCTGCTTAATGTGCTAACATATCCGGTGCTGTGTTTAATGTGCTAACCTATCAGGCGCTGTGCTTTATGTGATAACCTACCAGGTGCTGTGTTTAATGTGTTAACCTATCAGGTGCTGTGTTTAATGTGCTAACCTATCAGGTGTTGTGCTTAATGTCCTAACCTATCAGGTGCTGTGTTTACTGTCCTAACCTATCAGGGGCTGTGTTTAATGTGCTAACCTATCAGGTGCTGTGTTTAATGTGCTAACCTATCAGGTGCTGTGCTTAATGTGCTAACCTGCTTAATGTGCTACCCTATCAGGTGCGGTGTTTAATGTGCTAACCTATCAGGTGTTGTGTTTAATGTGCTAACCTATCAGGTGCTGTGTTTAATGTGCTAACATATCAGGTGTTGTGCTTAATGTTCTAACCTATCAGGTGCGGTGCTTAATGTTCTAACCTATCAGTTGCTGTGTTTAATGTGCTAGCATATTAAGTGCTGTGTTTAATGTGCTAACCTGTCAGGTGCTGTATTTAATGTGCTAACCCATCAGGTGCTGTGCTTAATGTGCTAACCCATCAGGTGCTGTGTTTAATGTGCTAACCTATCAGGTGCTGTGCTTAATGTGCTAACCTGCTTAATGTGCTACCCTATCAGGTGCGGTGTTTAATGTGCTAACCTATCAGGTGTTTTGTTTAATGTGCTAACCTATCAGGTGCTGTGTTTAATGTGCTAACATATCAGGTGTTGTGCTTAATGTTCTAACCTATCAGGTGCGGTGCTTAATGTGCTAACCTATCAGTTGCTGTGTTTAATGTGCTAGCATATTAAGTGCTGTGTTTAATGTGCTAACCTGTCAGGTGCTGTATTTAATGTGCTAACCCATCAGGTGCTGTGCTTAATGTGCTAACCCATCAGGTGCTGCTTTTAATGTGCTAACCTATCAGGTGCTGCGTTTAATGTGCTAACCTATCAGGTGTTGTGCTGAATGTGCTAACCTATCAGGTGTTGTGCTGAATGTGCTAACCTATCAGGTGCTGTGTTTAATGTGCTGACCTATCAGGTGCTGTGCTTAATGTGATAACCTACCAGGTGCTGTGTTTAATGTGCTAACCTATCAGGTGCTGTGTTTAATGTGCTAACCTATAAGGTGTTGTTCTTAATGTCCTAACCTATCAGGTGCTGTGTTTACTGTCCTAACCTATCAGGGGCTGTGTTTAATGTGTTAACCTATCAGGGGCTGTGTTTAATGTGCTAACCTATCAGGTGCTGTGTTTAATGTGCTAACCTATCAGGTGCTGTGCTTAATGTGCTAAACTGCTTAATGTGCTACCCTATCAGGTGCGGTGTTTAATGTGCTAACCTATCAGGTGCTGTGTGTAATGTGCTAACCTATCAGGTGCGGTGCTTAATGTGATAACCTATCAGGTGCCGTGTTTAATGTGATAACCTACCAGGTGCTGTGTTTAATGTGCTAACCTATCAGCTGCTGTGCTTAATGTGCTAACCTATCAGGTGCTGTGTTTAATGTGCTAACCTATCAGGTGCTGTGCTTAATGTGATAATCTATCAGGTGCTGTGTTTAATGTGCTAACCTATCAGGCGTTGTGTTTATTGTGCTAACCTATCAGGTGCTGTGTTTAATGTGCTAACATATCAGGTGCTGTGTTTATTGCGTTAACCTATCAGGTATTGTGTTTAATGTGCTAACCTATCAGGTGCTGTGTTTAATGTTTTAACATGTTAGGTGCTGTGTTTAATGTGCTAACCTATCAGGTGCGCTGCATAATGTGCTATCATATCAGGTGTTGTGTTTAATGTACTAACCTATCAGGTGCTGTGTTTAATGTGCTAACATTTCAGGTGCTGTGCTTAATGTGCTAACCTGGTTAATGTGCTAACATATCAGGTGTTGTGCTTAATGTGCTAACCTATCAGGGGTGGTGTTTAATATGCTAACCTATCAGGTGCTGTGTTTAATGTGCTAACATATCAGGTGCTGTGTTTAATGTGCTAACCTATCAGGTGCTGTGCTTAATGTGCTAACCTATCAGGTGCTGTGTTTAATGTGATAACCTATCATGTGCTGTGCTTATGTGCTAACCTATCAGGTGCTGTGTTTAATGTGCTAACATGTTAGGTGCTGTGTTTAATGTGCTAACCTGGTTAATGTGCCAACCTATCAGGTGTTGTGCTTAATGTGCTAACCTATCAGGTGCTGTGCTTAATGTGCTAACCTGGTTAATGTGCTAACCTATCAGGTGTTGTGCTTAATGTGATAACCTTTCAGGTGCTGTGTTTAGTGTGCTAACCTATCAGGTGTTGTGTTTAATGTGCTAACCTATCAGGTGATGTGTGTAATGTGCTTACATATCAGGTGCTGTGTTTAATGTGCTACCCTATCAGGTGCTGTGGTTAATGTGCTAACATATTAAGTGCTGTGTTTAATGTGCTAACCTATCAGGTGCTGTGCTTAATGTGCTAACCTATCAGGTGCTGTGCTTAATGTGCTAACGTATTAGGTGCTGTGTTTAATGTGCTAAC
The DNA here is from genome assembly GCA_034401795.1 of Chaetoderma sp. LZ-2023a. Lineage (NCBI taxonomy): Eukaryota > Metazoa > Mollusca > Caudofoveata > Chaetodermatida > Chaetodermatidae > Chaetoderma > Chaetoderma sp. LZ-2023a. The sequence continues at coordinate 75,145,456 of CM067361.1, read as the reverse complement.
CTATCAGGGGCCGTATTTAATGTGCTAACCTATCAGGTGCTGTGCTTAATGTGCTAACCTGCGTAATGTGCCAACCTATCAGGTGTTGTGCTTAATGTGCTAACCTGGGTAATGTGCTAACCTGTCAGGTGTTGTGTTTAATGTGCTAACCTATCAGGTGCTGTGTGTAATGTGCTAACCTATCAGGTGCTGTGCTTAATGTGCTAACCTATCAGGTGAATGTGTTTAATATGCTAACCTATCAGGTGCTGTGCTCAATGTGATAACCTATCATGTGCCGTGTTTAATGTGATAACCTACCAGGTGCTGTGTTTAATGTGCTAACCTATCAGGTGCTGTGCTTAATGTGTTAACCTGCTTAATGTGCTAACATATCCGGTGCTGTGTTTAATGTGCTAACCTATCAGGCGCTGTGCTTTATGTGATAACCTACCAGGTGCTGTGTTTAATGTGCTAACCTATCAGGTGCTGTGTTTAATGTGCTAACCTATCAGGTGTTGTGCTTAATGTCCTAACCTATCAGGTGCTGTGTTTACTGTCCTAACCTATGAGGGGCTGTGTTTAATGTGCTAACCTATCAGGGGCTGTGTTTAATGTGCTAACCTATCAGGTGCTGTGTTTAATGTGCTAACCTATCAGGTGCTGTGCTTAATGTGCTAACCTGCTTAATGTGCTACCCTATCAGGTGCGGTGTTTAATGTGCTAACCTATCAGGTGTTTTGTTTAATGTGCTAACCTATCAGGTGCTGTGTTTAATGTGCTAACATATCAGGTGTTGTGCTTAATGTTCTAACCTATCAGGTGCGGTGCTTAATGTGCTAACCTATCAGTTGCTGTGTTTAATGTGCTAGCATATTAAGTGCTGTGTTTAATGTGCTAACCTGTCAGGTGCTGTATTTAATGTGCTAACCCATCAGGTGCTGTGCTTAATGTGCTAACCCATCAGGTGCTGCTTTTAATGTGCTAACCTATCAGGTGCTGCGTTTAATGTGCTAACCTATCAGGTGTTGTGCTGAATGTGCTAACCTATCAGGTGTTGTGCTGAATGTGCTAACCTATCAGGTGCTGTGTTTAATGTGCTGACCTATCAGGTGCTGTGCTTAATGTGATAACCTACCAGGTGCTGTGTTTAATGTGCTAACCTATCAGGTGCTGTGTTTAATGTGCTAACCTATAAGGTGTTGTGCTTAATGTCCTAACCTATCAGGTGCTGTGTTTACTGTCCTAACCTATCAGGGGCTGTGTTTAATGTGTTAACCTATCAGGGGCTGTGTTTAATGTGCTAACCTATCAGGTGCTGTGTTTAATGTGCTAACCTATCAGGTGCTGTGCTTACTGTGCTAAACTGCTTAATGTGCTACCCTATCAGGTGCGGTGTTTAATGTGCTAACCTATCAGGTGCTGTGTGTAATGTGCTAACCTATCAGGTGCGGTGCTTAATGTGATAACCTATCAGGTGCCGTGTTTAATGTGATAACCTACCAGGTGCTGTGTTTAATGTGCTAACCTATCAGCTGCTGTGCTTAATGTGCTAACCTATCAGGTGCTGTGTTTAATGTGCTAACCTATCAGGTGCTGTGCTTAATGTGATAATCTATCAGGTGCTGTGTTTAATGTGCTAACCTATCAGGTGCTGTGTTTATTGCGTTAACCTATCAGGTATTGTGTTTAATGTGCTAACCTATCAGGTGCTGTGTTTAATGTTTTAACATGTTAGGTGCTGTGTTTAATGTGCTAACCTATCAGGTGCGCTGCATAATGTGCTATCATATCAGGTGTTGTGTTTAATGTACTAACCTATCAGGTGCTGTGTTTAATGTGCTAACATTTCAGGTGCTGTGCTTAATGTGCTAACCTGGTTAATGTGCTAACATATCAGGTGTTGTGCTTAATGTGCTAACATATCAGGTGCTGTGTTTAATGTGCTAACCTATCAGGTGCTGTGCTTAATGTGCTAACCTATCAGGTGCTGTGTTTAATGTGATAACCTATCATGTGCTGTGCTTATGTGCTAACCTATCAGGTGCTGTGTTTAATGTGATAACATGTTAGGTGCTGTGTTTAATGTGCTAACCTGGTTAATGTGCCAACCTATCAGGTGTTGTGCTTAATGTTCTAACCTATCAGGTGCTGTGCTTAATGTGCTAACCTGGTTAATGTGCTAACCTATCAGGTGTTGTGCTTAATGTGATAACCTTTCAGGTGCTGTGTTTAGTGTGCTAACCTATCAGGTGTTGTGTTTAATGTGCTAACCTATCAGGTGCTGTGTGTAATGTGCTTACATATCAGGTGCTGTGTTTAATGTGCTACCCTATCAGGTGCTGTGGCTAATGTGCTAACATATTAAGTGCTGTGTTTAATGTGCTAACCTATCAGGTGCTGTGCTTAATGTGCTAACCTATCAGGTGCTGTGCTTAATGTGCTAACGTATTAGGTGCTGTGTTTAATGTGCTAACCTATCAGGTGCTGTGTTTAATGTGATAACCTATCATGTGTTGTGCTTATGTGCTAACCTATCAGGTGCTGTGTTTAATGTGCTAACATGTTAGGTGCTGTGTTTAATGTGCTAACATGGTTAATCTGCCAACCTATCAGGTGTTGTGCTTAATGTGCTAACCTATCAGGTGCTGTGCTTAATGTGCTAACCTGGTTAATGTGCTAACCTATCAGGTGTTGTGCTTAATGTGATAACCTTTCAGGTGCTGTGTTTAGTGTGCTAACCTATCAGGTGTTGTGTTTAATGTGCTAACCTATCAGGTGCTGTGTGTAATGTGCTTACATAGCAGGTGCTGTGTTTAATGTGCTACCCTATCAGGTGCTGTGGTTAATGTGCTAACATATTAAGTGCTGTGTTTAATGTGCTAACCTATCAGGTGCTGTGCTTAATGTGCTAACCTATCAGGGGCCGTATTTAATGTGCTAACCTATCAGGAGCTGTGCTTAATGTGCTAACCTGCGTAATGTGCCAACCTATCAGGTGTTGTGCTTAAGGTGCTAACCTGTCAGGTGTTGTGTTTAATGTGCTAACCTATCAGGTGCTGTGTGTAATGTGCTAACCTATCAGGTGCTGTGCTTAATGTGCTAACCTATCAGGTGAATGTGTTTAATATGCTAACCTATCAGGTGCTGTGCTCAATGTGATAACCTATCATGTGCCGTGTTTAATGTGATAACCTACCAGGTGCTGTGTTTAATGTGCTGACCTATCAGGTGCTGTGCTTAATGTGATAACCTACCAGGTGCTGTGTTTAATGTGCTAACCTATCAGGTGCTGTGTTTAATGTGCTAACCTATAAGGTGTTGTGCTTAATGTCCTAACCTATCAGGTGCTGTGTTTACTGTCCTAACCTATCAGGGGCTGTGTTTAATGTGTTAACCTATCAGGGGCTGTGTTTAATGTGCTAACCTATCAGGTGCTGTGTTTAATGTGCTAACCTATCAGGTGCTGTGCTTAATGTGCTAACCTGCTTAATGTGCTACCCTATCAGGTGCGGTGTTTAATGTGCTAACCTATCAGGTGCTGTGTGTAATGTGCTAACCTATCAGGTGCGGTGCTTAATGTGATAACCTATCAGGTGCCGTGTTTAATGTGATAACCTACCAGGTGCTGTGTTTAATGTGCTAACCTATCAGCTGCTGTGCTTAATGTGCTAACCTATCAGGTGCTGTGTTTAATGTGCTAACCTATCAGGTGCTGTGCTTAATGTGATAATCTATCAGGTGCTGTGCTTAATGTGCTAACGTATTAGGTGCTGTGTTTAATGTGCTAACCTATCAGGGGCCGTATTTAATGTGCTAACCTATCAGGAGCTGTGCTTAATGTGCTAACCTACGTAATGTGCCAACCTATCAGGTGTTGTGCTTAAGGTGCTAACCTGCGTAATGTGCTAACCTGTCAGGTGTTGTGTTTAATGTGCTAACCTATCAGGTGCTGTGTGTAATGTGCTAACCTATCAGGTGCTGTGCTTAATGTGCTAACCTATCAGGTGAATGTGTTTAATATGCTAACCTATCAGGTGCTGTGCTCAATGTGATAACCTATCATGTGCCGTGTTTAATGTGATAACCTACCAGGTGCTGTGTTTAATGTGCTAACCTATCAGGTGCTGTGCTTAATGTGTTAACCTGCTTAATGTGCTAACATATCCGGTGCTGTGTTTAATGTGCTAACCTATCAGGCGCTGTGCTTTATGTGATAACCTACCAGGTGCTGTGTTTAATGTGCTAACCTATCAGGTGCTGTGTTTAATGTGCTAACCTATCAGGTATTGTGCTTAATGTCCTAACCTATCAGGTGCTGTGTTTACTGTCCTAACCTATGAGGGGCTGTGTTTAATGTGCTAACCTATCAGGGGCTGTGTTTAATGTGCTAACCTATCAGGTGCTGTGTTTAATGTGCTAACCTATCAGGTGCTGTGCTTAATGTGCTAACCTGCTTAATGTGCTACCCTATCAGGTGCGGTGTTTAATGTGCTAACCTATCAGGTGTTTTGTTTAATGTTCTAACCTATCAGGTGCGGTGCTTTATGTGCTAACCTATCAGTTGCTGTGTTTAATGTGCTAGCATATTAAGTGCTGTGTTTAAAGTGCTAACCTGTCAGGTGCTGTATTTAATGTGCTAACCCATCAGATGCTGTGCTTAATGTGCTAACCCATCAGGTGCTGTGTTTAATGTGCTAACCTATCAGGTGCTGCGTTTAATGTGCTAACCTATCAGGTGTTGTGCTGAATGTGCTAACCTATCAGGTGTTGTGCTGAATGTGCTAACCTATCAGGTGCTGTGTTTAATGTGCTGACCTATCAGGTGCTGTGCTTAATGTGATAACCTACCAGGTGCTGTGTTTAATGTGCTAACCTATCAGGTGCTGTGTTTAATGTGCTAACCTATAAGGTGTTGTGTTTAATGTCCTAACCTATCAGGTGCTGTGTTTACTGTCCTAACCTATCAGGGGCCGTGTTTAATGTGTTAACCTATCAGGGGCTGTGTTTAATGTGCTAACCTATCAGGTGCTGTGTTTAATGTGCTAACCTATCAGGTGCTGTGCTTAATGTGCTAACCTGCTTAATGTGCTACCCTATCAGGTGCGGTGTTTAATGTGCTAACCTATCAGGTGCTGTGTGTAATGTGCTAACCTATCAGGTGCGGTGCTTAATGTGATAACCTATCAGGTGCCGTGTTTAATGTGATAACCTACCAGGTGCTGTGTTTAATGTGCTAACCTATCAGCTGCTGTGCTTAATGTGCTAACCTATCAGGTGCTGTGTTTAATGTGATAATCTATCAGGTGCTGTGTTTAATGTGCTAACTTATCAGGCGTTGTGTTTATTGTGCTAACCTATCAGGTGCTGTGTTTAATGTGCTAACATATCAGGTGCGGTGCTTAATGTGATAACCTATCAGGTGCCGTGTTTAATGTGATAACCTACCAGGTGCTGTGTTTAATGTGCTAACCTATCAGCTGCTGTGCTTAATGTGCTAACCTATCAGGTGCTGTGCTTAATGTGATAATCTATCAGGTGCTGTGTTTAATGTGCTAACTTATCAGGCGTTGTGTTTATTGTGCTAACCTATCAGGTGCTGTGTTTAATGTGCTAACATATCAGGTGCTGTGTTTATTGCGTTAACCTATCAGGTATTGTGTTTAATGTGCTAACCTATCAGGTGCTGTGTTTAATGTTTTAACATGTTAGGTGCTGTGTTTAATGTGCTAACCTATCAGGTGCGCTGCATAATGTGCTATCATATCAGGTGTTGTGTTTAATGTACTAACCTATCAGGTGCTGTGTTTAATGTGCTAACCTATCAGGTGCTGTGTTTAATGTGCTAACATTTCAGGTGCTGTGCTTAATGTGCTAACCTGGTTAATGTGCTAACCTATCAGGTGTTGTGCTTAATGTGCTAACCTATCAGGTGCGGCGCTTAATGGGATAACTTATCAGGTGCTGTGTTTAATGTGCTAACCTATCAGGTGCTGTGCTTAATGTGCTAACCTATCAGGTGCTGTGCTTAATGTGCTAACCTATCAGGTGTTGTGCTTAATGTGCTAACCTATCAGGTGCGGCGCTTAATGTGATAACTCATCAGGTGCGGTGTTTAATGTGCTAACCTATCAGGTGCTGTGCTTAATGTGCTAACCGATCAGGTGCTGTGCTTAATTGTCTAACCTATCATGTGCTGTGCTTAATGTGCTAACCTATCAGGGGTGGTGTTTAATGTGCTAACCTATCAGGTGCTGTGTTTAATGTGCTAACATAGCAGGTGCTGTGTTTAATGTGCTAACATGTTAGGTGCTGTGTTTAATGTGCTAACCTGGTTAATGTGCCAACCTATCAGGTGTTGTGCTTAATGTGCTAACCTATCAGGTGCTGTGCTTAATGTGCTAACCTGGTTAATGTGCTAACCTATCAGGTGTTTTGCTTAATGTGATAACTTTTCAGGTGCTGTGTTAGTGTGCTAACCTATCAGGTGTTGTGTTTAATGTGCTAACCTATCAGGTGCTGTGTGTGTATATGTGCTAACATATTAAGTGCTGTGTTTAATGTGCTAACCTATCAGGTGCTGTGCTTAATGTGCTAACCTATCAGGTGCTGTGCTTAATGTGCTAACGTATTAGGTGCTTTGTTTAATGTGCTAACCTATCAGGGGCCGTGTTTAATGTGCTAACCTATCAGGTGCTGTGCTTAATGTGCTAACCTGCGTAATGTGCCAACCTATCAGGTGTTGTGCTTAATGTGCTAACCTGCGTAATGTGCTAACCTATCAGGTGTTGTGTTTAATGTGCTAACCTATCAGGTGCTGGGTGTAATGTGCTAACCTATCAGGTGCTGTGCTTAATGTGCTAACCTATCAGGTGAATGTGTTTAATATGCTAACCTATCAGGTGCTGTGCTCAATGTGATAACCTATCATGTGCCGTGTTTAATGTGATAACCTACCAGGTGCTGTGTTTAAGGTGCTAACCTATCAGGTGCTGTGCTTAATGTGTTAACCTGCTTAATGTGCTAACATATCCGGTGCTGTGTTTAATGTGCTAACCTATCAGGCACTGTGCTTTATGTGATAACCTACCAGGTGCTGTGTTTAATGTGCTAACCTATCAGGTGCTGTGTTTAATGTGCTAACCTATCAGGTGTTGTGCTTAATGTCCTAACCTATCAGGTGCTGTGTTTACTGTCCTAACCTACCAGGGGCTGTGTTTAATGTGCTAACCTATCAGGGGCTGTGTTTAATGTGCTAACCTATCAGGTGCTGTGTTTAATGTGCTAACCTATCAGGTGCTGTGCTTAGTGTGCTAACCTGCTTAATGTGCTACCCTATCAGGTGCGGTGTTTAATGTGCTAACCTATTAGGTGTTGTGTTTAATGTGCTAACCAATCAGGTGCTGTGTTTAATGTGCTAACATATCAGGTATTGTGCTTAATGTTCTAACCTATCAGGTGCGGTGCTTAATGTGCTAACCTGTCAGGTGCTGTATTTAATGTGCTAACCCATCAGGTGCTGTGCTTAATGTGCTAACCCATCAGGTGCTGTGTTTAATGTGCTAACCTATCAGGTGCTGCGTTTAATGTGCTAACCTATCAGGTGTTGTGCTGAATGTGCTAACTTATCAGGTGCTGTTCTAAATGTGCTAACCGATCAGGTGCTGTGCTTAATTTTCTAACCTACCATGTGCTGTGCTTAATGTGCTAACATATCAGGGGTGGTGTTTAATGTGCTAACCTATCAGGTGCTGTGTTTAATGTGCTAACATATCAGGTGCTGTGTTTAATGTGCTAACATGTTAGGTGCTGTGTTTAATGTGCTAACCTGGTTAATGTGCCAACCTATCAGGTGTTGTGCTTAATGTGCTAACCTATCAGGTGCTGTGCTTAATGTGCTAACCTGGTTAATGCGCTAACCTATCAGGTGTTTTGCTTAATGTGATAACCTTTCAGGTGCTGTGTGTGTATATGTGCTAACATATCAGGTGCTGTGTTTAATGTGCTAACCTATCAGCTGCTGTGTTTAATGTGCTAACATATTAAGTGCTGTGTTTAATGTGCTAACCTATCAAGTGCTGTGCTTAATGTGCTAACCTATCAGGTGCTGTGCTTAATGTGCTAACATATTAGGTGCTGTGTTTAATGTGCTAACCTATCAGGGGCCGTGTTTAATGTGCTATCCTATCAGGTGCTGTGTTTAATGTGCTAACATATCAGGTATTGTGCTTAATGTTCTAACCTATCAGGTGCGGTGCTTAATGTGCTAACCTGTCAGGTGCTGTATTTAATGTGCTAACCCATCAGGTGCTGTGCTTAATGTGCTAACCCATCAGGTGCTGTGTTTAATGTGCTAACCTATCAGGTGCTGCGTTTAATGTGCTAACCTATCAGGTGTTGTGCTGAATGTGCTAACCTATCAGGTGTTGTGCTGAATGTGCTAACCTATCAGGTGCTGTGTTTAATGTGCTAACCTATCAGGTGCTGTGCTTAATGTGATAACCTACCAGGTGCTGTGTTTAATGTGCTAACCTATCAGGTGCTGTGTTTAATGTGCTAACCTATAAGGTGTTGTGCTTAATGTCCTAACCTATCAGGTGCTGTGTTTACTGTCCTAACCTATCAGGGGCTGTGTTTAATGTGCTAACCTATCAGGTGCTGTGTTTAATGTGCTAACCTATCAGGTGCTGTGCTTAATGTGCTAACCTGCTTAATGTGCTACCCTATCAGCTGCTGTGTTTAATGTGATAACCTATCAGCTGCTGTGCTTAATGTGCTAACCTATCAGGTGCTGTGTTTAATGTGCTAACCTATCAGGTGCTGTGCTTAATGTGATAATCTATCAGCTGCTGTGCTTAATGTGCTAACCTATCAAGTGCTGTGTGTAATGTGCTAACATATCAGGTGCTGTGTTTAATGCGTTAACCTATCAGGTATTGTGTTTAATGTGCTAACCTATCAGGTGCTGTTTAATGTGCTAACGTGTTAGGTGCTGTGTTTAATGTGCTAACCTATCAGGTGCTCTGCTTGATGTGCTATCATATCAGGTGTTGTGTTTAATGTACTAACCTATCAGGTGCTGTGTTTAATGTGCTAACCTATCAGGTGCTGTGTTTAATGTGCTAACCTTTCAGGTGCTGTGCTTAATGTGCTAACCTGGTTAATGTGCTAACCTATCAGGTGTTGTGGTTAATGTGCTAACCTATCAGGTGCTGTGCTTAATGTGCTAACCTATCAGGTGATGTGCTTAATGTGCTAACCTATCAGGTGTTGTGCTTAATGTGCTAACCTATCAGGTGCGGCGCATAATGTGATAACTTATCAGGTGCTGTTCTTAATGTGCTAACCGATCAGGTGCTGTGCTTAATTTTCTAACCTACCATGTGCTGTGCTTAATGTGCTAACATATCAGGGGTGGTGTTTAATGTGCTAACATGTTAGGTGCTGTGTTTAATGTGCTAACCTGGTTAATGTGCCAACCTATCAGGTGTTGTACTTAATGTGCTAACCTATCAGGTGCTGTGCTTAATGTGCTAACCTGGTTAATGTGCTAACCTATCAGGTGTTTTGCTTAAAGTGATAACCTTTCAGGTGCTGTGTTTAGTGTGCTAACCTATCAGGTGTTGTGTTTAATGTGCTAACCTATCAGGTGCTGTGTGTGTATATGTGCTAACATATCAGGTGCTGTGTTTAATGTGCTAACCTGGTTAATGTGCCAACCTATCAGGTGTTGTACTTAATGTGCTAACCTATCAGGTGCTGTGCTTAATGTGCTAACCTGGTTAATGTGCTAACCTATCAGGTGTTTTGCTTAATGTGATAACCTTTCAGGTGCTGTGTTTAGTGTGCTAACCTATCAGGTGTTGTGTTTAATGTGCTAACCTATCAGGTGCTGTGTGTGTATATGTGCTAACATATCAGGTGCTGTGTTTAATGTGCTAACCTATCAGGTGCTGTGTTTAATGTGCTAACATATTAAGTGGTGTGTTTAATGTGCTAACCTATCAGGTGCTGTGCTTAATGTGCTAACCTATCAGGTGCTGTGCTTAATGTGCTAACATATTAGGTGCTGTGTTTAATGTGCTAACCTATCAGGGGCCGTGTTTAATGTGCTAACATATTAGGTGCTGTGCTTAATGTGCTAACCTGCGTAATGTGCCAACCTATCAGGTGCTGTGATTAATATACTAACCTATCAGGTGCTGTGCTTAATGTGCTAACCTATCAGGTGCTGTGTTTAATATGCTAACCTATCAGGTGCTGTGCTCAATGTGATAACCTATCATGTGCCGTCTTTAATGTGATAACCTACCAGGTGCTGTGTTTAATGTGCTAACCTATCAGGTGGTGTGCTTAATGTGTTAACCTGCTTAATGTGCTAACATATCCGGTGCTGTGTTTAATGTGCTAACCTATCAGGCGCTGTGCTTAATGTGATAACCTACCAGGTGCTGTGTTTAATGTTCTAACCTATCAGGTGCTGTGTTTAATGTGCTAACCTATCAGGTGTTGTGCTTAATGTCCTAACCTATCAGGTGCTGTGTTTACTGTCCTAATCTATCAGGGGCTGTGTTTAATGTGCTAACCTATCAGGGGCTGTGTTTAATGTGCTAACCTATCAGGTGCTGTGTTTAATGTGCTAACCTATCAGGTGCTGTGCTTAATGTGCTAACCTGCTTAATGTGCTACCCTATCAGGTGCGGTGTTTAATGTACTAACCTATCAGGTGTTGTGTTTAATGTGCTAACCTATCAGGTGCTGTGTTTAATGTGCTAACATATCAGGTGTTGTGCTTAATGTTCTAACCTATCAGGTGCGGTGCTTAATGTGCTAACCTATCAGTTGCTGTGTTTAATGTGCTAGCATATTAAGTGCTGTGTTTAATGTGCTAACCAGTCAGGTGCTGTATTTAATGTGCTAACCCATCAGGTGCTGTGCTTAATGTGCTAACCCATCAGGTGCTGTGTTTAATGTGCTAACATATTAAGTGCTGTGTTTAATGTGCTAACCTATCAGGTGCTGTGCTTAATGTGCTAACCTATCAGGTGCTGTGCTTAATGTGCTAACATATTAGGTGCTGTGTTTAATGTGCTAACCTATCAGGGGTGGTGTTTAATGTGCTAACCTATCAGGCGCTGTGTTTAATGTGCTAACATGTTAGGTGCTGTGTTTAATATGCTAACCTGGTTAATGTGCCAACCTATCAGGTGTTGTGCTTAATGTGCTAACCTATCAGGTGCTGTGCTTAATGTGCTAACCTGGTTAATGTGCTAACCTATCAGGTGTTTTGCTTAATGTGATAACTTTTCAAGTGCTGTGTTTAGTGTGCTAACCTATCAGGTGTTGTGTTTAATGTGCTAACCTATCAAGTGCTGTGTGTGTATTTGTGCTAACATATCAGGTGCTGTGTTTAATGTGCTAACCTATCAGGTGCTGTGGTTAATGTGCTAACATATTAAGTGATGTGTTTAATGTGCTAACCTATCAGGTGCTGTGCTTAATGTGCTAACCTATCAGGTGCTGTGCTTAATGTGCTAACGTATTAGGTGCTGTGTTTAATGTGCTAACCTATCAAGGGCCGTGTTTAATGTGCTAACCTATCAGGTGCTGTGCTTAATGTGCTAACCTGCGTAATGTGCCAACCTATCAGGTGTTGTGCTTAATGTGCTAACCTGCGTAATGTGCTAACCTATCAGGTGTTGTGTTTAATGTGCTAACATATCAGGTGCTGTGTGTAATGTGCTAACCTATCAGGTGCTGTGCTTAATGTGCTAACCTATCAGGTGCTGTGTTTAATGTGCTAACATATTAAGTGGTGTGTTTAATGTGCTAACCTATCAGGTGCTGTGCTTAATGTGCTAACCTATCAGGTGCTGTGCTTAATGTGCTAACATATTAGGTGCTGTGTTTAATGTGCTAACCTATCAGGGGCCGTGTTTAATGTGCTAACATATTAGGTGCTGTGCTTAATGTGCTAACCTGCGTAATGTGCCAACCTATCAGGTGCTGTGATTAATATACTAACCTATCAGGTGCTGTGCTTAATGTGCTAACCTATCAGGTGCTGTGTTTAATATGCTAACCTATCAGGTGCTGTGCTCAATGTGATAACCTATCATGTGCCGTCTTTAATGTGATAACCTACCAGGTGCTGTGTTTAATGTGCTAACCTATCAGGTGGTGTGCTTAATGTGTTAACCTGCTTAATGTGCTAACATATCCGGTGCTGTGTTTAATGTGCTAACCTATCAGGCGCTGTGCTTAATGTGATAACCTACCAGGTGCTGTGTTTAATGTTCTAACCTATCAGGTGCTGTGTTTAATGTGCTAACCTATCAGGTGTTGTGCTTAATGTCCTAACCTATCAGGTGCTGTGTTTACTGTCCTAATCTATCAGGGGCTGTGTTTAATGTGCTAACCTATCAGGGGCTGTGTTTAATGTGCTAACCTATCAGGTGCTGTGTTTAATGTGCTAACCTATCAGGTGCTGTGCTTAATGTGCTAACCTGCTTAATGTGCTACCCTATCAGGTGCGGTGTTTAATGTACTAACCTATCAGGTGTTGTGTTTAATGTGCTAACCTATCAGGTGCTGTGTTTAATGTGCTAACATATCAGGTGTTGTGCTTAATGTTCTAACCTATCAGGTGCGGTGCTTAATGTGCTAACCTATCAGTTGCTGTGTTTAATGTGCTAGCATATTAAGTGCTGTGTTTAATGTGCTAACCAGTCAGGTGCTGTATTTAATGTGCTAACCCATCAGGTGCTGTGCTTAATGTGCTAACCCATCAGGTGCTGTGTTTAATGTGCTAACATATTAAGTGCTGTGTTTAATGTGCTAACCTATCAGGTGCTGTGCTTAATGTGCTAACCTATCAGGTGCTGTGCTTAATGTGCTAACATATTAGGTGCTGTGTTTAATGTGCTAACCTATCAGGGGTGGTGTTTAATGTGCTAACCTATCAGGCGCTGTGTTTAATGTGCTAACATGTTAGGTGCTGTGTTTAATATGCTAACCTGGTTAATGTGCCAACCTATCAGGTGTTGTGCTTAATGTGCTAACCTATCAGGTGCTGTGCTTAATGTGCTAACCTGGTTAATGTGCTAACCTATCAGGTGTTTTGCTTAATGTGATAACTTTTCAAGTGCTGTGTTTAGTGTGCTAACCTATCAGGTGTTGTGTTTAATGTGCTAACCTATCAAGTGCTGTGTGTGTATTTGTGCTAACATATCAGGTGCTGTGTTTAATGTGCTAACCTATCAGGTGCTGTGGTTAATGTGCTAACATATTAAGTGATGTGTTTAATGTGCTAACCTATCAGGTGCTGTGCTTAATGTGCTAACCTATCAGGTGCTGTGCTTAATGTGCTAACGTATTAGGTGCTGTGTTTAATGTGCTAACCTATCAAGGGCCGTGTTTAATGTGCTAACCTATCAGGTGCTGTGCTTAATGTGCTAACCTGCGTAATGTGCCAACCTATCAGGTGTTGTGCTTAATGTGCTAACCTGCGTAATGTGCTAACCTATCAGGTGTTGTGTTTAATGTGCTAACATATCAGGTGCTGTGTGTAATGTGCTAACCTATCAGGTGCTGTGCTTAATGTGCTAACCTATCAGGTGAATGTGTTTAATATGCTAACCTATCAGGTGCTGTGCTCAATGTGATAACCTATCATGTGCCGTGTTTAATGTGATAACCTACCAGGTGCTGTGTTTAATGTGCTAACCTATCAGGTGGTGTGCTTAATGTGTTAACCTGCTTAATGTGCTAACATATCCGGTGCTGTGTTTAATGTTCTAACCTATCAGGCGCTGTGCTTAATGTGATAACCTACCAGGTGCTGTGTTTAATGTGCTAACCTATCAGGTGCTGTGTTTAATGTGCTAACCTATCAGGTATTGTGCTTAATGTCCTAACCTATCAGGTGCTGTGTTTACTGTCCTAACCTATCAGGGGCTGTGTTTAATGTGCTAACCTATCAGGGGCTGTGTTTAATGTGCTAACCTATCAGGTGCTGTGTTTAATGTGCTAACCTATCAGGTGCTGTGCTTAATGTGCTAACCTGCTTAATGTGCTACCCTATCAGGTGCGGTGTTTAATCTGCTAACCTATCAGGTGTTGTGTTTAATGTGCTAACCTATCAGGTGCTGTGTTTAATGTGCTAACATATCAGGTGTTGTGCTTAATGTGCTAACCTATCAGTTGCTGTGTTTAATGTGCTAGCATATTAAGTGCTGTGTTTAATGTGCTAACCTGTCAGGTGCTGTATTTAATGTGCTAACCCATCAGGTGCTGTGCTTAATGTGCTAACCCATCAGGTGCTGTGTTTAATGTGCTAACCTATCAGGTGCTGTGTTTAATGTGCTAACATATCAGGTGCTGCGTTTAATGTGCTAAACTATCAGGTGCTGTGTTTAATGTGCTAACCTATCAGGTGCTGTGTTCAATGTGCTAACCTATCAGGTGTTGTGCTTAATGTGCTAACATATCAGGTGTTGTGTTTAATGTACTAACCTATCAGGTGCTGTGTTCATTGTGCTAACCTATCAGGTGTTGTGCCTAATGTGCTAACATATCAGGTGCTGTGCTTAGTGTGCTAACCTGCTTAATGTGCTAACCTATCCGGTGCTGTGTTTAATGTGCTAACCTATCAGGTGCTGTGCTTAATGTGATAACCTATCAGGTGCTGTGTTTAATGTGCTAACCTATCAGGTGATGTGCTTAATGTGATAACCTATCAGGTGCTGTGTTTAATGTGCTAACCTATCAGGTGCTGTGTTTAATGTGCTAACCTATCAGGTGCTGTGTTTAATGTGCTAACCTATCAGGTGCTGTGTTTAATGTGCTAACCTATCAGGTGCTGTGTGTAATGTGCTAACCTATCAGGTGCGGTGCTTAATGTGATAACCTATCAGGTGCCGTGTTTAATGTGATAACCTACCAGGTGCTGTGTTTAATGTGCTAACCTATCAGCTGCTGTGCTTAATGTTCTAACCCATCAGGTGCTGTGTTTAATGTGCTAACCTATCAGGTGCTGTGCTTAATGTGATAATCTATCAGGTGCTGTGTTTATTGTGCTAACCTATCAGGTGCTGTGTTTAATGTGCTAACATATCAGGTGCTGTGTTTAATGCGTCAACCTATCAGGTATTGTGTTTAATGTGCTAACCTATCAGGTGCTGTGTTTAATGTGCTAACATGTTAGGTGCTGTGTTTAATGTGCTAACCTATCAGGTGCTCTGCTTAATGTGCTAACCTGGTTAATGTGCTAACCTATCAGGTGTTGTGTTTAATGTGCTAACCTATCAAGTGCTGTGTGTGTATATGTGCTAACATATCAGGTGCTGTGTTTAATGTGCTAACCTATCAGGTGCTGTGGTTAATGTGCTAACATATTAAGTGATGTGTTTAATGTGCTAACCTATCAGGTGCTGTGCTTAATGTGCTAACCTATCAGGTGCTGTGCTTAATGTGCTAACGTATTAGGTGCTGTGTTTAATGTGCTAACCTATCAGGGGCCGTGTTTAATGTGCTAACCTATCAGGTGCTGTGCTTAATGTGCTAACCTGCGTAATGTGCCAACCTATCAGGTGTTGTGCTTAATGTGCTAACCTGCGTAATGTGCTAACCTATCAGGTGTTGTGTTTAATGTGCTAACATATCAGGTGCTGTGTGTAATGTGCTAACCTATCAGGTGCTGTGCTTAATGTGCTAACCTATCAGGTGAATGTGTTTAATATGCTAACCTATCAGGTGCTGTGCTCAATGTGATAACCTATCATGTGCCGTGTTTAATGTGATAACCTACCAGGTGCTGTGTTTAATGTGCTAACCTATCAGGTGGTGTGCTTAATGTGTTAACCTGCTTAATGTGCTAACATATCCGGTGCTGTGTTTAATGTTCTAACCTATCAGGCGCTGTGCTTAATGTGATAACCTACCAGGTGCTGTGTTTAATGTGCTAACCTATCAGGTGCTGTGTTTAATGTGCTAACCTATCAGGTATTGTGCTTAATGTCCTAACCTATCAGGTGCTGTGTTTACTGTCCTAACCTATCAGGGGCTGTGTTTAATGTGCTAACCTATCAGGGGCTGTGTTTAATGTGCTAACCTATCAGGTGCTGTGTTTAATGTGCTAACCTATCAGGTGCTGTGCTTAATGTGCTAACCTGCTTAATGTGCTACCCTATCAGGTGCGGTGTTTAATCTGCTAACCTATCAGGTGTTGTGTTTAATGTGCTAACCTATCAGGTGCTGTGTTTAATGTGCTAACATATCAGGTGTTGTGCATAATGTGCTAACCTATCAGTTGCTGTGTTTAATGTGCTAGCATATTAAGTGCTGTGTTTAATGTGCTAACCTGTCAGGTGCTGTATTTAATGTGCTAACCCATCAGGTGCTGTGCTTAATGTGCTAACCCATCAGGTGCTGTGTTTAATGTGCTAACCTATCAGGTGCTGTGTTTAATGTGCTAACATATCAGGTGCTGTGTTTAATGTGCTAAACTATCAGGTGCTGTGTTTAATGTGCTAACCTATCAGGTGCTGTGTTCAATGTGCTAACCTATCAGGTGTTGTGCTTAATGTGCTAACATATCAGGTGTTGTGTTTAATGTACTAACCTATCAGGTGCTGTGTTCATTGTGCTAACCTATCAGGTGTTGTGCCTAATGTGCTAACATATCTGGTGCTGTGCTTAGTGTGCTAACCTGCTTAATGTGCTAACCTATCAGGGGCTGTGTTTAATGTGCTAACCTATCAGGTGCTGTGTTTAATGTGCTAACCTATCAGGTGCTGTGCTTAATGTGCTAACCTGCTTAATGTGCTACCCTATCAGGTGCGGTGTTTAATCTGCTAACCTATCAGGTGTTGTGTTTAATGTGCTAACCTATCAGGTGCTGTGCTTAATGTGATAACCTATCAGGTGCTGTGTTTAATGTGCTAACCTATCAGGTGATGTGCTTAATGTGATAACCTATCAGGTGCTGTGTTTAATGTGCTAACCTATCAGGTGCTGTGTTTAATGTGCTAACCTATCAGGTGCTGTGTTTAATGTGCTAACCTATCAGGTGCTGTGTTTAATGTGCTAACCTATCAGGTGCTGTGCTTAATGTGCTAACCTGCTTAATGTGCTACCCTATCAGGTGCGGTGTTTAATCTGCTAACCTATCAGGTGCTGTGTTTAATGTGCTAAACTATCAGGTGCTGTGTTTAATGTGCTAACCTATCAGGTGCTGTGTTCAATGTGCTAACCTATCAGGTGTTGTGCTTAATGTGCTAACATATCAGGTGTTGTGTTTAATGTACTAACCTATCAGGTGCTGTGTTCATTGTGCTAACCTATCAGGTGTTGTGCCTAATGTGCTAACATATCTGGTGCTGTGCTTAGTGTGCTAACCTGCTTAATGTGCTAACCTATCAGGGGCTGTGTTTAATGTGCTAACCTATCAGGTGCTGTGTTTAATGTGCTAACCTATCAGGTGCTGTGCTTAATGTGCTAACCTGCTTAATGTGCTACCCTATCAGGTGCGGTGTTTAATCTGCTAACCTATCAGGTGTTGTGTTTAATGTGCTAACCTATCAGGTGCTGTGCTTAATGTGATAACCTATCAGGTGCTGTGTTTAATGTGCTAACCTATCAGGTGATGTGCTTAATGTGATAACCTATCAGGTGCTGTGTTTAATGTGCTAACCTATCAGGTGCTGTGTTTAATGTGCTAACCTATCAGGTGCTGTGTTTAATGTGCTAACCTATCAGGTGCTGTGTTTAATGTGCTAACCTATCAGGTGCTGTGTGTAATGTGCTAACCTATCAGGTGCGGTGCTTAATGTGATAACCTACCAGGTGCCGTGTTTAATGTGATAACCTACCAGGTGCTGTGTTTAATGTGCTAACCTATCAGCTGCTGTGCTTAATGTTCTAACCCATCAGGTGCTGTGTTTAATGTGCTAACCTATCATGTGCTGTGCTTAATGTGATAATCTATCAGGTGCTGTGTTTATTGTGCTAACCTATCAGGTGCTGTGTTTAATGTGCTAACATATCAGGTGCTGTGTTTAATGCGTTAACCTATCAGGTATTGTGTTTAATGTGCTAACCTATCAGGTGCTGTGTTTAATGTGCTAACATGTTAGGTGCTGTGTTTAATGTGCTAACCTATCAGGTGCTCTGCTTAATGTGCTAACCTGGTTAATGTGCTAACCTATCAGGTGTTGTGCGTAATGTGCTAACCTATCAGGTGTGGTGCTTAATGTGCTAACCTATCAGGTGTGGTGTTTAATGTGCTGACCTATCAGGTGCTGTGTTTAATGTGCTAATATCAGGTGCTGTGTTTAATGTGCTAAACTATCAGGAGCTGTGTTTAATGTGCTAACCTACCAGGTGCTGTGTTTAATGTGCTAACCTATCAGGTGCTGTGCTTAATGTGCTATCATATCAGGTGTTGTGTTTAATGTACTAACCTATCAGGTGCTGTGTTTAATGTGCTAACCTATGAGGTGCTGTGCTTAATGTGCTAAGCTATCAGGCGTTGTGTTTATTGTGCTAACCTATCAGGTGCTGTGTTTAATGCGTTAACCTATCAGGTATTGTGTTTAATGTGCTAACCTATCAGGTGCTGTGTTTAATGTGCTAACATGTTAGGTGCTGTGTTTAATGTGCTAACCTATCAGGTGCTGTGTTTAATGTGCTAACCTGGTTAATGTGCTAACCTATCAGGTGTTGTGCGAGATGTGCTAACCTATCAGGTGCGGTGCTTAATGTGCTAACCTATCAGGTGTGGTGTTTAATGTGCAGACCTATCAGGTGCTGTGTTTAATGTGCTAATATATCAGGTGCCGTGCTTAATGTGCTATCATATCAGGTGTTGTGTTTAATGTACTAACCTATCAGGTGCTGTGTTTAATGTGCTAACCTATCAGGTGCTGTGCTTAATGTGCTAACCTATCAGGTGCTGTGTTTAATGTGCTAACATATCAGGTGCTGTGTTTAATGCGTTAACCTATCAGGTATTGTGTTTAATGTGCTAACCTATCAGGTGCTGTGTTTAATGTGCTAACATGTTAGGTGCTGTGTTTAATGTGCTAACCTATCAGGTGCTGTGTTTAATGTGCTAACCTGGTTAATGTGCTAACCTATCAGGTGTTGTGCGAAATGTGCTAACCTATCAGGTGCGGTGCTTAATGTGCTAACCTATCAGGTGTGGTGTTTAATGTGCAGACCTATCAGGTGCTGTGTTTAATGTGCTAATATATCAGGTGCTGTGTTTAATGTGCTAAACTATCAGGTGCTGTGTTTAATGTGCTAACCTACCAGGTGCTGTGTTTAATGTGCTAACCTATCAGGTGCTGTGCTTAATGTGCTATCATATCAGGTGTTGTGTTTAATGTGCTAACCTATCAGGTGCTGTGCTTAATGTGCTAACCTATCAGGTGCTGTGTTTAATGTGCTAACATTTCAGGTGCTGTGCTTAATGTGCTAACCTGGTTAATGTGCTAACCTATCAGGTGTTGTGCTTAATGTGCTAACCTATCAGGGGTGGTGTTTAATGTGCTAACCTATCAGGTGCTGTGTTTAATGTGCTAACATATCAGGTGCTGTGTTTAATGTGCTAACCTATCAGGTGCTGTGCTTAATGTGCTAATCTATCAGGTGCTGTGTTTAATGTGATAACCTATCATGTGCTGTGTTAAATGTGCTAACATGTTAGGTGCTGTGTTTAATGTGCTAACCTGGTTAATGTGCCAACCTATCAGGTGTTGTGCTTAATGTGCTAACCTATCAGGTGCTGTGCTTAATGTGCTAACCTGGTTAATGTGCTAACCTATCAGGTGTTGTGCTTAATGTGATAACCTTTCAGGTGCTGTGTTTAGTGTGCTAACCTATCAGGTGTTGTGTTTAATGTGCTAATCTATCAGGTGCTGTGTGTAATGTGCTAACATATCAGGTGCTGTGTTTAATGTGCTAACCTATCAGGTGGTGTGTTTAATGTGCTAACATATTAAGTGCTGTGTTTAATGTGCTAACCTATCAGGTGCTGTGTTTAATGTGCTAACCTATCAGGTGCTGTGCTTAATGTGCTAACGTATTAGGTGCTGTGTTTAATGTGCTAACCTATCAGGGTCCGTGTTTAATGTGCTAACATATCAGGTGCTGTGCTTAATGTGCTAACCTATCAGCTGCTGTGCTTAATGTGCTAACCTATCAGGTGCTGTGTTTAATGTGCTAACCTATCAGGTGCTGTGCTTAATGTGATAATCTATCAGGTGCTGTGTTTAATGTGCTAACCTATCAGGCGTTGTGTTTATTGTGCTAACATGTTAGGTGCTGTGTTTAATGTGCTAACCTATCAGGTGCTCTGCTTAATGTGCTATCATATCAGGTGTTGTGTTTAATGTACTAACCTATCATGTGTTGTGTTTAATGTACTAACCTACCAGGTGCTGTGTTTAATGTGCTAACCTATCAGGTGCTGTGCTTAATGTGCTAACCTATCAGGTGCTGTGTTTAATGTGCTAACCTGGTTAATGTGCTAACCTATCAGGTGTTGTGCTTAATGTGCTAACCTATAAGGGGTGGTGTTTAATGTGCTAACCTATCAGGTGCTGTGTTTAATGTGCTAACATATCAGGTGCTGTGTTTAATGTGCTAACCTATCAGGTGCTGTGCTTAATGTGCTAACCTATCAGGTACTGTGTTTAATGTGATAACCTATCATGTGCTGTGCTTATGTGCTAACCTATCAGGTGCTGTGTTTAATGTGCTAACATGTTAGGTGCTGTGTTTAATGTGCTAACCTGGTTAATGTGCCAACCTATCAGGTGTTGTGCTTAATGTGCTAACCTATCAGGTGCTGTGCTTAATGTGCTAACCTGGTTAATGTGCTAACCAATCAGGTGTTGTGCTTAATGTGATAACCTTTCAGGTGTTGTGTTTAGTGTGCTAACCTATCAGGTGTTGTGTTTAATGTGCTAACCTATCAGGTGCTGTGTGTAATGTGCTAACATATCAGGTGCTGTGTTTAATGTGCTAACCTATCAGGTGCTGTGTTTAATGTGCTAACATATTAAGTGCTGTGTTTAATGTGCTAACCTATCAGGTGCTGTGCTTAATGTGCTAACCTATCAGGTGCTGTGCTTAATGTTCTAACGTATTAGGTGCTGTGTTTAATGTGCTAACCTATCAGGGTCCGTGTTTAATGTGCTAACCTATCAGGTGCTGTGCTTAATGTGCTAACCTATCAGCTGCTGTGCTTAATGTGCTAACCTATCAGGTGCTGTGTTTAATGTGCTAACCTATCAGGTGCTGGGCTTAATGTGATAATCTATCAGGTGCTGTGTTTAATGTGCTAACCTATCTGGCGTTGTGTTTATTGTGCTAACCTATCAGGTGCTGTGTTTAATGTGCTAACATATCAGGTGCTGTGTTTAATGCGTTAACCTATCAGGTATTGTGTTTAATGTGCTAACCTATCAGGTGCTGTGTTTAATGTGCTAACATGTTAGGTGCTATGTTTAATGTGCTAACCTATCAGGTGCTCTGCTTAATGTGCTATCATATCAGGTGTTGTGTTTAATGTACTAACCTATCAGGTGCTGTGTTTAATGTGCTAACCTATCAGGTGCTGTGCTTAATGTGCTAACCTATCAGGTGCTGTGTTTAATGTGCTAACATTTCAGGTGCTGTGCTTAATGTGCTAACCTGGTTAATGTGCTAACCTATCAGGTGTTGTGCTTAATGTGCTAACCTATCAGGTGTGGCGCTTAATGTGATAACTTATCAGGTGCTGTGTTTAATGTGCTAACCTATCAGGTGCTGTGGTTAATGTGGTAACCTATCAGGTGCTGTGCTTCATGTGCTAACCTATCAGGTGCTGTGCTTAATTTTCTAACCTATCATGTGCTGTGCTTAATGTGCTAACTTATCAGGGGTGGTGTTTAATGCGCTAACCTATCAGGTGCTGTGTTTAATGTGCTAACATATCAGGTGCTGTGTTTAATGTGCTAACCTATCAGGTGCTGTGCTTAATGTGCTAACCTATCAGGTGCTGTGTTTAATGTGATAACCTATCATGTGCTGTGCTTATGTGCTAACCTATCAGGTGCTGTGTTTAATGTGCTAACATGTTAGGTGCTGTGTTTAATGTGCTAACCTGGCTAATGTGCCAACCTAGTAGGTGTTGTGCTTAATGTGCTAACCTATCAGGTGCTGTGCTTAATGTGCTACCCTGGTTAATGTGCTAACCTATCAGGTGTTTTGATTAATGTGATAACCTTTCAGGTGCTGTGTTTAGTGTGCTAACCTATCAGGTGTTGTGTTTAATGTGCTAACCTATCAGGTGCTGTGTGTAATGTGCTAACATATCAGGTGCTGTGTTTAATGTGCTAACCTATCAGGTGCTGTGTTTAATGTGCTAACATATTAAGTGCTGTGTTTAATGTGCTAACCTATCAGGTGCTGTGCATAATGTGCTAACCTATCAGGTGCTGTGCTTAATGTGCTAACATATTAGGTGCTGTGTTTAATGTGCTAACCTATCAGGGGCCGTGTTTAATGTGCTAACCTATCAGGTGCTGTGCTTAATGTGCTAACCTGCGTAATGTGCCAACCTATCAGGTGCTGTGATTAATATGCTAACCTATCAGGTGCTGTGTTTAATGTACTAACCTATCAGGTGCCGTGTTTAATGTGCTAACCTATCAGGTGCTGTGCTTAATGTGCTAACCTATCAGGTGCTGTGTTTAATGTGCTAACATTTCATGTGCTGTGCTTAATGTGCTAACCTGGTTAATGTGCTAACCTATCAGGTGTTGTGCTTAATGTGCTAACCTATCAGGTGTGGCGCTTAATGTGATAACTTATCAGGTGCTGTGTTTAATGTGCTAACCTATCAGGTGCTGTGCTTAATGTGCTACCCTATCAGGTGCTGTGCTTCATGTGCTAACCTATCAGGTGCTGTGCTTAATTTTCTAACCTATCATGTGCTGTGCTTAATGTGCTAACTTATCAGGGGTGGTGTTTAATGCGCTAACCTATCAGGTGCTGTGTTTGATGTGCTAACATATCAGGTGCTGTGTTTAATGTGCTAACCTATCCGGTGCTGTGCTTAATGTGCTAACCTATCAGGTGCTGTGTTTAATGTGATAACCTATCATGTGCTGTGCTTATGTGCTAACCTATCAGGTGCTGTGTTTAATGTGCTAACATGTTAGGTGCTGTGTTTAATGTGCTAACCTGGCTAATGTGCCAACCTAGTAGGTGTTGTGCTTAATGTGCTAACCTATCAGGTGCTGTGTTTAATGCGCTAACCTATCAGGTGCTGTGTTTAATGTGCTAACATATCAGGTGCTGTGTTTAATGTGCTAACCTATCAGGTGCTGTGCTTAATGTGCTAACCTATCAGGTGCTGTGTTTAATGTGATAACCTATCATGTGCTGTGCTTATGTGCTAACCTATCAGGTGCTGTGTTTAATGTGCTAACATGTTAGGTGCTGTGTTTAATGTGCTAACCTGGCTAATGTGCCAACCTAGTAGGTGTTGTGCTTAATGTGCTAACCTATCAGGTGCTGTGCTTAATGTGCTACCCTGGTTAATGTGCTAACCTATCAGGTGTTTTGATTAATGTGATAACCTTTCAGGTGCTGTGTTTAGTGTGCTAACCTATCAGGTGTTGTGTTTAATGTGCTAACCTATCAGGTGCTGTGTGTAATGTGCTAACATATCAGGTGCTGTGTTTAATGTGCTAACCTATCAGGTGCTGTGTTTAATGTGCTAACATATTAAGTGCTGTGTTTAATGTGCTAACCTATCAGGTGCTGTGCATAATGTGCTAACCTATCAGGTGCTGTGCTTAATGTGCTAACATATTAGGTGCTGTGTTTAATGTGCTAACCTATCAGGGGCCGTGTTTAATGTGCTAACCTATCAGGTGCTGTGCTTAATGTGCTAACCTGCGTAATGTGCCAACCTATCAGGTGCTGTGATTAATATGCTAACCTATCAGGTGCTGTGTTTAATGTACTAACCTATCAGGTGCCGTGTTTAATGTGCTAACCTATCAGGTGCTGTGCTTAATGTGCTAACCTATCAGGTGCTGTGTTTAATGTGCTAACATTGCATGTGCTGTGCTTAATGTGCTAACCTGGTTAATGTGCTAACCTATCAGGTGTTGTGCTTAATGTGCTAACCTATCAGGTGTGGCGCTTAATGTGATAACTTATCAGGTGCTGTGTTTAATGTGCTAACCTATCAGGTGCTGTGCTTAATGTGCTACCCTATCAGGTGCTGTGCTTCATGTGCTAACCTATCAGGTGCTGTGCTTAATTTTCTAACCTATCATGTGCTGTGCTTAATGTGCTAACTTATCAGGGGTGGTGTTTAATGCGCTAACCTATCAGGTGCTGTGTTTGATGTGCTAACATATCAGGTGCTGTGTTTAATGTGCTAACCTATCCGGTGCTGTGCTTAATGTGCTAACCTATCAGGTGCTGTGTTTAATGTGATAACCTATCATGTGCTGTGCTTATGTGCTAACCTATCAGGTGCTGTGTTTAATGTGCTAACATGTTAGGTGCTGTGTTTAATGTGCTAACCTGGCTAATGTGCCAACCTAGTAGGTGTTGTGCTTAATGTGCTAACCTATCAGGTGCTGTGCTTAATGTGCTACCCTGGTTAATGTGCTAACCTATCAGGTGTCTTGATTAATGTGATAACCTTTCAGGTGCTGTGTTTAGTGTGCTAACCTATCAGGTGTTGTGTTTAATGTGCTAACCTATCAGGTGCTCTGCTTAATGTGCTATCATATCAGGTGTTGTGTTTAATGTACTAACCTATCATGTGTTGTGTTTAATGTACTAACCTATCAGGTGCTGTGTTTAATGTGCTAACCTATCAGGTGCTGTGCTTAATGTGCTAACCTATCAGGTGCTGTGTTTAATGTGCTAACCTGGTTAATGTGCTAGCCTATCAGGTGTTGTGCTTAATGTGCTAACCTATACGGGGTGGTGTTTAATGTGCTAACCTATCAGGTGCTGTGTTTAATGTGCTAACATATCAGGTGCTGTGTTTAATGTGCTAACCTATCAGGTGCTGTGCTTAATGTGCTAACCTATCAGGTACTGTGTTTAATGTGATAACCTATCATGTGCTGTGCTTATGTGCTAACCTATCAGGTGCTATGTTTAATGTGCTAACATGTTAGGTGCTGTGTTTAATGTGCTAACCTGGTTAATGTGCCAACCTATCAGGTGTTGTGCTTAATGTGCTAACCTATCAGGTGCTGTGCTTAATGTGCTAACCTGGTTAATGTGCTAACCAATCAGGTGTTGTGCTTAATGTGATAACCTTTCAGGTGTTGTGTTTAGTGTGCTAACCTATCAGGTGTTGTGTTTAATGTGCTAACCTATCAGGTGCTATGTGTAATGTGCTAACATATCAGGTGCTGTGCTTAATGTGCTAACCTATCAGCTGCTGTGCTTAATGTGCTAACCTATCAGGTGCTGTGTTTAATGTGCTAACCTATCAGGTGCTGTGCTTAATGTGATAATCTATCAGGTGCTGTGTTTAATGTGCTAACCTATCAGGCGTTGTGTTTATTGTGCTAACCTATCAGGTGCTGTGTTTAATGTGCTAACATATCAGGTGCTGTGTTTAATGCGTTAACCTATCAGGTATTGTGTTTAATGTGCTAACCTATCAGGTGCTGTGTTTAATGTGCTGACATGTTAGGTGCTATGTTTAATGTGCTAACCTATCAGGTGCTCTGCTTAATGTGCTATCATATCAGGTGTTGTGTTTAATGTACTAACCTATCAGGTGCTGTGTTTAATGTGCTAACCTATCAGGTGCTGTGCTTAATGTGCTAACCTATCAGGTGCTGTGTTTAATGTGCTAACATTTCAGGTGCTGTGCTTAATGTGCTAACCTGGTTAATGTGCTAACCTATCAGGTGTTGTGCTTAATGTGCTAACCTATCAGGTGTGGCGCTTAATGTGATAACTTATCAGGTGCTGTGTTTAATGTGCTAACCTATCAGGTGCTGTGCTTAATGTGCTAACCTATCAGGTGCTGTGCTTCATGTGCTAACCTATCAGGTGCTGTGCTTAATTTTCTAACCTATCATGTGCTGTGCTTAATGTGCTAACTTATCAGGGGTGGTCTTTAATGCGCTAACCTATCAGGTGCTGTGTTTAATGTGCTAACATATCAGGTGCTGTGTTTAATGTGCTAACCTATCATGTGCTGTGCTTATGTGCTAACCTATCAGGTGCTGTGTTTAATGTGCTAACATGTTAGGTGCTGTGTTTAATGTGCTAACCTGGCTAATGTGCCAACCTAGTAGGTGTTGTGCTTAATGTGCTAACCTAACAGGTGCTGTGCTTAATGTGCTACCCTGGTTAATGTGCTAACCTATCAGGTGTTTTGATTAATGTGATAACCTTTCAGGTGCTGTGTTTAGTGTGCTAACCTATCAGGTGTTGTGTTTAATGTGCTAACCTATCAGGTGCTGTGTGTAATGTGCTAACATATCAGGTGCTGTGTTTAATGTGCTAACCTATCAGGTGCTGTGTTTAATGTGCTAACATATTAAGTGCTGTGTTTAATGTGCTAACCTATCAGGTGCTGTGCATAATGTGCTAACCTATCAGGTGCTGTGCTTAATGTGCTAACATATTAGGTGCTGTGTTTAATGTGCTAACCTATCAGGGGCCGTGTTTAATGTGCTAACCTATCAGGTGCTGTGCTTAATGTGCTAACCTGCGTAATGTGCCAACCTATCAGGTGCTGTGATTAATATGCTAACCTATCAGGTGCTGTGTTTAATGTACTAACCTATCAGGTGCTGTGTTTAATGTGCTAACCTATCAGGTGCTGTGCTTAATGTGCTAACCTATCAGGTGCTGTGTTTAATGTGCTAACATTTCATGTGCTGTGCTTAATGTGCTAACCTGGTTAATGTGCTAACCTATCAGGTGTTGTGCTTAATGTGCTAACCTATCAGGTGTGGCGCTTAATGTGATAACTTATCAGGTGCTGTGTTTAATGTGCTAACCTATCAGGTGCTGTGCTTAATGTGCTACCCTATCAGGTGCTGTGCTTCATGTGCTAACCTATCAGGTGCTGTGCTTAATTTTCTAACCTATCATGTGCTGTGCTTAATGTGCTAACTTATCAGGGGTGGTGTTTAATGCGCTAACCTATCAGGTGCTGTGTTTGATGTGCTAACATATCAGGTGCTGTGTTTAATGTGCTAACCTATCCGGTGCTGTGCTTAATGTGCTAACCTATCAGGTGCTGTGTTTAATGTGATAACCTATCATGTGCTGTGCTTATGTGCTAACCTATCAGGTGCTGTGTTTAATGTGCTAACATGTTAGGTGCTGTGTTTAATGTGCTAACCTGGCTAATGTGCCAATCTAGTAGGTGTTGTGCTTAATGTGCTAACCTATCAGGTGCTGTGCTTAATGTGCTACCCTGGTTAATGTGCTAACCTATCAGGTGTCTTGATTAATGTGATAACCTTTCAGGTGCTGTGTTTAGTGTGCTAACCTATCAGGTGTTGTGTTTAATGTGCTAACCTATCAGGTGCTGTGTGTAATGTGCTAACATATCAGGTGCTGTGTTTAATGTGCTAACCTATCAGGTGCTGTGTTTAATGTGCTAACATATTAAGTGCTGTGTTTAATGTGCTAACCTATCAGGTGCTGTGCTTAATGTGCTAACCTATCAGGTGCTGTGCTTAATGTGCTAACATATTAGGTGCTGTGTTTAATGTGCTAACCTATCAGGGGCCGTGTTTAATGTGCTAACCTATCAGGTGCTGTGCTTAATGTGCTAACCTGCGTAATGTGCCAACCTATCAGGTGCTGTGATTAATATGCTAACCTATCAGGTGCTGTGCTTAATGTGCTAACCTATCAGGTGCTGTGTTTAATATGCTAACCTATCAGGTGCTGTGCTCAATGTGATAACCTATCATGTGCCGTGTTTAATGTGATAACCTACCAGGTGCTGTGTTTAATGTGCTAACCTATCAGGTGCTGTGCTTAATGTGTTAACCTGCTTAATGTGCTAACATATCCGGTGCTGTGTTTAATGTGCTAACCTATCAGGCGCTGTGCTTAATGTGATAACCTACCAGGTGCTGTGTTTAATGTGCTAACCTATCAGGTGCTGTTTTTAATGTGCTAACCTATCAGGTGGTGTGCTTAATGTTCTAACCTATCAGGTGCTGTGTTTAATGTGCTAACCTATCAGGTGCTGTGCTTAATGTGCTAACCTGCTTAATGTGCTAGCCTATCAGGTGCGGTGTTTAATGTGCTAACCTATCAGGTGTTGTGTTTAATGTGCTAACCTATCAGGTGCTGTGTTTAATGTGCTAACATATCAGGTGTTGTGCTTAATGTTCTAACCTATCAGGTGCGGTGCTTAATGTGCTACCCTATCAGTTGCTGTGTTTAATGTACTAGCATATTAAGTGTTTTGTTTAATGTGCTAACATGTCAGGTGCTGTATTTAATGTGCTAACCCATCAGGTGCTGTGCTTAATGTGCTAACCCATCAGGTGTTGTGTTTAATGTGCTAACCTATCAGGTGCTGTGTTTAATGTGCTAACCTATCAGGTGTTGTGCTGAATGTCCTAACCTATCAGGTGTTGTGCTGAATGTGCTAACCTATCAGGTGCTGTGTTTAATGTGCTAACCTATCAGGTGCTGTGCTTAATGTGATAACCTACCAGGTGCTGTGTTTAATGTGCTAACCTATCAGGTGCTGTGTTTAATGTGCTAACCTATAAGGTGTTGTGCTTAATGTCCTAACCTATCAGGTGCTGTGTTTACTGTCCTAACCTATCAGGGGCTGTGTTTAATGTGCTAACCTATCAGGGGCTGTGTTTAATGTGCTAACCTATCAGGTGCTGTGTTTAATGTGCTAACCTATCAGGTGCTGTGCTTAATGTGCTAACCTGCTTAATGTGCTACCCTATCAGGTGCGGTGTTTAATGTGCTAACCTATCAGGTGTTGTGTTTAATGTGCTAACCTATCAGGTGCTGTGTTTAATGTGCTAACCTATAAGGTGTTGTGTTTAATGTCCTAACCTATCAGGGGCTGTGTTTAATGTGCTAACCTATCAGGTGCTGTGTTTAATGTGCTAACATATTAAGTGCTGTGTTTAATGTGCTAACCTATCAGGTGCTGTGCTTAATGTGCTAACCTATCAGGTGCTGTGCTTAATGTGCTAACATATTAGGTGCTGTGTTTAATGTGCTAACCTATCAGGGGCCGTGTTTAATGTGCTAACCTATCAGGTGCTGTGCTTAATGTGCTAACATATTAAGTGCTGTGTTTAATGTGCTAACCTATCAGGTGCTGTGCTTAATGTGCTAACCTATCAGGTGCTGTGCTTAATGTGCTAACATATTAGGTGCTGTGTTTAATGTGCTAACCTATCAGGGGCCGTGTTTAATGTGCTAACCTATCAGGTGCTGTGCTTAATGTGCTAACCTGCGTAATGTGCCAACCTAACAGGTGCTGTGATTAATATGCTAACCTATCAGGTGCTGTGTTTAATGTACTAACCTATCAGGTGCTGTGTTTAATGTGCTAACCTATCAGGTGCTGTGCTTAATGTGCTAACCTATCAGGTGCTGTGTTTAATGTGCTAACATTTCAGGTGCTGTGCTTAATGTGCTAACCTGGTTAATGTGCTAACCTATCAGGTGTTGTGCTTAATGTGCTAACCTATCAGGTGTGGCGCTTAATGTGATAACTTATCAGGTGCTGTGTTTAATGTGCTAACCTATCAGGTGCTGTGCTTAATGTGCTAACCTATCAGGTGCTGTGCTTCATGTGCTAACCTATCAGGTGCTGTGCTTAATTTTCTAACCTATCATGTGCTGTGCTTAATGTGCTAACTTATCAGGGGTGGTGTTTAATGCGCTAACCTATCAGGTGCTGTGTTTAATGTGCTAACATATCAGGTGGTGTGTTTAATGTGCTAACCTATCAGGTGCTGTGCTTAATGTGCTAACCTATCAGGTGCTGTCTTTAATGTGATAACCTATCATGTGCTGTGCTTATGTGCTAACCTATCAGGTGCGGTGCTTAATGTGCTACCCTATCAGTTGCTGTGTTTAATGTACTAGCATATTAAGTGTTTTGTTTAATGTGCTAACATGTCAGGTGCTGTATTTAATGTGCTAACCCATCAGGTGCTGTGCTTAATGTGCTAACCCATCAGGTGTTGTGTTTAATGTGCTAACCTATCAGGTGCTGTGTTTAATGTGCTAACCTATCAGGTGTTGTGCTGAATGTCCTAACCTATCAGGTGTTGTGCTGAATGTGCTAACCTATCAGGTGCTGTGTTTAATGTGCTAACCTATCAGGTGCTGTGCTTAATGTGATAACCTACCAGGTGCTGTGTTTAATGTGCTAACCTATCAGGTGCTGTGTTTAATGTGCTAACCTATAAGGTGTTGTGCTTAATGTCCTAACCTATCAGGTGCTGTGTTTACTGTCCTAACCTATCAGGGGCTGTGTTTAATGTGCTAACCTATCAGGGGCTGTGTTTAATGTGCTAACCTATCAGGTGCTGTGTTTAATGTGCTAACCTATCAGGTGCTGTGCTTAATGTGCTAACCTGCTTAATGTGCTACCCTATCAGGTGCGGTGTTTAATGTGCTAACCTATCAGGTGTTGTGTTTAATGTGCTAACCTATCAGGTGCTGTGTTTAATGTGCTAACCTATAAGGTGTTGTGTTTAATGTCCTAACCTATCAGGGGCTGTGTTTAATGTGCTAACCTATCAGGTGCTGTGTTTAATGTGCTAACATATTAAGTGCTGTGTTTAATGTGCTAACCTATCAGGTGCTGTGCTTAATGTGCTAACCTATCAGGTGCTGTGCTTAATGTGCTAACATATTAGGTGCTGTGTTTAATGTGCTAACCTATCAGGGGCCGTGTTTAATGTGCTAACCTATCAGGTGCTGTGCTTAATGTGCTAACATATTAAGTGCTGTGTTTAATGTGCTAACCTATCAGGTGCTGTGCTTAATGTGCTAACCTATCAGGTGCTGTGCTTAATGTGCTAACATATTAGGTGCTGTGTTTAATGTGCTAACCTATCAGGGGCCGTGTTTAATGTGCTAACCTATCAGGTGCTGTGCTTAATGTGCTAACCTGCGTAATGTGCCAACCTAACAGGTGCTGTGATTAATATGCTAACCTATCAGGTGCTGTGTTTAATGTACTAACCTATCAGGTGCTGTGTTTAATGTGCTAACCTATCAGGTGCTGTGCTTAATGTGCTAACCTATCAGGTGCTGTGTTTAATGTGCTAACATTTCAGGTGCTGTGCTTAATGTGCTAACCTGGTTAATGTGCTAACCTATCAGGTGTTGTGCTTAATGTGCTAACCTATCAGGTGTGGCGCTTAATGTGATAACTTATCAGGTGCTGTGTTTAATGTGCTAACCTATCAGGTGCTGTGCTTAATGTGCTAACCTATCAGGTGCTGTGCTTCATGTGCTAACCTATCAGGTGCTGTGCTTAATTTTCTAACCTATCATGTGCTGTGCTTAATGTGCTAACTTATCAGGGGTGGTGTTTAATGCGCTAACCTATCAGGTGCTGTGTTTAATGTGCTAACATATCAGGTGGTGTGTTTAATGTGCTAACCTATCAGGTGCTGTGCTTAATGTGCTAACCTATCAGGTGCTGTCTTTAATGTGATAACCTATCATGTGCTGTGCTTATGTGCTAACCTATCAGGTGCTGTGTTTAATGTGCTAACATGTTAGGTGCTGTGTTTAATGTGCTAACCTGGCTAATGTGCCAACCTAGTAGGTGTTGTGCTTAATGTGCTAACCTATCAGGTGCTGTGCTTAATGTGCTAACATATCAGGTGTTGTGCTTAATGTTCTAACCTATCAGGTGCGGTGCTTAATGTGCTACCCTATCAGTTGCTGTGTTTAATGTGCTAGCATATTAAGTGTTTTGTTTAATGTGCTAACATGTCAGGTGCTGTATTTAATGTGCTAACCCATCAGGTGCTGTGCTTAATGTGCTAACCCATCAGGTGTTGTGTTTAATGTGCTAACCTATCAGGTGCTGTGTTTAATGTGCTAACCTATCAGGTGTTGTGCTGAATGTCCTAACCTATCAGGTGCTGTGTTTACTGTCCTAACCTATCAGGGGCTGTGTTTAATGTGCTAACCTATCAGGGGCTGTGTTTAATGTGCTAACCTATCAGGTGCTGTGTTTAATGTGCTAACCTATCAGGTGCTGTGCTTAATGTGCTAACCTGCTTAATGTGCTACCCTATCAGGTGCGGTGTTTAATGTGCTAACCTATCAGGTGTTGTGTTTAATGTGCTAACCTATCAGGTGCTGTGTTTAATGTGCTAACCTATAAGGTGTTGTGCTTAATGTCCTAACCTATCAGGTGCTGTGTTTACTGTCCTAACCTATCAGGGGTTGTGTTTAATGTGCTAACCTATCAGGGGCTGTGTTTAATGTGCTAACCTATCAGGTGCTGTGCTTAATGTGCTAACCTGCTTAATGTGCCACCCTATCAGGTGCGGTGTTTAATGTGCTAACCTATCAGGTGTTGTGTTTAATGTGCTAACCTATCAGGTGCTGTGTTTAATGTGCTAACCTATCAGGTGCTGTGCTTAATGTGATAACCTACCAGGTGCTGTGTTTAATGTGCTAACCTATCAGGTGCTGTGTTTAATGTGCTAACCTATCAGGTGGTGTGCTTAATGTTCTAACCTATCAGGTGGTGTGCTTAATGTTCTAACCTATCAGGTGCTGTGTTTACTGTCCTAACCTATCAGGCGCTGTGTTTAATGTGCTAACCTATCAGGGGCTGTGTTTAATGTGCTAACCTATCAGGTGCTGTGTTTAATGTGCTAACCTATCAGGTGCTGTGCTTAATGTGCTATCCTGCTTAATGTGCTACCCTATCAGGTGCGGTGTTTAATGTGCTAACCTATCAGGTGTTGTGTTTAATGTGCTAACCTATCAGGTGCTGTGCTTAATGTGATAACCTACCAGGTGCTGTGTTTAATGTGCTAACCTATCAGGTGCTGTGTTTAATGTGCTAACCTATAAGGTGTTGTGCTTAATGTCCTAACCTATCAGGGGCTGTGTTTAATGTGCTAACCTATCAGGGGCTGTGTTTAATGTGCTAACCTGTCAGGTGCTGTGTTTAATGTGCTAACCCATCAGGTGCTGTGCTTAATGTGCTAACCCATCAGGTGCTGTGTTTAATGTGCTAACCTATCAGGTGCTGTGTTTAATGTGCTAACCTATCATGTGTTGTGCTGAATGTGCTAACCTATCAGGTGTTGTGTTGAATGTGCTAACCTATCAGGTGCTGTGTTTAATGTGCTAACCTATCAGGTGCTGTGCTTAATGTGCTAACCTATCAGATACAGTGCTTAATGTGCTAGCCTGCTTAATGTGCTACCCTATCAGGTGCGGTGTTTAATGTGCTAACCTATCAGGTGTTGTGTTTAATGTGCTAACCTATCAGGTGCTGTGCTTAATGTGATAACCTACCAGGTGCTGTGTTTAATGTGCTAACCTATCAGGTGCTGTGTTTAATGTGCTAACCTATAAGGTGTTGTGCTTAATGTCCTAACCTATCAGGGGCTGTGTTTAATGTGCTAACCTATCAGGGGCTGTGTTTAATGTGCTAACCTATCAGGTGCTGTGCTTAATGTGCTATCCTGCTTAATGTGCTACCCTATCAGGTGCGGTGTTTAATGTGCTAACCTATCAGGTGTTGTGTTTAATGTGCTAACCTATCAGGTGCTGTGTTTAATGTGCTAACATATCAGGTGTTGTGCTTAATGTTCTAACCTACCAGGTGCGGTGCTTAATGTGCTAACCTATCAGTTGCTGTGTTTAATGTGCTAGCATATTAATTGCTGTGTTTAATGTGCTAACCTGTCAGGTGCTGTATTTAATGTGCTAACCCATCAGGTGCTGTGCTTAATGTGCTAACCCATCAGGTGCTGTGTTTAATGTGCTAACCTATCAGGTGCTGTGTTTAATGTGCCAACCTATCATGTGTTGTGCTGAATGTGCTAACCTATCAGGTGTTGTGTTGAATGTGCTAACCTATCAGGTGCTGTGTTTAATGTGCTAACCTATCAGGTGCTGTGCTTAATGTGCTAACCTATCAGATACAGTGCTTAATGTGCTAGCCTGCTTAATGTGCTAACTTATCAGGTCCTGTGTTTACTGTCCTAACCTATCAGGTGCTGTGTTTACTGTCCTAACCTATCAGGGGCTGTGTTTACTGTCCTAACCTATCAGGTGCTGTGTTTACTGTCCTAACCTATCAGGGGCTGTGTTTAATGTGCTAACCTATCAGGGGCTGTGTTTAATGTGCTAACCTATCAGGTGCTGTGCTTAATGTGCTATCCTGCTTAATGTGCTACCCTATCAGGTGTTGTGTTTAATGTGCTAACCTATCAGGTGCTGTGTTTAATGTGCTAACATATCAGGTGTTGTGCTTAATGTTCTAACCTACCAGGTGCGGTGCTTAATGTGCTAACCTATCAGTTGCTGTGTTTAATGTGCTAGCATATTAATTGCTGTGTTTAATGTGCTAACCTGTCAGGTGCTGTATTTAATGTGCTAACCCATCAGGTGCTGTGCTTAATGTGCTAACCCATCAGGTGCTGTGTTTAATGTGCTAACCTATCAGGTGCTGTGTTTAATGTGCTAACCTATCATGTGTTGTGCTGAATGTGCTAACCTATCAGGTGTTGTGTTGAATGTGCTAACCTATCAGGTGCTGTGTTTAATGTGCTAACCTATCAGGTGCTGTGCTTAATGTGCTAACCTATCAGATACAGTGCTTAATGTGCTAGCCTGCTTAATGTGCTACCCTATCAGGTGCGGTGTTTAATGTGCTAACCTATCAGGTGTTGTGTTTAATGTGCTAACCTATCAGGTGCTGTGCTTAATGTGATAACCTACCAGGTGCTGTGTTTAATGTGCTAACCTATCAGGTGCTGTGTTTAATGTGCTAACCTATAAGGTGTTGTGCTTAATGTCCTAACCTATCAGGGGCTGTGTTTAATGTGCTAACCTATCAGGGGCTGTGTTTAATGTGCTAACCTATCAGGTGCTGTGCTTAATGTGCTATCCTGCTTAATGTGCTACCCTATCAGGTGCGGTGTTTAATGTGCTAACCTATCAGGTGTTGTGTTTAATGTGCTAACCTATCAGGTGCTGTGTTTAATGTGCTAACATATCAGGTGTTGTGCTTAATGTTCTAACCTACCAGGTGCGGTGCTTAATGTGCTAACCTATCAGTTGCTGTGTTTAATGTGCTAGCATATTAATTGCTGTGTTTAATGTGCTAACCTGTCAGGTGCTGTATTTAATGTGCTAACCCATCAGGTGCTGTGCTTAATGTGCTAACCCATCAGGTGCTGTGTTTAATGTGCTAACCTATCAGGTGCTGTGTTTAATGTGCCAACCTATCATGTGTTGTGCTGAATGTGCTAACCTATCAGGTGTTGTGTTGAATGTGCTAACCTATCAGGTGCTGTGTTTAATGTGCTAACCTATCAGGTGCTGTGCTTAATGTGCTAACCTATCAGATACAGTGCTTAATGTGCTAGCCTGCTTAATGTGCTAACTTATCAGGTCCTGTGTTTACTGTCCTAACCTATCAGGTGCTGTGTTTACTGTCCTAACCTATCAGGGGCTGTGTTTACTGTCCTAACCTATCAGGTGCTGTGTTTACTGTCCTAACCTATCAGGGGCTGTGTTTAATGTGCTAACCTATCAGGGGCTGTGTTTAATGTGCTAACCTATCAGGTGCTGTGTTTAATGTGCTAACCTATCAGGTGTTGTGCTGAATGTGCTAACCTATCAGGTGTTGTGTTGAATGTGCTAACCTATCAGGTGCTGTGTTTAATGTGCTAACCTATCAGGTGCTGTGCTTAATGTGCTAACCTATCAGATACAGTGCTTAATGTGCTAGCCTGCTTAATGTGCTAACCTATCAGGTCCTGTGTTTACTGTCCTAACCTATCAGGTGCTGTGTTTACTGTCCTAACCTATCAGGGGCTGTGTTTACTGTCCTAACCTATCAGGTGCTGTGTTTACTGTCCTAACCTATCAGGGGCTGTGTTTAATGTGCTAACCTATCAGGGGCTGTGTTTAATGTGCTAACCTATCAGGTGCTGTGCTTAATGTGCTAACCTGCTTAATGTGCTAACCTATCAGGTGCGGTGTTTAATGTGCTAACCTATCAGGTGTTGTGTTTAATGTGCTAACCTATCAGGTGCTGTGTTTAATGTGCTAACATATCCGGTGCTGTGTTTAATGTGCTAACCTATCAGGTGTGTTTAATGTGCTAACCCATCAGGTGCTGTGTAAATGTGCTAACCTACCAGGTGCTGTGTTTAATGTGCTAACCCATCAGGTGCTGTGCTTAACGTGCTAACCTATCAGGTGCTGTGTTTTAATGTGCTAACCCATCAGGTGTTGTGTTTAATGTGCTAACCTATCAGGTGCTGTGTTTAATGTGCTAACCTATCAGGTGTTGTGCTTAATGTTCTAACCTATCAGGTGCGGTGCTTAATGTGCTAACCGATCAGGTGCTGTGTTTAATGTGCTAACCTATCAGGTGCTGTGTTTAATGTGCTAACCGATCAGGTGCTGTGCTTAATGTGCTAACCTATCAGGTGCTGTGCTTAATGTGCTAACCTGCTTAATGTGCGTGTGAACAAAAGCAAACCTCCATCAGTGAGTAGTCTATCGAGAAACGAAGACGTTTCTGCTTTTTGCACCGGTGCCACTTGTGATGTCACAAGTATGATGGATTTCCTGCTTCCCAGAAATCAGAGTTTTTGTCCGGCAATCATCGGAAATTAATGATAATTTGCCTATATTTTTTAAGACGGCATTTATATTATTAATGGTTACCTTTCTTAGGAACGCATTTTATAGGGGAAACACAAGATGGTTTTGAAGTACAATGTTCTAAGACATCTTCACATAATAAAGTGTTAATTTCATCACATAACGAAGTTTAAAAAAACAACCTGAGGATTTTAATCAATATCAATACACGTGCCATGAGTGACAATATTACAACTAAAGTTACCAAGGTGTTTATTCTGCCATACTGTAGCACCTTTCTGGAGCGCCCCCTCTGTAAATGAATCTATTCTCGCGAAACACATTTAAGTCTATTTTTAGCAAACCAATGATAAATAACACAGGTCACTCATTGGTATTGTTATAATACTGCGGCCGTTGAGTCTATATGTATGCTCCATGGGCTAGTTGATGCTGCCTGCGTACACACATGATGGAGGATACATATATGGAGGACAAGTACACATATTGATGTTATGCATCAAAGAAAAGAGCCCTGTTCCACTTTATTTATAAGTTCAGAAACAAAACTGATATATAACATAGGCACATGTGTAGCATATAATACTTATTCAACATGGATGGTTCTATTATATTTAGTCAATGAGGATAACAAGCCTATTCTATATATATATATATATATATATATATATATATATATATATATATATATATATATATATATATATATATATATATATATATATATATATATATTATTCTCCATGTATATTTGTGAAACTGTGAGCTGGGTTGGGTTGATATACAATAGAACCTGACTATGAATGGTTTTAGGTGAGCCGTGCTCGTCAAGTTGATTGTCTGTACGAAAATTAGTAACATTTGTAAACGTAGAATAGGTATTTGTGATAATTCAGTTCCAGGAACTTTCTAGAAGCTATAGCATCATGGTTGCCGATTTTTTTAATTTAAAAGGCCTCGGATTTATTTGATTTAAATTTCCACAACAAGTAATTATGAAATGGTGTACTGAATGATTGCTTCACCAAATAGGCTTCTCAACTTAAATTAATTAACTAAGTAGCGGGACTAATAACTGTATTACAATTTTAAACATTTTCTAATTGCACTTAAGTAGGCCTGTAAGATTTTTTTTTTTTTAACATCGCGATCGATTTTCTATAAAGAAAATTGCATTTTCGATTGAATCGTGGATCCGAATTCCCAAAAGCATAAACCGGTGTAATGTGACAAGTAACAAAAACTGAGGCTAGGAATTGTAAAAGATGATGAAACGACCGCCGTTGGTCTGGTTTGGTATACAATTGCGCATGTACTAATATTAGGGATGTTCGATTATGGAAATAAATACTTGATTATGATATTTATTCTGGGAACTGTGGCGGTAGCAAATGTGGTGTGCAGTGAGAGAGAGAGAGAGAGAGAGAGAGAGAGAGAGAGAGAGAGAGAGAGAGAGAGAGAGAGAGAGAGAGAGAGAGAGAGAGAGCGAGAGAGAGAGAGAGAGAAGAGAGAGAGAGAGAAAGAGAGAGAGAGAGCGAAAATTAAATTTAATAATAATAATAATAATAATAATAATAATAATAATAATAATAATAATTAATAGATAATTAAATAAATCAATAAATAACTTGTTAAAAAACTGATTTTCTAGAAAAATAACAGGGTACGCAATTTCGTAAATTGGTTCCTAGTTAGGTTTAGATTACCTCAACTAAGTAATCCTGTAAACCTGCACTATCTGATTAAAATAAATAATCGATTTTAGCTCCATTAAGTCGATTTTTTAATTATTTTATTTTACACTCGATTATATAATAGGCAGGAAAAATAATCGACTATCGATGGAATATCAATTAACGAAAGAGGCTTAGGTACTATATTGATTAAATAGATATGTTCACATTCATATTTGCGTTGCTGTTGGGGTGCCTACAATTATACTATTTAAGATGTAATTCAAGTTTACTTGACGATAGACTTAGTAATGATGGTGACAATGGAAGACAACGTCGTTCAATGCATGAACATTAGTTTACTATAGTTCACAAATGACTATCTGCTGGTCAAACACACCTACAATTGCCTAATCCAAAAATGTTGTGCTCGGCTGACAAATACTCGACTATTGGTCGATACATTTGGTAGATCGAACCTGTGCCGAGAAGTATGTAATTGATTATTGTATGAGCATGCAGTTTATAGTTACAAAATAACACAATATTATTTTGTAAATGATTTGACTGTTACTGTTATCACTTTGTTGATAAGCCCATGCTGCAACCATGCTGTTTATAATGGTGTACCTAAATGATTAGCAAACACTTTTTATCAAATTCAATGTGGAATAGCTGATAAAAATTTAATTCAAACTTGATTTAAAACATATTATTTGATTTAAATCACGATTTAAATCAGTGATTTAAATCAGTCAATCCTCTATAGCACAGCTAAATCTGACGCAGATGCTAATAAATTATTTAGCATATAATTTTGTTTATTTTCATGAAACAATTATCTAAATTTAGACAGAGATATTTCAAATGGTGAGCTGATAAGTGAACTACCTATCATAAAGAAGCTCTCACGCAAATGTTTGATGGTTGCTCACCGATTTTTGTCAATCAACCAGCATTTAATTGGCTGGTTCTTCATGGCAGATAATATATTTCTGGCTCAAAGTTTGGAATATATTTGCAGACTATTGGTATGTTTCCATTGCAAATATCAATTCAAATTATATTGGATATATGTATACTTACAGCCTCGCTATAATTCCAGGAACTAGAGTGAGTAGACATTCTGAGTGTTACTAGTCTCCATCCAGACAATCGATTCGAGGAATGACGCTCAACTAACATTTACAACCTGGCTGCTCCCTCATGTAAGGGCAAATTTGACCCCCGCCCCATGATACGTGGTGCAGGATTGAAGCAAAATCTGTTTAGATATTGGAGATGCCTGCTTTCTTGGAGAGAGTAACATAATTTGCAATATATATATATATATTATGGTGTCTTTTATAGGATTCCCAAAGAAAGATTAACAATGGGTGAGTTAAAGGATAACTTAAATATTTAAATCAAGACCTTCCATAACTTATAAAACAATTATATATTTAGATAAATGTAAAGATAATGTTTCTTGATTAAATTTTATGATAATATATTGTAACCATTCGAAATACCAGTTTTACATGATGCTAAATAGCATATACATTATATCAACTCTTACCAGCCATTATGGCGTTTAAAATGATGTAGAATTGGATGAGTGATAACAAAGGATATTAAAGTAAAGAATAGTTTGTCTTTAGTGAGCAACATCTGGCAGTCAACATAATTTCAAAATGTTTGTATATTATAAATAATAAATGGATCAATGGTCATAATTTACCTGGATGCTGAATTGAAAAGATATCTTCCTTAAAAACAAATTGTTAAAAATAGCAAAAACTCAATCAGAATAACCCCCACATATCTAGGATTCTCATAGCTTATGTGTATATTGTCAGTTTGAAATTGATATAATATAAGATTTGCTTTATTCCATGAACAAATGGTGAAACCTGGAGTTAAGTAATTTCATTTGGAAACAACCCTATTAGTGTCTTATTATAATAATAGGAAATACACTAAAATTCAACATGCGAATGGTGCCATGAAAGTAAATTAACAATGTACATTGATTACTGCTTCTACCAAATATATGCAATCTATAATATAACTATAAGTAGGAGAAATTTGATTTTGACACATGTAAGTGCCTAAGCTGCTGATTAAGAAACAACTCATTGCATTGCTTCCAATCCAATTATGATCAGAATATTAAACAGCACACGTTAATTTGTTTTGGTAACATGTTTAAAAGTTATTACCGAGCTGCACAGTAAGACCTTTTGAAATTTATCAGTGACATAACCGACTTCAATCAACAAATTTTTTAATATCTTCGCCCGGACTGTAAATGGCAAAAGCTGACTTGACCATTGAAAGATTAAACTATATTCTATTATTATGGTGAGAGCATATTAGTTAACGCAACAGTTATTAGTAGCATGAAAGGCATGCACCATATTCTGTATTTCGTATAACAACAATGTGTAACACAACTCATTGTAAAGTTATCCAGGAAAACAATTTTTCTTTGTTTTCAGAGAAAATAATTTACCTTAATTAGGATATCTTTGACTTTGACCTTTTGTTCCAAGATGAAAAGGGTCCTTAACCCTTTAACCCTCGAATTTGTTCACGAACATTGTAATGTTCTCATAGAAAATGTTCAATTGTAGACCAAGAGAAGACAATTTGTGAAAATTTAGCACTGGAATGGCTGGCTCGGTTGTCGAGCCTGTCATTCCAGTGCTAAATTTTCAAAAATAGTCTTCTCTTGGTCTGCAAATGGACATTTCTCAAGACCACGGCAGAAGCCATTTTTGGCTGAT
The DNA here is from genome assembly GCA_034401795.1 of Chaetoderma sp. LZ-2023a. Lineage (NCBI taxonomy): Eukaryota > Metazoa > Mollusca > Caudofoveata > Chaetodermatida > Chaetodermatidae > Chaetoderma > Chaetoderma sp. LZ-2023a. Next base: position 75,104,148 of record CM067361.1, on the reverse strand, counting down.
ATGAGGGTTAAAGGGTTAAGACACGCCAAGAGACAATCTCTGACTCAAGTTTGTTGACAACACATTCTGTATAAGATTCTATTATAGGTTGGATCCATTATAGAGGAGGGTCTGGGATGGGGTTCCTTTCCACACCGGATGATCCTTCCCCATGGAAGATTTCTGAGAAGCATAGCATTCTGTTTCCTACCTTCTGAGGAATAATTTGCTAGGAAATATAAAAATCTTTTACCCTAATATAGGAATAGTAAAAGAAATTAGGAAAATACTGAAAATGCTTTACTTGGAGCCCGGCTAATAAGTGTAAGTGTGTTCAGCCATCACGTTACTCAATAGCTATAAATATGATGGAATGTGCCACTTAGTTAATATCTTCTCACATTGGTACAAAAATGTTGCATGTGGTATAAATCTGCTCCTTGTCATGGAATCAGCCCCTTTGCATAATGCAAATAATAGCTGCATATATGAACATCGTGACACGATTTGTATAGATTGCATACAAAATTGGTGAACACATTGACAATAATTGACCATTGATTCCAATGGCAAATTTTACCATTGGCCTATATTATCTGTAACCTAGGTCAGACTGACCAGGAGCATTCTTTAGTGATTTCCCGAGAATTTTTGGAAATCCAAGATGACCACCGAAAATGTTACCAATAGCAAAATAAGATCCATTGACCCAAATTTGGTTAAAAATCAGATCATTGATAAGAAGTAACTAGCATAGTATGGCAAAGGTTGAGGGACAGCGGATGGACGGTTAGCATTCCATAAGACCACGTCTAGCCTTTCAGACCACGCAGGCTAAATTTCTGCTGTAGCCACCCACCAAGTTACGACTTAATAGCTCTAAGTATGAAGCAAAGTGCACTGAAGAAATATCTTCCCCCATTGTATTCCATACTGTGGAAAATCTCAAAGGGTGATAACTCAGGAGTTTGAGATCGAATCAGTTTCATTTTCACAATGCATATATTAGATGTTAATATGACCATTTTGACATAATGTTTCTTTCAATCCATCCAGAGATAACAAAACCTGCAACCTGTTTATGCTGGACGAACAGATGGCTGGGTGCCAAATGATGTGTGATCGCTATAGCTTTGTCAGCTGACATGGCTGAGCTAACAATGCAAATCAGTAAACTGATAGATACTCGCCGAAGGCATACCTTGCAGGGAATGTCATAAAATTATGGCCCGGACGAACGTATAGAGGGTAACTGGACACATGACCAGACTACGCTAGTTTTAATATCTGCACACCTTCTTTCTAAGTTGTATGCACATACCAAGTTTCATGATCATACACATAAGTCTTCAAACTGCGGTCCAAACAAAGCTGTAGAGAATAAATAGACATACGGATGAAGGGATAGATGGGCTGATCTAGTTTTCAATGTTCCATACTGATAAAGCCCTAGCAAAACTATGTACATGGAATGCTCCTCCATACTCTATAGACGAGCTCATGCAGCATCATAATGGTATGTCATCATTCACTGTAGTGAGCAGCGCAGAGACAGTTTCATTTCAACCCCCCCTATATGACATATGGAGTTTTACAATGGATAATGTTGACAACTTCGATCATGATGAGGCCAATCTATCTGGAATGTTGGTAGTCATGACGCAGAAAATGTTTTGTTTCAGGAGTATGTAGGTTCTACAACCAGTAAGCCAAAACTTTGCAATATTCAACATGGGCCAACACCATTCAATACGACGGACAATACCAAGTCAAAATGTAACCATTTAAAGCAGTCTCTTAAACCTAAAAAATTCTGATTTGCACCCTGAATACGAGGTTACTACATTTCCTCATTCAGCGAAAGATGCTCTTTTGGATGGCATTTTGTCTACGGATATAGCTTGGTTATTGTTTGATACACAAATCTATATAGTTCTTCGGACGACCGATGACAAGCTGCCACACCAGATTCTTAAGAATCCCTTCAATAGACCTCGAGTTATTATCCAGAAACGCAATATTATGAGATTAATTAGGTCACCGTGACCTTGACAGTTGACACCTTCTTCTTCTTTTCGTTCGCTGATCATACCGCCAGTCCTGTAAGTGACTATCGACATGATCATAAGCGTTAAGTGCGTGTATCCATGGTTTATTAGAGTGCGCCGTGCGGCCTGGAACCTCCGTCTTCAGCACTCGAGGTTTCTGTCAGGGTTACCTCACTCTTACCTCCTTTAGTCACCTCTTACGACACGCAGAGGATAAGGAAGGTGCATTCTAAGCCCCACCTACAGGGCCAAACAGTTGACACCAAAATCGATAATTTTATTCGGACCAGCATGATCTGTCTGAAAGTTGTTAGAAAGACTCTAATAGTAAAATTACACATTAATCAGGTTGAGTAGTTAGATCCAAGGCCAACCACGGTGCCTTAAATGTTACCATAGAGATCGCTGCCCAAATCACTAAATAATGATTTGACCCACGCAAATGAGTATTTTGGATAGTGAAGGTTCTTGAATGAGATCCACAAACTGGTCAGAGAGGAGAGAACATCTGTACAATCATTATAGCATGATGTCTAATTACCAATTCATAGCATGGTAATGGAGGGCCACCCATATAATAAGGGTACAATATTAAATCATGACCGAGTTGTTCAAAACACATCCAATATTAACTGTATTTGTCATCTTACATTATCCAGCCACAGCATACATAATTAGAGCCTTTTGCTCAACTCATTTGGCAATAAATACTTACCCATGTCCATTCTGACTTACTTGGCCAAGCTCCAAAAGAGCCAAGACTTTTATTAGTTTAATACCATACTGTATATTCATGCTCAAATTTATTCAAGAAAATTGTAATTTTCTCATAGAAAATGTCATTTGCAGACCACGAGATGATTTTTTGACAAATTTACCACTGGAATGAGTGGCTCAGTTATCGAGCCAGTCAATACAGTGGTAAATTTTCAAAAATAGCCTCCTTGCCAGTTCTTGGTCTGAAAATGAACATTTCTCAAGATCCCTGCAAAAGAGGTTTTGGCTGGCTTGAGTGTTAAATGAATTAATGGTCAGGATTAGTCAACTTAACACTTTAATGGCCTGGATTCGTCAAAAATATCTAAGATTTTGCTCACTGAATGTACATTTTCTCAGGCCAACAAGATTACTTTTTGAAATCACCACAAGATTAATTGACTGGCTTGCTTAGCTAGCTAGTCTAGTGGTACATTTTCAAAAACATGCTTTTCTTGGCCAGTAAATGGACGTTCTTCGTGCTACATATTGAAAAGGATTCATAGACCTGCATAATGAAATTCCATACATTGTCCTTAACTAATTTTTCAATTGCCAGTCCAATTTTATTAAGCGTCCAGTCAATTTCCATTTCAAAATAAAATTGTGCATAAAACTCATATTTAGTAGCCGTACTGGCTGAAAAATAATACAGATAATAGATATACGCTCTACACAGGCGTATCAATATTATCTATATTATTTTGCAAATGGGAATCACACATGATACAATTTTAAATTTCCATGCTTTCAACCGTTTAGCAGAAAATGTAGGAATTATATTAGTAGTAGGAATTATATTAGTAGTCGATAGTAATAGTCGCAACAAAAAATGTAAAATTCGCTACACATTAGATATTCAGTTTACTAGGAATTTGTATTTATTTCTATTGAATAAATAGAGACTGTAGTTTGTCATGGGATAACATTTTCAGATTCATAGCACTTAAAACATGACAGGATACCCATACTGAATGATAGAAATACTGAAATAGATCCATAGCAGGTTCTGTTCACAGAAGAGAAGCCTATTTTTGGAAAATTGTACCACTGGAATGAGTCGCTGGTCAGTTCAGTGGTATATTTTCAAAAAACTATTCTCTTGACCTGCAGATTATGGATATTCATTACAAAGCAAATATTTCTTGGACCAAATCTAGCTATCAAAGTGTTAACTAAAAATTATACTGAACTTCACTGGACAGATTGGAGCAACCGACAGACTTTAACAATCAAGAGAAAATTCAAATTGTTTACCCCTATAGCTGCTAGGAAAATACCATACGATATCAATACCACAACAATATCTAAATACTGTACCCAACAATTCTCAAATTACCAAAATTTCAATACTGAAAATAATTGCCTCAAATTTCACAAAAGAGAGAATTTCCCTCAAATTTGCATATGCAATCCTCATTATTTCGCGTTACAAGAGAGCTACCCATCATAATGTTGCAATGTCTGACAATTATTATAAACATTGTAAGTCTCAAAATGGCTAGTGCCTTGATGTTATTTCAGGCGAATAGATAGTAATACGGAATGTATTGGCGAATCATGACAATACAATACATTTGAAAAAGCGCTTGCAATGTAACCTCAAAAGGGTTTGCAGAAGTATCAATGCGATACTGATACGGTACCGGTACCAAGGTAATTGGGACCAAAAAACGCTATTATCGGTACCGAACATAAAATATCAATACTGAACAGCCCTATTTACCACTCAAATAACTTGCGCCACCATCGAACCAGTAATTCCGGTGGTACAATTGAACAAATATTCTTCCTGTCCAGCAAATGCACATTTCTCAAACTCACTGGATTTGGTCAGTTTGAACATTAACACTTTCAACGATAAATTCAATGTATCTAAATCTCAAGCCTAACAAACAGGAAATCGTTTGAATATTTTATAATTAATATGACTGGAAGCCACTGCTTCCAGTCATATTCATTTCACATTGTTGAACACAATATGTTGGATAGAATGTACTTGGACTTGTTGTTAAAAGAGAATGGTATGGTGAAGCCAGCCAAAACCAGCCTCTGAAGTGCTCTTGAGGAATGCCCATATATACAGGCCCAGAGAAGATAATACTATTTTTGAAAATTGTACCACGAAATGATTGGCTTTGTCAAGCTTCAACAGCAATGGTCTCAATTTGAACAAGATGTTGATGATGTAATTCCTTTGGCTTTTCAAACCATAAGGGCCCTTCAACTGAGTAATAATGACCTAGCAGACAACGACACCGACAGCGACGATCCAGAAGGACTGCTGGATGGTGTCCCCCAAACTGACCAGGTTATCAGAAGGTCAAACTGGTTAGACGCATTCTCTTTGGAAGATCTAAGGGAGCGTCAGTTGGAGGATCCTGATCTGAAGTCAGTTGTATCATGGATTGAGCAGTCACACACACACAGGTTTGGTGGGCTCGTTGTGATCAATTGATTTTTGTTGATAGCATTTTGCACTATGTCTGGGTAGAAGCAAATATCACACGGAATCTACTGGTAGTCCCAAAGTCCCTCCAGAAACTGTGTTTGGAAAATTGTCAAAATTCCAAGCTTGCCGGTCACATGGGTGAGCAGAAACAATAGAGAGAGTGAAGGCTAAATATATCTGGCATGGATACTCTCGTGATGTGGTGGTGTATGTGAAATCCTGTCGGATTTGTAGCTGTAGCAAAAAAGCTTCCATCCGACCTAGAGCTGCTCTGGGCGAGTTCCATGTTGGTTTTCCCTTGGAACGGGCACATATGGACATTTTGGGCCCCTTTATCACATCTGCACTGGGAAATAGATATGTGTTGATGATGATAGATCAGTTCACTAAATGGGTTGAGTGCTATGCGCTCCATGAACAAGGGGCAGAACTGGTAGCCAAAACGTATGTGGAGCGTTTGCTCACCGCATTTGACTGTTCATATTTCTTACACACCGACCAGAGTCGTAACTTTGAGAGCAGGCTATTTAAGGAACTGTGCCATCTACTGGAGATTTCATGGACAGATTGAACGTATAAACCATACTGTCTTGCAGTGTATACGGTGTTACCTGCAAGAGCATGACAGACAGAAAGAGTGTGACAAATGTATTCCTTTCATCGCTGAAGCTATACGATCTACTGTAAGCCGACAGACGGGTTATACTCCCAACATGATGATCCTTGGTCGAGAAGTGCTACAGCCTATTGACATAATGTGCAAATGCACTGTGTCTGCGACTACAGAAGATGCCCCTTCAGATGCCAGTGACTTCGTCTAACACTTATAGCAAACGTTGCACGAAACTCATCGGATAGCACGGGATAACCTTAAAATGGCTCAAAAGCAGCAGCAGAAAAAAGTATGATCTACGGTTGCATGAACGTGCCTATCATGTTGGTGATGTAGTTTATCTTGCTAATTCTGCAACTAAGATATGCCAGTCCAGTAAACTACAACCTCCTTGGGCTGGTCCATTTATTATTTATAAAAAGTTGTCAGAAGCACTGTTTGCTATCAAAATCCAACGCCTGGAACTAGTTGTTCACCATGATAGATTAAAGCAGTGCAGAGATCGTGATGTACCTCTCTGGATATATCGAATGAGACGTGCTATAAGCTCTGATGATCATGGCGATAATGATGATTTATTATCCCCCGATAATGGCCGTTGGTTATCTGATGATAACCGTGTATCCATGTTCGAAGAGGATTTGGATGAAACCATTCCATATGGATTGATCCATCCTCATCAATTCTGCATGATGATCTAGATGCTGTTTTGACAGCCGACCTGGATATCGACTCTGTTTTACCCGTCCCACAAACACAGCATCACTCTCCCAGGCGCATGAGGCGTCAGGTCCGAAGAGAAACGCATCACACTTTTTCCCCTAGGCGCATGAGGTGTCAGGTCCGAGGGGAAAAACTTCACACATCTCCTAGAGATGACCAACTCCAAACTCACACCATTCAGAGTCGAACAGGAAGGCAGTGCCGTTTTCCCTTTACGCATTCGTGAATTAAACTATGTAAGTCTTCATGGACCCTACTTGTCCACCGGCATAAATGTTCCAGTGGTTTCGTCTTATTTCGGATTCATTTGGTCATGGTCATACTGTTGCGGACTGCAGTTAGCTTTTCGGTCGTAGTACAGTACTGTAATAGTAGTGTGATAATGTACACGGGTAATAGTAATTCAACATTAAAAGATTTACTGTAATCAAGATGATATGAAATTATGACTTCAAATCTTAACATTCTGCATGACTCTGAAGACATTCAACTTGTCCGGAAAACATTTATAATCATTCGTGTATGTTCCGTTTCCATCTTAGCTTTAGTTTCAGCAACAGCAAAATCGTGATGTTCTATTCTTTGTAGGTTTTTGGGAAACTAAATTAGTTGGACACATAAGCACATAGTGGCTTTTTCCAGCAATAATACTCCTTGAGATACCAAAAACCAACGCTGTATGACTCATAGAATGCGTTATTATAATTATGCGGTTTTTTTCAAATGACGCATGAATAATTGCGCGTAGTAATGTGTCGTTATATTTACGCATTTCTTGATCACGCATTACAAATGTGCGTTGTCAAATGATGTGTAAATTGTTATGCATTAATCATACGCATTGTATTGTTAACTGTATTTATTGTCCGTCATGACGTGTTGTTATAATAATGCACGCTTTTTATAAGTATATGCATCATATGTTATGATGCAAACTCATCTATGTATAGTGAAATTCAGTTTAGGTTAGCTATTCAATGCCAGTTCTACATTTGTCAGCGCAGATATTTTATAGGGTAGCTCAAATATATTATATATAGTTTTATTAGGTCAGCACAGATATTTTATAGGATAGCCAAGATATTTTAATTCTACATAGGTCAGTTCAGACTTTATATTAGGCCAACATATTATATACTGCCATACCTAGGTATTTCATTTATTAAACGTGTAACAATTACATGTTAAAATGATGCAATGATGTTTATAATGTGCAGTACTCTATAATGCAGAAGTCCTGCATATGACAGCATATTTATAATATGCATTTAGCAAAGACTGCATAAATTGTGCAGATGTATTTCTTGCGCATACCATTTCATAATGCGCGAAGGAATTGATGCGGCTGTTGAGCTATCCATCTGTTTTATCATTAGCTGCTCATTCCCTCTGGGTGGATCGACACCTACTATGGTCACATTTTTTTTTGTACTTGTGATTGATTCTAATTCTATCGTTAGCAGCTCAGCGTCAATGCCTATATGTTCTTGTTAAATACAATAGAGGACCACAGTCTGATTTCATCTATTGTTAAATTTAGAAGACACATTTTTACTAGAAATGAAGTACTGGTGCCTCTTGTTAAACATCTAAACAAAACTACATGTATTTGTGATATAAGCCTTGGGTTTCTTATAATATTGTGTGTAAATTTTTAAAGAAATATGGTGAAGTTTCTTGTAAATGCTGCTTTTTTTGGATGATCATTTGATTACCATTTGTTGTTGTCTTCTAAGGGTTTTTATTTTAGAAATTTCTGGACACTTAATTTTCACCGGGGGAAAGTGTGGTGCTGGTGGTATCCCGCAATCCCGGAGTTTGCGTTTCATGGCTTCCGGGCTAGCTGATTCCCACCATTTCTATGGACGCCCGGCAGTCGTATTTTGGAACTTGAAACGTGAGCACCTGCCACCCATTCCACAGGCCGATTCAAGACCTCTGTTGGGTGAGTAACCTTTTATAAGTAGCTAAGTTACTACATTATTAATATTATTATAATTATTGTTATTATTATTATTATTATTATTATTATTATTATTATTATTATTATTATTATTGTTATTATTATTATTATTATTATTATTAGTGTTATTATTATTATTATTATGTTATTATTATTATTGTTATTATTATTATTATTATTGTTATTATTATTATTATTATTATTATTATTATTATTATTGTTATTATTATTATTATTATTATTATTATTATTATTATTATTATTATTATTATTATTGTTATTATTATTATTATTATTATTATTATTATTATTATTATTATTATTATTATTATTATTATTATACTAACGACATGCTCTGTCTTGCCCTTGGGTGTTAACGTCACGGCATGGGAAGCCTCTGCTTCTGGTTCTGGTTCGTCTCTCAACACAAGGGTTGCTATCTGGAACAGCAGCCCACTTGCTCCAGGCACTCCACACAGTCCATGGCGGGCACCCTGATTAAATAAAAAATAAAAGCATTCTAGTTAGGGCCACTAGTGTCTTGTTACTAACTATCTGAATGTATCTGGGCTGGGAAGATACATATACAAATGACAATGAAATGACATAATTTATCATTCCCTTTATGCGAGATTGCTGAAGTTCAGTATTATTCAGCAATCTAATGCAATTTAACTATATAGCACATTCACATTGTGCCTTATATGTATAAGGAAATGAAGTTTCTAAGCGTACTTCAATATACGAAGAATCTGGCTATTTTTATAATATGGGATCAAGTGGCCATTTCTTGTTGATTTGGACAATAGTGGAGAGAAGCCAAATCGTGTGTATGAAATTTGGAAGATAGCTAATATGGCAACTATTCTGTCTATTATTATATGCATGTGATTGTAGAAACTGTTCCATTTTCATTTTGCATGGTATTTAATATTCCTTATAGTGATGAAAATATGAATTCTTGTCATATCAATGGACACTGTAAGTAATACCTCCTTACTTCTGCATTTTTCATGTGTAGTTCGATGACCAATGCTTTAATACACTCTCTTCTTGGTAACAGGAAATCTCTGATAATATACGTTATTTTGATGTTTACGGTTTTCCAAAAGGAATTTATCTTTCTAACATTAAATAAGTTGTGTTTGAAGTCGCAATCCCTATACTCATAAATGCACGATCAGTAGACTCTAAGAAAGTTTTGTGTTGCTTGTCAAATAATTAGCAATGGTAGTAGTTTTTGTCTCTAAATCCATTAAGGAAAAACATAATTTTAGACTACTTCTGTCTGGTATTTACTGTTATATGTAATCAAAGAGTGGTAACTAGGGGAAGGTCAAGTGCATTAGATCACAATAGACTCATGCTTATGGATATTGACTCGTGTGTCGTAACGTCACCACCATATTCTTATGGTAACATAGAAAGCTGCTTTGTGTCGAGGTCACTACTACAGCGGAAATTATTCATCATACAATGCAAGTAGATATTACGGCTTAATAAAGAAAAAGCTAATCATACGTATTCACTTTCAGTTTGAGCCACAGTGTCACTTGCGTCTGTGAAGAAACAATTAAATTCTTTCAATTAATATATTAATTTGTAGGTTAATTGCAACTTCATTATATGCACCTTATTGACCCACACGCAACCATGCTGGTGGTTGTGAGCACATGATAATGATGACTGTCCTTTTTATTCTCTCACAAGCAAGCAGTTCTGTTCTTTTGCCCTGTGCCATGTCGCAAGCACCCCAAGCTCCAATAGGTTCTGTTCTGGCTTTATTTGTATAGATTTCGATTTATAGCTGTTCTAAGAAAACGTAGCATGCTGTTGCTATAGTGTCCACTGCTTGCTACTTGTTGGCCACTAATACGGTAAATGTCGCAAACCGCTTGCTCATCTAGTGTATTTTCTGGCATTGGCCAATGATGTTGCATCTCCCTCTCAGAGAGAGGAGCTGCTCAGATTGTTTTAAATTAGGATGTGTGGCCATCGGTGACTCATGATGGCTCGAAATTATTTGCGATGAAAAGCATCAAATTTGCTGCACAAGCCATTGGAGCTGCCAAGTTGTTGAAGTTTTAGATCATTTTATGTGTAGCATCCTATAGGTGCATACTTGAATTTCTTTTGAACTTTAGAGCTGGGAATCCAGAAAGGACTTGAAAGCAATGTTCCAATTTAAACCAGTATGACTGTGTAATGTCGTGTGAAATGCAAAGGAATGCATGTAAAATTTTGCACTTCTTCACGTTGTCCTCTTTTTGGCTTAGGTGCCTTCCCCATTCGCTTCCTTTGTGGTAGACATGTATATATGTGTGGACTCGGGTTGGCTTCATCCATGTATATGTACGGGGATTTGAGGTGTTTTGCAACTATTGGAAGCTATTCATCGCGGGAGTCATTTTCATGATCAGAAAACCCAACATCAGCTGACGCATTTATCTACAGTGACATATCTAGTGTCACATGAGTAATGTGACCGGGTGGCCTCCACCCCACCATTGCCCCTGTCCATTGTAGTCGGTCATCGAGAAAACCATCCACTCCTTCAAGTCCCTTAAGTCCTGGGTCAGAGCGCCGGTCAAACGTGGAGGTCAGTCTGCCCCGGCCATCCATGCCGTGAGTCCTCTGTAGCATTCTTCGGGTATCTGTTATTGGTCTCGCTGCTTGTGATGCAATTCCCATAATGCAGGTTTGGGGCTCCCCCATGAACATTTGCTGATCGGAGCGGTCAGCCACCTCCATAGAGACGTGCAGGTCCAGCCGGACATTTCGACACTGCAGTGTGCCTGAGTTCGACGAGTCCTTAAGAGGGCCGGTTCCAACACGGCAGTGAGCATGCCGTCTCGTCCTCGCTGTCTATTGTTGGAAGATCGGGGCTAAGAGCAGCCATTCTTCTCTCAGTTCCTTGCACTTTCTACCCCTGGTTTTTCTGCTTTTCCTTAGTCCGAGCAGAGGAGGATTGCACTGCTGTGTACGCTCATCCCAGCAGAAGCCGTCTGAACGGTATGACCGGTAGGAGGTATGGCGGCGGCTGAAGAAATTGCGGGTGCAAAGGAGGTCGTGGTGGTTCCTGTGACAGTGGTTTCTGCAGTAGTGAGTCCTGTGGAGGTGGCGTTGGTGGTGGTCCTGTGGCGGACACTTCAATGAGAGTGGCGTGGCGTTAGATTTGGTCGCGAGGAGGGAGCTGAAGCTCTGGACCATGCGGTCAAAAACGCACGCCAGGCCTTTAAATGGGTCATTTCAAGAAGAAGGTTCCATTCGGGTTAATGCAGTGGAGAACGGGAGGTGCGTGCAGATGTGGTGTGTGTAAGATGGGAGGAAAGGGCCGCAGGTGCCTTTCTTTACCGCAGATGGCTTTCAATATGTCCAGCCTGCGTTCGAGACAAGCTTCTTTCAAGCATCACTTTCTCGGGCCTTATTGTGTCGATGAGGGGACATGAGTGAGAGAGAAGACACGAGGGCGTGTACTAAACGTTTAAGTTTTACAAAGTTCCATGTGCAGTATTTTAGTCATCGGCACACAGGACTGCAATAGGAACAATTCACGTCCTAATTGTCAGATGACCTTAACAAAGCTAGCATCGCTCCAGAAATAGATCGGCCTGTGGGCACCTGGGGTAATGACTGTCTCTCAAGGGAAAGCGGGAGGAGCAGGAGAAGCATAAGAAGAGACAGTAACCTTTCTTATCTATCCCGGGCAGCCAGTACATCGCTAATGGTCACTAATCATTTCATCGGTCTCTCTCTCTCTCTCTCTCTCTCTCTCTCTCTCTATCTATCTAAGTTAGGCATGAGAGTCGTTTGACACTTAAAGGTCTGCTTAATGCGGAACGGAAGAAGAGTTCTACTTCAGTGTCCTACGGATGCAAAGGAGAGGCTTTCTTTTACTTGTTGGTTAGCTAGTTGCCACCTACTTGATGTGTTCAGTGATTGTCCAATGCGGGCCTTCTGTGTGCGCCTAACTCTAGCAGTTTAGTGGGGTTCCCACGTGAAGTAGTGTTTTAGCTAACTAGAATGTTTTGCAGTTTAAGGCCTCAGGCAGCCGCCGATGGATGCTATCGATCAGATTTTGTGAGAATCTCTCCCCATGCAAAGTCAGGCGAATCTTTGGTTCAGAGCCTAGACCGACTTGAGCGACGTCAAAAGGTGCTTGATGAGTCCAAGTGGCGGCCCTTCTGAGTTGCAGACGCACAAACAGGCTCGTGTAAGTAACGGAGAAACAGTTTAGTGGAGCCTCTACCGAGTCAAGGCGCTGACACGATGTGACAAACTTGGAAAAGATTTCAGTGATATTGCGGTTGTCTGGTTCAGTTGCAAGACGTCGGGTTAACCACAGGATCATTTAACCAAAGCCATGTGTATCATGACCGCCGCGCATATGGTCTAACAAGAAACGTTCGCTAAGCAACAGGAAAGATTTACAGCACAGTGTTTGTATTCATCCTAGAGGGATACACTTAGTGCAGCATATTGATTGGTGCGTAATTTTGGCGGCGAAACCTTCCCTATAAAAAGAATATGTCAGGGTTACAATACCTGTCGGGGCAGTCAAATGAATGGTGGGGATTAATCGAAGCCTTGGATGAGTGGCATCAGTAGGACCAGTCTTATGTGGCGTGATGCAATATCGTGACGTCGAAACCATTTGCTATGGCGCTGTTAATAGGCGACACAGTTTTCAGGCACAGGTAAGGTGAGCTGAGAGATGCGGCAAACTCAGGGACTCAGCTGTCACAGTCCTAGGGATATTTCCTACGCAACGTGGCTCTTGGCCAAGGCCAAAGCAGCACGGATAATGGTGCTAGTGTGCATGCGCGATTGTGGGAGTTTCGACGGGAACTAACTGGACAAAAGCGGCAGATGGTCTGCTGGCGACAGTTATACTGTTTAGGGGGCCGCACTCTAAATGAGATGCCTGGGGCTTACCGAACAAGAGAAAGAAGAAGTGGCCCTTTTGGCGGGGGATTTGTGCAAAGTGCAGTGGCATCACACACTTAGAAAAGCAGCAAAAAGAGTGAGCGTCCCTATTCAATTTTTTTTATGAATATTTGGAAAATCGACGATCTTCTTTAGAAGGTTCATTGAGGTGAAAAATGGAACAGCCACAAGAAAGTAGTAAAAGAATGATAAACAGCGCTTACGGCAATATATCTAGAAATATGTGAGAAATGGAAACTAGATTAGTGAGTACATTTAAGACTTTGTCATGCACAGTTCAAGTCCTAATGCACTGTAGAACGTTCACAGTCATGGTCGAAATGCAGCCCCTCAGAGTTGGGGTTTAGGTTTTGCTATTGCGGGCACTGCTGGCTCTTAACCAACCTTGGTAGATATATTCCCAAGGTACAACGTCGAACAGTGAGACTTAATCATCCATGGTCTGCGATCACAATAAGTCAGGCAAGCAGCATTTCTTAGAATGGATGAAAGTTCAGTGCATCCTCGCTGAGAAGTGGTCACAAGAAAACGATCATCACTGAATAAGTTTATATATTTCACAAGTCTGCAAGAAAATTATAGAACGAAGTGGTAGAATTAGTATCAGCTCATTCAAAATTGTTCTTTCGTAGTGGGAGAATAGTCCTTCAGATTGTATCAGTAAACCAATGTGAAGCCAGGCATAGTCGGATACGAGTACCAAACAAATGTTTCCCATATTCCTTAGCAGCAGACAATAAGCGGCAACGGTGTTTCTCAGCGATGTTTCAGTTCAGGAGAAATCAGCAGACTCTGTCGCTGGCATGGACGGCATGGAGGTCTTAATCAGTGGAGTTTCTTGAGCAGTGCAGGAGTGGTGGAATAGTTTGAAGACGAATTCTAGGATAGTAGACATTGAAAAATTGGCTGCCATGCTACCGACTTTGTAGATGACGACTCACCACGAGTGGCTAGCTCAAAAGTCCCACTGTGCATTTCCCTGAAATATTGAATCAGAGAAGCAGAACAAGTACGGTCGACCGAAGTCGTTGGCGAGGCATAGAGTGAGCAACCTATCAGCGGCTGGTCTCAACCATGCATCACATTATCCACTGTCGAATAGCTGGCTTTCTCATGATAGCTCCAGCCAATCAGCGACCGTCCTCGCACATACGCCAGTCTCACAGAGTCTAGAAGGTGTCAGCGAGTTTCATGGCGAAGCCGGATTTTATACTATATTTTCTGATTGCACTCAAGTCTCTAATGGCAGCTTTCTTCTTGCTTTGACCTGGCGTTATCATCACAAGTAAGTCAAACTTTCATGCTCTCCCATGGTACCAGGTATTCCTGGAATAATTTGTGAGCATGGGCATTATGAGGAAAAAGTCGTGAAAAGATCATATATATAAGCTAAAAGTGTCCACTCAGTCATCGGCATTGCGCGCACACGGCTGTGTCCCATTTCCTGAAAGATGGGTGCACTCCCAGTGGCCCAGCGCATGCGTAGATGGGACAAATCGTGTCCTAGGCAGTCGTGTCATCGTGCTTGCTTTGAGTATAGCCATATGTAGGGCGGGCGTAGCATACGCCAGGAAGGCGGATCACTAGAGGATATGATCATCATGGCAGACCCCAGTAGTCTTATTGCTAAGTTCCAGCAGGGGTTGCAGAAGGCCCGTCGCAAACTTGACTTTGCTATTTCACCACACCTACGGTTGATTCTGAGCAACATGATCGTGAACATCGAGGACCTCCAAGTTAGGGGCTATAACAACATGATAGTCGAGGGGAGTTTCCCCGGTATCCACTTCGGCTTCAACACTGCTATGAACGCACCTACGCGTAGTACAGGCCATACAGTCGTTCCGACCCTGACACTGCAGCCAGTCGACATGACCCTTTCCATGATAGCTCCGATCCCCGACACTGCAGCCAGTCGCCACGACACCGCTTCCCATGGCAGCTCTACGAGTGTTGTCAGGCCTAGCTATCGTGGTGCTCGGGATCAGCTACTCCGCCGCTAGCAAATCAGATATAAGACTATCCGGACTCTCTACAGTAGCAGTGGGAACCACGGTGAGGCCATGGCGGTCTGCAACTGCTGGAACACATCTGACAGATACTTGTAAAAACCTTTACCTCGCAGGAGCTGCCCAACGATACTTCCACCTATGATAAGGTATTCGAGGAAGAAGATCCGTCCCTTATCAAATCCTAGATAGAGCTTCACAGCTGTCAGATCCTCTGTCATCTCAGCACCGGAGCGCTGAGGGAGCTCATCTGGTGTCTTCTTCTTGTAGTCCTTCAACTCCCTCCGGAAGACCTCATAGTACTTCTCGCATAGTGTGAGCCCGGACATGTTTAAGATGTCTCAATAGAGAGATGAATATTCCTGAGTACCAACCCGGACACCTGGCAGACACAGACTGGGAAGATCTTATTAGCTCTCTCGACAGGGAACACAGACATTTAACTGCTATGTATACTCAGTGCTTAAACAATGACGTCAATGGTACAGATCGTGAAGCAACTGCCAGAGAGCCAGGCGAGTCTTCAGAAGGTGGAGAACCTGCTGCGAACCAAGACCCAGAAGTTACTAACCAAAGCAAAACCTCTGGCAGTCCATGTCGCCAGTAACGTGGCGGTGAATGTGGCCATGGTGAAGATGACAGATGGAAATGAGTTTCTTCCTGCCGCCACTGTGGCTGTCCGCGTTACAGTCGTGAGTGGGGTGGCCGGGCACTGTCTCGGAATAACTCACCCCATCCCAAAGATCGCCCTCAGTGGTGCCTCCTACACTGTTGCTGCCAAGATCATGGGTGAACGTGTTACACTAATGGAGGCCGCAGTTCTAGGGTCAGCAACGGGTGCAATGGCTGAGATCATCGTCGCCTACGTTTAAAAGCTCTGAATAGTGTGAAATGGATCACGAGACCCCTGCAGCATGTGAGGCATGGCGTGCCTGAGCGCGGTGTGTAGCCCATAGTCAAGCACGTGGACTGAGGATTGCCAATGCCCGGGAATGGTGGACTGCCCACAAGGTGTGCCTCTGCAGAGAGGGCCAATACCCTGAGCACTGCCACCTATTCCCTTGGCCGACTGCGTGGTCCGCCTATGCCCAACTATTTCACTAGGGGTATGACTAGTAGATTTAAGCCATCTGTATATAGTACTATGACTCTGTCACTCACAGACCGAGAAAGCAAAGAGCTAGGCGATCTTGCTCACATGGGCAAAGCATGCCTCGGTTCGGAGGACACTGTTGCCCCTATCTCCTTCCTAGACATCGATGAGTGGTGAGACCCACGGGAGATCCGAGGTACCATCCCAGCCCGAGATCTCATCGGGAACACTGATACAGTAGGACAATCGGCCATTAACAAGGCCAAGACTGGATACAAGGGGATGGGCATCAAGGAGAGGGCGATGATGCGAGGTATGCTCGAAGTCAATGAGGCTGGAGCCATCAAGGTCATGGCTGAGCCCTTTGCACAGGACCTGGTTAAGGATCTCCTGAAATCACGGAGCTCATTCCGACAGGATGGAGAGAATCTCAAGATAGGCACCCTCGGCCTGAGCAATATCACTGTCAATGGCAAAAAGGTGCTACCGCCAGCCTCCAGCTACCAGAGGTGAAGAAGTCAGGGTTCTTTGGTTTGCCTTTAAGACCACAGGATAGTCATGGCTTCCTGTGCATGTATCATACAGATACTGGATGTACTAGACACTGCTGCTGCTCGGATTTCATGTGTGACGCCTCCATCGCATGCTTCATCCAGAGGTGCAGAATTCCAGACTCTGCAGGCGAAAGAGCTGGTGCAGGAAGTACTGCCGTTTAGTCTCCAAGATATAGACGATGCTACCGCCTACCAAGTGCTAACCATCCTCCGCAAGCATGTCTGTACCATTCGACAGTAGGCTGGCCGATGCTGGCCATGTGGTGCTGATCATTGCCCCATCAGGACACGGAGACAGGTGAGCTGTTACACTTCAAGCCATCTCTGTAAAGGGCACAGACCTTCACTTACAAGCTGAATCCAGCCAGGAAAGTAGCCTGCTCTACGTGTCATCGCTGACAGCCTGTCGCAGCTACCGCAACTTGTTTTTCATTCATTAGAAGGCTGAGGAACTTCATCCGCGGTCTCCGCTACTTCGTCAGAAGCTTGAGGACCTTCGTCAGAAGCTTGAGGAACTTCGTCAGAAGCTACTTCGTCAGTTTCGTCAGAAGCCTGTCGCTTATACTGTCGCTCAAACTCTTTACATTGAGGGTCCTTGTCTGGGTCATCATGCCTGCGAGGGGATTTGATGAGGTAGTCCTGGTAGTTATCTGGTATTTCGTAAATGCTGGCAGATTACTGGCCAATCTCCTGCGCCCTCTTTCATTGAAGATGTGCCCAACAGCCTCCTTATGGCCAACAGTGACCACCCCCACCCCCCTCCTGAGTACCTTCTGCATGACTGGTGTCGTGGCTCTCCGCTACAGTGGCACTAACCTCCTCCCTGAAGAAGTTATTTGCTCCAGACTGGAGGCTATCCAGCATCTCTCGCTCTTCCTGGACATGGAGGCTAAATATGGCAGCCCACTTCCCGACCATTAGTAGATATTTGGGTTCGACCCTCGCTCTTTGGAGAGCTAGCAGAACAGGTCTGTTGGTTTGGGCCACAGGTAGTTTGAGTGCCCTGCCCTGGGTGCTGTCAAACCTCCGGTAGAGTATCCGGGTCAGGAGTTCTTTTGTACTACGAGCTGGCGCTCCTTCCTCTATGGGGGGCCAGTATCTCCGCATCAGATGGAGGTGTGACTTTGGCTCACTCATGGATAATTTTGATGTCACGAAGCAGTCCTCAGACCCTGTGACAGTGGGACAGTGCACGCCGTGGCTGTGACTGTTGTGCCTACTTGTCCTACTGCCTATAGACAATCTGCTGGAGAACTTTGTCAAACATGTCAGCCGTTTAAAACCTCTATATACCCATACCTTAAACATGCTGCAGTATGTGCAACATCCAGATGGGGCCATTGAAGCCGGGACATCGCACCGCACTGATCCTCGGAAGGACTGCCTGATGGTCATTCGACCCAGTATACACGATGAAAACCCATTGTCCGCTGCTGGGAAGTACATTGACTTTGCAAACTCGGCACAGATCCATGAGATCAAGAGCATGACACTCGAGTTCAAGCTTCAGTGCACAATAGAACAGACGGTAGAGCTCCCGCAGGTTCTGAACAGGTGGGAGATCGTGCAGAGCAACAGCACCGTGGACAAAATATAAGTGAACGATGAGTACCGAGTCCTAGGTCCACTGGCTCATGGACCAACCTTATATGCGAAGGGAAAGGGGTACTACGCTGTGGGTACAATGAGGGGTTCACGGAATTCGAACTACGGGCAGGTGTCGAGAAGCCCGTGGCAGTTCCACTCTTGACTCTCCTCGAGAACACACACGTGAATCCGGCTGCCCTGCAGGATAGGCTGTTCCTCTGGGTGTACACCGAGCAGCTCGCAGATGCGACGATGAATGCTCCAAGACTTCATATCTGGCATGACTAGAATGACCAGGAGCTGAAACAAACGGGTTCCAAACAGCGGATCATGCATGTGGAGCGAGAACACCAGCAGGTCCAAGCCACAGCTAACCAATGGGCAGAGCTGACATTGCATCATGGGGTAATGGACTGTGTCACTGTTGTGGTCCTGGTTCAGAAGGGAGGAGCCATCCAGCAGGTGGATACGCTAGACGACTTCAAGCTTGTGTTTGCTGGGACCAATGTTCTTGGTGAGGTACGTGAGCTGGCTGATTGCCTACTCTACAGACAGACAACTAATTCATATGCACTTCTGCGACTAACCAGTGGAAGGGATGACACCACCTCGGGGGCAGTGACATCCCACCTAATCAGGGCAACCAGCTCAGCTTCAACATCGGAAACCTCATAGCTGGGGCTTGCTCATTAGGTGTGACGGTACTTTACTTTGGCTATGCTAAGGTATGCGTGTCGAACACATCAGGTATTCAGCTTGAGCGTGTGTAGAGCACGACTCCTGTCATCACAGCTGCAGCTACCACCACTACTATAAGCTCTGCTGTGTTCTGACCTGTCGATACTTCATAGTCTAGCGTTGGCTCAGATATCTTTACAGCCTCGTAGTACTCTTCGAGACTCTCATCTGCCTCTTTGATGCTCTGGTTGGCCTGAGTTCGGAGTTGTCGTCGGCGTGCCTCCCTCTGGCGCATATGCTCGAGTGCTTTGCTGTACTCAAACTTCTCCTTAGACAGCTTCTCCATCGCCTGGTTATGCTGCTCACGCACGACCTCTACCATCTTCCTGTCGGCGAAGCAGAGTCCCCAGTTCGCCAAGGCAAACACGCCCGCATTCAAGATTACGGATGCCATGCTATAGTCTATAGACTACAGTTTAAAGCTACTATATAGCTGTCCCAGCGACGGATCCCCAGAGCGATGTATGAACCAGAGGCTGATCCAGTCGAAGATGTAGGTGAGGAGGACTATGAGGAGGGCTATGATGAGGAGGATTATAATGCAGACTACGATGTCGGTGGTGAGTATGATGATGTAGAGCCTGAATCCTGCAAGCTAATACACAGAGCGAAAGGAACATATTGCACTTACGTAAAAGGTTCTATCAGTCCGCTGGCAGCAGGTGGGGCTCTGATCACTCTGTTCACAATGAAGGCTGGCGAGACGGTCTGCAAGATCGGCAACAATGCTCTATATGGTGTGGAGAAGATTTCTGAAGCCGTACCAGCCATCGCCTCAGAAGTAGGTACGTTCTTCGATGTCGCAGGCCCTTGGCTACCGTACATTGCCATAGCGCTTGCATTTAAGCCATACTATATAAGGATGGCATCTCTGTATGACCTGGTCAAGTCCCTTACCTTCCGAGGGTTGGTCGATAAACTACTGTTCAATGAGGATCCAGCAGCGATTATACGCCAGTGTACGGAGTTGTTTGAGGAGGTCTTCAGTGATGGTCGAATGAATGACGGCCGTCTGTTCGTCTGTTTAGAGTTCACCCAGGCCATGCGTGACAGGACGGAGTGGACGACAGTGATGAAATCCGGGAGTTTATCAACTGTCTTTTTTTAGGAACTCTACTATCAGTCGGGTGGATATTACCACGAGCCCCCTCAACTAATCGAGGCTACACATCGCAAGGGCCACAACTTCACATTGGAGACAGTTAGCCAGTGGCTCAGCCACCAGGCGATGTGGAAGATATACAGACCTCGTCCATGGCAGAGTTCAACAGGCAGATGTTCTATTCCTTCCACACGACTCCGTTGGTTGTAAGACCTACAAGTATGCCCTCACCATGATCGATGTCGCCAGCAGGTACAAGGTGGCAGTAATGCTCACAGACAAGTCAGCTGGCCAGGTGGCCCAAGCATTCCAGGTTGTCTACGAGGCTTCGGAAAATCCCCTCGAGTGCTCGGAATTCTTGCAAGTGGATGAGGGTAAGGAGTTCATAGGTGAGACTGCAACTCTCATAAGGAAACATGGTGTGGCAGTTAGGTGAGGCGAGGTAGGGCATCACCGTGCCCAGGCTATTGTTGAGCAGTGGAATCAGATACAGGTAAAGAGACTGTTCCCACACCAATACGCCCAGGAAATGGCCGCGCCGAGTGAATGTTCTAGAGTATGGGTGAGAGGGCTGCCTGCTGTGGTGGAGAGATCCAATGCCGAGGTTACTAGACTAATTGGGAAGAAGCCGGTAGAGACTGGTCACAGTTCTAGAGGAGCGAACAAGGGAGAGGAGTGCCTACAATCTGATGGACTGGTTCAGTACCTGTATGAGCTTGGTGAGCTGGAAGGTGGTCGACGGCCTGCAACAGATCCTAACTGGCTGATAGATGTTCACAGACTTGACAGGTATGTGGAGGCGGAGGGGCGGGGGGGGGGGCGGCCTACACTGTACTACCTGGCACGCCAGCACGGAGTGCCTAAGCGACCACTTGCGGTAGAAGAGCAGCTAGTCCTTGCAGACACACAGCTACCACCACCTAGGGTGCTAACATGATACTCGATGGGCTCGGTATGGACACCATCTGACAGCACATGGCACTTATCATAGTAAGCAGAAGGTCCGAGCTTTTCCTGCTCATACGTCACCGTATCCTGGTTGCGCATGCGTAGGCCTCAGTTTTTAGCTCTGTCCACCCCGACATGTAGGGCACTGTAGAACCTCTGCCAAGAGACTGCATTCTCCCACTTTGACATTCCCTTAGTGGAGCACTTAATTCCAGCTGCGCTCGCCATGCAGTAGCATTTGGAGCAGAGAGCAATACCACGAGAGCCTTCGAACTCGAGCTTGAACAGTCCTGGAGTCCATTCAGACCATTTGTCCCAAGCTAGCCAGTCCCGCTTATGAGCCTGGTACTCTGCTCGCATCTCAGGGCGAATGACGTCGTCAAGGTTGGAGCCTGATATAGCAATATAAGCGGCGTCAGTGTCCATCTGCAGGTACTCAAAGCTGTCACGAGCTACGTAGCAATCGAGAATCTCGTAGTAGAACTCGAGCATTCGCAGCTTCGCGAGCTCATAAATGGCCTTCGAATTGTGATTCTCGGCTTGCAACTCGGGAGTTCGTATGATTCACTGATCTCCTCGAGATCTTGGAACCATGCACAACGCAGGGCCTTGTCTACCACACGTTCATCCTTCATGAAGCTGGTGTTGCTATGACGTTCTAGGGCCTAGATGAGCCTCCCGTAGACACTGTTGCCGATGAGTTTGAAGAGCTCTGACAAGAGCACTTTGCTCTTATTTACATCTCCCGAGCAGCAGGCCTCCGTACCATTCTCCACAAACCAATCGAATGTGCGCTTGTCCTCATAGTCTATGGTGCGGTATACAGCAATGATCTCCAGGCCATGGGTTATATACCACTTGAGGGTCGGAGCGTACAGCAGCTGCTTCTTGCCAGAGAGGGTACTGACCAGCTTCTGGGTGGTGGCCCGCTTCCTTCCTGTGCACCCTAGATATGCGAGCATATCAGAAGAGATTGCCGCTACCGGGATCTCGCAGTTATAGAAGAGAGGAAGCATTTACTCGAACTTTGCCCACATAGCCTTGGGGACCTCTATATCCACCTCAGCAAACCCAAACCTCCTTAAAGCTAGCTACCCCACTAGCACCGGACTGATGGCGCACTGTCTCCTTACCACATGGCATCTCGTTGACAGGTATAGAGCATTTGCGTCATAGCCGAGTAGACGTTGGCAGACACGCTCACTCTGGCGGATTCGAGTCACACCGGCCTCGTGCTATCTGGTGAACACGATGCTGGGACTTCCAACAACAGCACCCTTCAGCATCTCGTAGGCTTCCTTACCTGGTGAATAGAGGCTAACATCCGGCATGAGCTGAGCGGTTCCACATAGGAGGTACTGCAAAGACACTCTTGGGAGAGACACTGTGTCTTTGAGGATATCTATTTCTCATTCTATGTAGAATTCCCGCATCCACTCCAGGCTTCGATGAATGGACTGATGTCCAGCTTGTTGTAGTATCGCAGCCAGTCGGCGAATGTCCACATTCCATGCTCGCTGAATGTCTGGTTACACTGTTCCCACACTGTTCACGTCAAGAGGTAGCCACCCTTGAGCTTAGCTGTCCATGCTGAGTAGTCAGGAAGCCCTGGATAGTTGAGCTCCTCCAGTGTGTCGAACCATTCATACTGGAGCCAGCCCTTCTGCTGTGTACACACGTAAGCTTTGACCCATACCTCGTACGAGACTCCTGGGCTGAGGGAATTCAGCACAGTGAGAAGCCATAGCTCATGTGTTATGAGGAACATGGTCTGACTAGCCTTCTTGGCGACTTTCACTCTACCTATACTGTCAGTCAGCTCATCGACAAAGTACTTCTTTATGAGGTTCAGATCATACCGCTCAGAGTCGAACCCAGTACAGGCAATTGGTCACACCACTCATTAATCAGTCGCTGCTGTTGCTTTGGGAGCTTGTCCAGGTCTGTCGGTATGTACTCTGCCCTAACCCTTGTCCGGATTAGATATGCTCGCCTTTGGATCACCAGCATGTACTCTCTGATCAGTTCTTTGGGATCAGGATTGCAGAGGTGAGTGGGCTCACTCGTGGCGCCATCTAAGGCGCAGCCAACTGACACAGAGATAGGTATGTGAGTACTCTCGATCATGAGAGTCTCCATAGGATGAGTCTTGATACCAGCTAGGAGTGCTTCGAAGTCGTAAACTATGAAGTGTGGGTATGGAACAGTCCGAACTCGTTTAGGGACACTTGGAAAGCATTTTTATACAGAACTCCTACTGTACCACAAGCGTGCATCCAGATGCTCCCAGCTTCTCCTCTCTCAGGACCGTTTTGTGGTGTCTTTGTTCAGCATCGTCACCTCGCTGGTATTGTGGGCACCCGTGCCAGTAACAGCCATGGAGCTGGTGAACGGTGTTGGTGGTCGGATCATAACCATCTACGGGAGCACCGTCGATCCAACGCTCGACACCGTGCCCACACACTACATGGTGTATGTGTATGCCCCTGTTTCTCGTCTCATACTCGATCCAATGAGTAGCCGCTGAGCTGGATGGTTGTGGCGGATAGAAGGCTTTTTCATTCGCAGACTGTGGCACCTCAAACTTCTCGCCAGGACAGACGATTGTTGTTTTGCCACATGTACAGTGATCAGCGTGCTGTTGAAGATTGCATGCCTGTATAAACCTCTGCTGACAGTGACTGCAGACTAGTGTATGTGCCAGCTTGGAGATGTTCTTGATGTAGAAGGCGTGGTGGTCCCACACTCCGATGGTCATTGTGTCACTGTAGTGAGCCGCTTGCCTGATCAAGTGCCAGGTGCCCTCTTCGGTTGGTTCATACACGTGAATCTCACTTTTGGCGAAGAACTCTACCTTGTCCAGCTGATCCAGCTAGGTCTTGCGGACATCAGGTACTGTCAATGTCTTGCCATAGAACTATGTGTCAAGCTCTCGTGCAGGAGCTGTGCTGCTATCAGTTCTCGCTCATCGCTGGACTGCTAGACATCTCCAGAGACACATGTTGTCCCTGTGGGTGTCGAGGGCAGTCATATTCTTCTTCTGTCGTAGCCAGTCTGGCAGGGGGCCTGTCCCAAGCAGAGGTTGGCCGTCGATGACTGCCCTGACCTCAACGTTGATTGATCGAACAAAAGCCCACTTGGCGTCGGGTCGACGGATATTGTCTGTGTCGAGGCGAGCTTGCTCTCTTGCTGCCACCCAGTCCTGAGCTCCTCCTAGTGTGTTCATCCACGGGCTCCCTGGAGCCTTCTTGTGGAAGAGTATCACCCTACCGTCTTCGATGTCATGGATGCGATAGGTATTGGTGTAGTGGAGATAGAAGGCGGTCTGGACAGTCTGCTGGATCTTTTGCATGATCTGGCCTGTGAGGTCTCCTTCTAGACCTCTGAAGAATGTCCAGTGTACTGACCGGCGTCCTCTATCCTCTGTCTCCCTTTCGCCGAGATGCTGATCGAGAATGTCTTCGCCTTCTGACCTCCCATGCCCCGAGCTAACGGTTCAGACCTCGGCCCCCTCATCACTCGCTCAGTGATCCTGCATAGGGGAGCTAAGCGCTCCAGTGGATGGTCCACCATCCACCTCGCTACAGTCTTGGCTCGCAAGCTAGCAATCACCTCCTCGTCCAACTGACGAAGCTCACGTATCCGCAGCGCTTTCTTGTGGGGATTCCAAGGATCATCTTTGGTAAGCGCTGGGAACCTTCCCGTCTTCATTGCTCGGGAGAGTCGCTAGGCTGAATTGCTTTGCAATAGCGTGAAGCTGTACAACAGTAATCATGGTGTATATCCCTGTGGATGCATTTCTCTAAATGGGCGTTCAGACCCTATTATGTGTGGTGCTGACTATCAGTACCTGGGGGGTTGTCTCTAAATGGGCGTTCAGATGTGTTTGGGGTTGATCACAAGGTGCTCAGGCCCATTGTGTGTAATATTGTTTGTAGATGAGTCTTTTGAGTGTTTACACGTAATGTATCGTTGTGCGTTCACATGTGGTATACCATTATCGATGCTGTGTCTAACTGGGTGTTAACGCATAGCAGGTGGGCTAAACTACTATTCTTGACTTTGGCCCAGTCGAGGGTCTGAGGTCTGCAATCATGGGTTTCATGTGACTGTGCGAGTTGGTCTTGATGTGATGTCATGCTTCTCGGATAATGGGTAAGGAGTAATTGTAGACATGGAATCACGCATGCGCACACGTCAGATCTTCCCTGGAAACACGTGTCGGTATTGTGAGAGAGTGTATGCTTATTATACTGGTGATATCACTTCATTCTCGTGGTTCTTGGTAGCGTTCAGGAC
This sequence comes from Chaetoderma sp. LZ-2023a, assembly GCA_034401795.1. Lineage (NCBI taxonomy): Eukaryota > Metazoa > Mollusca > Caudofoveata > Chaetodermatida > Chaetodermatidae > Chaetoderma > Chaetoderma sp. LZ-2023a. The sequence goes on along the minus strand of CM067361.1, from coordinate 75,078,337 downwards.
GGGAATGAAGCGAGAATTTCAAAACTGTTTACCTTTTTAAAATCGGACCAGAAATGGCCGAGTTATCCACAAATGCTAATAACACATAGCGAGACTTGAACCTGTGATTTTAAAGTTTACTAATAACACAAAACGAGAATTTGAACAAACGCATTAACTACCTCGACCAGGTATGCATTAGTAATTATAGCTGATAAGTTATGTGTTCTCACGTTGCTGTATTGCTGCGCTTATCAGTCCCTCTAGATCTTGACGTCACTTCGAGATAACGCAGTACACACACATCGGCTGGAATATATATAGGTCTATATCTTTGTAACAGTATTGTCAGAATAATGGCGATAATTGAACCTGCGATAGTGCAACATGTAATATAACCAATTGACTATCTCAGATGCATTATTCACGGATTCACAGGGCAGGGGGAATAAGCCTACAGATTACCGTCAGCAAGTATACATATATTATGGACTGTAATTATGTAGTTATCAGTGTGTTATCAGTCCAATTGATCTGTTTGCTATCATTGCACAACAAATAAGTGTCATTATTTGTAATCTAATTATCGGTTCCGCGTTGGCTCAGTTGATAACAGCACTGAATTATAATAAAAAACCATGGTTCAAATCTCTCATAAAACCTCAGCTAGATGGTACCAATTTCGAAACGGTACGAAAAATAGGAGCAACGGGGAACCACCTAAACCCTACCCCCCCCCCCGCAGAGATAGAGAGAGAGAGAGAGAGAGGCTGGACAGAGGGGGCCGGCGATAATGCAGGGGTTCTCTGGAAGAGGTGGGGTGTCGGAGTTTTATAGTTTTTTTAGTTGTTTTTTTTCTCTTTACCCGTTACCCGAGAAGCATGCCATCACGTCAAGACCCTATTATGTGTGGTAGTAGTAGTGTCGGAATTAAAATGATACTACCTCACTCATCTGGCAGCCGTTCGGCGATCCGTGGTGGCCCCCACTGCACTCTCAATCCCTGTGGGCCTCCATCTAGAGGCATACACCAGCCACCTGTCTCAACAACAATGGGGGCCTCCATCTAGAGCATACACCAACCACATGTCTCAACAACCTATGCCCCAGGGATTGAGAGGGTGGTGGGGGCCACGGATCGCCGAATGGCGGCCATTTGAGGGAGGTGGAATCACTTTAATTCCGACACGACTACTTTGGTTTGTGGTCCGAATTAAGAGCAGTACTTGACCTGGTCATGTACCACCTATTATTAAATGATGCTTCAGCTTTTCTAAGTAGCACTAATAATGATATAAGAAAGCTATTACTTGGATCGTTGTTGAGTGTTAATCATGGCAACCTGTGCATGTACGATTAAATATATCACAGTATTTAGTCCATTGCCTCTGGCATAGACACACATATAACGTTATATCACAACCATCCATTCCTAGAGAGGACATTCCAGATGATACACACACATTTGGTGTACGTTAAAGAGAATTCACACAAGCTGAGATTCTCCTATTGTAGAATAAACGTATATATATATATATATATCACCTGTGAATATCCATGAATTAATAATGTAATGTAATGTATCATCACCATTCAATTTTAACTCTGTTTTGTGCTTGTGAAAGTAGATCATCCAGTGAACAACAAAGCAAGCAATGCTCGTAGATGTACGACCTCCCATTATGAGTAATTTGATGACAAAGCATGCGATTTTTGTCCTTGATCCATATGTACTACTGGTTATCCACACCTTCAATGTGCTGGAGGATCACTGTTTTCCATTTCCACGTTCCATTTTCACACCCAATCACGGCCAGTGCAATGTTCCCCCGACCTACCAAATAGCATGTTCATGTGCTCACATACAGGCAATATTGCCGTTGGGAGCCGGGTATGCAGGCAATATCCATTATTGGTCTTAGCATTGAATGTCGCGTTTTGCTTGCCAATGGCAGGGAGATCTGTGTACGAGCTGCTGTACCAGGGATATTCACTATGAATCTAAGTAGGCCAGGATTAACATGGATTAATATAATTAACTTTAGTAATATTATACTAAATATATTTTGATCATAATTATCACAATTGTGAATTTTCAAGTGAAATGTGTGGTGATCTCTCTTCTTGCATTTGACTATAAAATTATGACCGGCTCATATGTTTTGGCGGCAGGGTATGTGGGTTCGTGTGGTGATGTTATGGTTTTAAGTGAAATATTTGTCATCATCATAATAAGCATGTGTTTTATACACACACACGCACGCACGCGCGTGCACGCACGAACGCACACACCCACGTACGCACGCACACACACACACATATATATATATGTTTGCGTAGCACATTGGTTGGTGGTCTATGAAGGAAATAAGCATATTATTAATTGGTTTGTAACAGCTACTGCCACATTCTGCTTGTCGATGACATGTTTCTAGTGGCAGCTCATTATGGCGTCTCTAATGAAGGACAGATTATTCTGTCTGCATGACAGGGATTAGAATCAGTATGTGTAGTGCATCTTTTAATATCCTCATGGACTGTGACTTGTATATATAGGTATATGTATAGGTCTGGGTTCAGAGTCCACTTACACTTGGGTGCTCAGCCGACTTTGCAGTCATGTTGGGTTGACATTCTGTTGTTTGTGCTGGCTGATGAAAAGCATTATTTTCTCTCATACGCTGGTATCTAAATAGTAATGGATCATATTTGGCCCCCTTGAACTCTGGGTTGTTCTGTGAACGTATATCATATTGTGAATCGACGTGCGAGCAATGCTCGTAGACATCCTTCCTCCAATTGTGCATTGTTCTAATCATTGAATGCCGCATGTGTTCGCTTGCTAGCAGCAATGAGATCTGTGTATGAGCTGCTGTGTTGCAGGTCATATCTAGTTTAGTGATATTGAAGTAGAGCACATCAACCCACTCAACTGTCCAGCTAGATCCTTCATGGTTGCAGTTCTCTAGGATTTGCAACACATTGGTCCTACAATCATTTGCATTTGGAGCAAATTACCTCTTATTAGCATCGCGTGCCATGATGACCAGCACAGAGGATCCACAGTGAATTATGTACGATCATTTTTGCGATTGTGAAGTGTAATTATGCGAGTGAGATAAAACTGTGCTCATTTAAGTTCTATTTGATCTTGGTTGTCTAATAACAAAGCCCTTGCGTCTTTCATCACGGCTACGGTGTATCTATCCACACAAGTTGACGTGTGTTGTGTACTCTGTCCTCACAACCCCTGAAGCTGCGTCCTGGTAATATGCCCCTCTTCCAGTCTGAAACCATTCATTTTCTATAACACTTCAACATTAACAAAGAAGAAAGGCAAACTCATTCATGACAGGGGTCAATATAAATTTGACAACTGTAAGCGGACATGTATGTCACCATCATATGGTAGGGTACGTGATGGTGAAATTTATACTGCTCTGCCATATGCTTTCTACATCCGACAAGCGTGTTTGTTTTCGGGCATGACGTAAGGCTTTCTTAGCAGGTCAGCGATGAAAGAGAAATAACGTATCCACATTACTGGCATCACATTGCAATGTTACTCTGTGATGTTGTATCATCATGTTAAGGAATCATATTGTCGGATGGTTCGAAGGTTATGATTGGTGGACTAGAAATAATCTATCAGCCAATCAGAGTCATTAATACAGCAGGCGTTTATGGACGCCAATAGATGAATGCTATAAGTCTGAACAGGCAACAACATACGTTACCTTGAACCTTATCTTCATGATCACATAAGCATTTGACCGCATTAAACAGTGTTCCAGGAGGACAGTTCTGTACATGTGTAATACCATCAACAACAATGACATACGTTGACAAATCTCCATTAGGGTTGCCACGGCTATTACAGGCTGCAAAATAAAGTGCATCATATAAGTGATATAATTCTCCTAATGCCAAGTTTCATAGCAATATGGCATGATCGTATACACAGTGAAGGGTATTAAACATGCGATGCACAAACAGCGAGTCACTGCAGAAATGCCGTCTCGTGCTAAGGACTTTCTACGGATATGCCAAAGTGACGAAAAATATTGCAGTTCTTAAGACAGCTGATCATTTGACAATCTGCCTCCTAGAACAAACTTTCTCCCCCAGCATACAATCTATTATCCACATTTCCTTTAACACTATTGTTTTTATGCTTGGTCAATAACAGTATGCATCACGCTTAAATGAATGGGGGCCTACAAAATACACTTTCAGATTTCATATAAAGCCGTATATTAGAAAGACGCACAATACAGTGAACACATATAGTCCAGTCAATCTAGGCCAAAAATATTTTAACCCGGAACAAATTGCAACAGAATTTTTTTACCTCGCCCAGTGTATAGGGGGCCATCATGTACAACATATCAAAAGTCCTCCAAAATTCCAATAGGGGAAAGGGTAAAATTTGCATAATTATTACCAGATTTGGGCCATTTCACCTGAAAAATCCATTTTTCTTTATTTCTTTAAAACCGGTATGTAATATATGTGTGACTGGGTATTTTTGGACTTTTTTTAGTAATAAATGAATACGATTGACATATTCTCCACAAATTAAATGTATTGTGTTATGCCACTTGCATGAATTTACCTAATACCATCATTGATATTGATACAATACATATTACATTTTATTATGTCACGGTATTGTGTGTTTCTAAGCTAAGCTAAGATGAAATAGTATGGCATAGGTACCTGATTTCTACTAATTTCATCTTGCATCAATTATCCAAGTCATCTTCCTCAATGAGCGTTATTGAATTCGAGCAACTGAGACCCTTACAGTCTTCGCAGGCGGATGTGCAGATGAGCCCATGTTTTCTACAGGTGCATCTCTTTGATTCACAGCCAGTTTTGCAGCTGCATCTAAATGAATACAGTAAATCGTCAGGTGCTGCCAGCATGTCAGTCTTAACAGGCAGCATTTGGTGGTTGAGAACTTTCCAGCCCCATTCTGTTGGATCCATATCTCCAGCATCTCCTCTCCAAACATGAATTTGGTAGTACACGCGAAGACTGTGAAACTTTGCGGATGCGGGCGGGTGTTGGTGGTAAATCTTGTGCTTCAACATACTTGGAACTTTTTGCAACCTTCTCCCTGAATCACTTGTACCGCAAAGCAACTAGACTATCCATTGAAGTGCCATTTTATAGAATAAGCATTGCCTTCTCACCTGCTTTTATCACGTCATCTTTATTCGCATTACTCATTGTAAACACTTCAGCAATTTGAGAGAGTTCTTTGCAGCACTGGATTTTGCTAAGGGATGCAGATTTTCCAATTCCATAAAGCCTAGATGTTGAGTCACAGCCAAGGATAGCATGGATAAATAACAGCTGTGAGCACAAACAGAACCCGAGTTTCTCCTTTGCCATTTTGATATTCCACAGTCGGGGTTTCTTTGCATTTTGCTTTGGCTCTGGTCTGAAAAATAGCTGACAGCCATTCATATCAGTATGGTATAGAAGCAACACCAGTAGGTCGGTATCGTCTCCAACAAGAGCAGTATTTGTTGACTTTGAAGCCAAGATAGCCGTTTGCGTAATTAAGACATCAGCATCACCGCTTGCCTTTATCGTTAAGCATCCAGCCTGTTCGAGAGATGAACTTAAGATTGATATGAACCGATGTTTGTTCTGCTTGTTACTAAGAAAATCAGGCTTACTCAGAGTTGCAACTGTTTGCGGAGTCAGTACAACAGTTGCGCCTGATCCACGAGTTCGCCTCTTATGTGTTACATCTTTTATGTCTGGGCCTTGGTCGTAACCATCAAAAACTACTGTAGCCTTTCCATATTTGCTTATGCAATATTTTACATATCTTTGACAAACATTTGCAAATGTCTCTCCACGCTGCCATGGAACACGGTGTAATAGAGCTCCTCCATCAAGCACATAGTGGACAGAATCTGGAAGGACTGCATCTTCATTTTGAATTAATTTCCACAATGCATCAGCAAGTGCCGGCTTATTTGCTTCCCATGGAAGAGATGAATTCTCAAAGAGTGCGGGCGGATGAGTGCACAACTCATACTCAAAATAAGATGCTGGATTCCCTTTTGATCCATTTGTAGCAATTAAACTGAGTCTTTGAAATAGGAGTTGTGGATCAATTTGTACACATTCATCATCAATCTTGAGAGATGTTTTGGATGCTAAGGTAATAGCTTGTCTCTTTCTCTGGAACGAAATGCTTGATACACATTGGCCACACATCGAATTAATAATTGATTCTCCAATATCTTTAGCATCGTCAACATTGACTGATTCATGTGCAGACAATCCACTAACAAGTCCTCTAAGAGAAGGGTCTGGTCCAAATGGATTCAGTTCACTAAGGATTTTGAGAATTTTGTAAGTATCATCCATATCACGCTTTATTCGAGATTGTGTGGAATCTTTGTGTTGTTCACTTGAATCACAGTTCACCCCAGAGAGCTCTTGCATTGCATTACACACATCTGCACATGCAGGCATAGACAACAACCAAACAAGACGCTGAAGTTCTGTCATTCCACGACCTCATGTTAGACCACCACTTGACTTTACACTTCTCATAAGGACCTGCTCAATAACTAGATCAGTAGATAACCCTGCCCAATACCTATCACTTCGATGAATGACATGATGACCATTGAGGAAGCTGGTGTGTATATCTGGATGACTTTCAGGTATTTCTAACATCTTTTGTAAATATACATATGCAGACTTGGCGTACAGATTATGCCCAGCTGCTGCAAAATATGGAAGCATCTCACGAACGGTCTGAAGGTGCATGTTCCAATCACCAGTTCGTTCTGCCTTAATGAATTTGCGCAGAATGTCAACCAACTCCATATACAAAAGCCAGAGTCGTGCAGTCCTCTTATCTTTCATGACCACCTTCTCTGTGTCTAGTTTGTCCTTGACATCATGTAATGCATTTTCCGAGGACAATCTTGTAGCTACATACGGATTTTTCATAATGTCATCATAGAGCTCTCCAACTTTAACCAGACTTTTTTAGGGAACTTTCAATCGTTTCATGTCCTGCAACATTATCATCATTGTCAAACAATTCTTTTGAATGCACTGCAGCGGAATATTCTACTGTGTCAACTTCAGCATCTGCAATTGTAGGTAGTGGTAGGTTGTATGCATTTGCAATCAAGATTGTACTCAGCGAAGCAAAAACCATGAGGTGTCCTCGAACTGCTCGAGAAATTGCCTTTCCACTAAGAATGTGTTTGACAGCATTCTCAGCATAGACTACCTCTAGAATAGGCGCAAGACCGCTTCCTGCCATTAAGTGACCAATGCAGCCAAGGAAGCTCATCTCCATATGAAGACCTCCAAGTCTTAGAATAATTTGCTTTAATGGACTCCAGCTCGGCTCAATCTCTATGACAGTCATAGCTTTCCAAAATAAGGGCTGATCAAATGTAATCACGGGTGCAACATGGTATCGGTTTGCCTGTTCACAAACATAAGTCAAAGTGGAAAAGATGCAGGTCATGTTACTTGCCTCTAGATCTATCATCGGAAGGAACATAACAGACGATTTACCTGGATAAACTCCTTGTTGAACAGTTTGCATCATGCCAGACCATGACTGTCTCCTTGAACGCAGAAACAAAGAGAAATCCCAGAGGATGTCAATGTCAGCTGTTGGGTCTGTTTGTTCCATCGCAGTTAACTCCTTAAAGGTCAATGGGAAGTTCCTGGTATGCTGAGACTCAAAGTTCCTGATACAGATCTTGCCAACTTGCTTGATATCTTCAGATGTTACATTTATCCTTGGAATAAGTTTGCACGAAAGGTTTCCTGGTGTAACAGATGCAATGATTCCCATTCCATGAAATGTATTATGCCCATCTATTGTGCAAATATTGTGATCCACATTGTCGGCAACAAACTGAATGAACTCGCCTGATAATGGCTGTGGTAGATCTCCACCATGAAGTGATGCACTGCACTCAAACCTCTGTATCTCCGCGTATGAACATCCAAATCCGTGCTTGTACAAGATGTTAACAATAAATCTAGATCCAAATTTATGGTGCATCTCACATGACAGCCCGAACTGCAAAGGTGCCAAAATAACTCTAGGACGAGTTCCTTGCATAATAGCCTGTCCAACTGATGCCTGTTTCATTTCTGTGTCTTTTCCAGTAAACCAAATCCGCAATAATTCCCGCAGTGTCTCTGGTAAATAATTCAATGCCTTTACTGGGTCGCTCATTTGCTCCCTTGATGGATAGCTTTCAGATGATGTGCATGAATCAATTAACCTAATATGGTGTCTAAGCAGTTTGGCAGCTGTCTGGATGATTAGCATGCTCTCTGATTTGGAATCCTTTCTCTTCTGTTCCTTATAGAAGTCAGTCAAAATAGTAGATGCTTTAGAACGAAAGGTAACCACGTTTGGCTTACCATTCACAGTGCTAATAAATATTTAATCGCCATAATTATCTTTTATTTTATCCTGCATGTATTTTGTACTGTATGCTTTATTCTCTTTATCATCCAGATACTCTTGCATTTTATTAACGAGGTCATGCAGGGTCAGCTGCTCATCATCATTATTTTCAAGAAATGCCATTGTCGCACTAAATGCTCTTACTCTATCCAAGTCTTCTGGTCTTCCATGTTTTTGGGATGAGCAAGATGAGTGCAGCTGAGGGATATTTTTCATGGTTCGAAAATTTTCGCTGCAGCTTTGATGGTATACTGCATTGACAATGCATAAATCCGGCGTGAAGGCAAGCCGCCCAGCTACAAGTTTGCCCCATTCATCTTTTCTCTGCTCACAGGCCTCGGCGATACTACATTGAAAGTCATGAGTACTTACTGGATAAATATCATAGCCACGTTTCTTTCCATCTTGAATTTTTGCAGGGTATCCGCATAGCAAACAATGTTCACTAAAATTGAATGTTGGACTTTCTGAACGGAGTGTTCACATGGGTGGCGGAGATTGTTCAATTTTCTCTGCATCACGGGCAATCCGCTTAGGATCAATGAACTCCCGTCGACATTTTACATGAACCCTCTGTCCTACTTCAGCCATGACATCGCTTTCACGGGCTCTGCTAGCATTGTTAATACCGTCACAGCCTTTAACTCGAAGCTTAACAGTTTGTGAGCCATTTTCTAGGCTCTGGTTACAAATAACGCATGTATCTAAATCCATGTCCATATTCTGATTGAATTGTATAGAAATTTATTCAAATTGTGAGATAAAAGCGAAAAACAAAATTAAACTTACTTTAAATATAATTTTTTTAAATTACCCCGGCCCTGTGCATACAACCATATTTAATCTGTGGTTTGGAGAATTTGTACAAGTGGTTCAAGGCAATATTGCCAATTGCTTACTGTCTTCCGTGACCATGAAATTCAGAGCTTAGACAACATTTCTACTTCGTTTATTTGTGGAATGAAGCAGGTAAGGGAAGTTTCATTATTCGGATAATGGCGGTAGCTAAATATGCCAATTTACCCACTTTACCATCGAGGGATTTTGGAGGACTTTTGATATGTGACACCTGGCAGTCCCATGAATGCCGCAGAAAAGAAAAAATTATGTTGCAATTTGTTCTAGGTTAATTTGTAGTTTTACTGGACTAATAGGCGTCTTTCGAAAAAGGATGCACAATTGTCTCTGGAAATGCATCAGTTTTAATAGCATGCAATCAAGCATGCATATATGAACACACACGCACACACGCACACACACATGCGCGCGTCCGCAGACACGTATGCACACACGTATTCACACACGCACGCATGCATGCACGCACGCATGGGAAACAGATTACCATGGGTGATCATAGGATATGAACTCTTCTCTTAACTTGTCTGGAGGGGGATGGGGCCGGATTGAGCCCAAATATCATTGATAATTTTGAGCATTCAGCCTGTATTGAATGGTATCGGAAACAGAATAGCATGGATAGTTCTGGGATGTGGAATTCTCTCCCTAATATATCTCGGTGGGGGGATTTTATTGAATTGGAGTTCATTACGTTAGTGACAGTTGGTTGACAATATGGGCGAATAAGTTCAAATATCTTGCATAATTTTGAAGCATGATATTTGGGCCACCTGTTTACTGAATGGTAGGTGGAACAGAAAACCAGCGATGGTTATGAGATATGAAATGCTCTCCTTAACATATGGGTGTGGTGATTGTGTCCCCTTGGTTACAATAGGATGTCAAATTGTGGGTGAGTGTCAAATGTCATGTAGAATTTTGAGCCATGATATTTGTGACCCTCTCATTGAAATGTATCTGAATCAAGAATATTTTTTAATTTATAGCATTTCCAGAATATACGGTTTGCTTTTTTGATGTTCACTCCAATGCCTCAATTATCATTTTTATTCATCTACGATTTCATTATTTATATTTATTTGGGCCATTTGTCCATCAGTTATCCCACCATCAACTTGTTCCTTTGAACGAATTCTTCTCAACAACTACTGGACCGATTTCAATTAAATCACCTTTAGGGCATTGAACAAACAAGAGGCCGAAGGGGCCTGTATCGCTCACCTGGAACATAGGCATTTCAACTAAAAAGTCTATAAGTAGAATCAAAAGGCTTTTGAAAAACTCTAAGAAGTTGACCATAATTGTACCATAAAGTCAGCGGCCATGTTTCTTTAGGTATCAACTTCCTTTGAATAAACCTTAATGGACCGTATTCACTAATGATATCTCCCAAATTTCGGCCCGATCCATTCAATTGTTCTGGAGAAGTAGTTTTTGCAAAATCTATGTCATCTAAGATGGCCGCCAAAGAATTTGACCAATCAAGTTCCCTTGAAAGAACTTCAGCTTCTGCCCTAGGTAGCATTTCATGGGTTTTGAATCAATTCGGTATCGGGGAAGATTTTTAAAGACATATATAAAAATTGGACAAAATCCAAGATGGCCAAATTGGACGATCGTCTTCGTTTGAACACACTTGGATCTCTATGCCCTAAGGGCGCTTTCTGCCAAATATAATTTAAATCGGCCCAACAATTCTCGAGAAGACATTTTGAATTTCCTATTGCTTTAGCATGGAGGTTTTCAGCCGGAAATGATCCAAGATGGCCATGCTCGTACCCAAAGACCTGTATAAAACCAGTTTCTGCATCAAATTCATAAAATAAAAAATCTAAAAAGACTGCCAAACATGCTACATTTTGATTGTTTCACAGCGGCCAGATTTTTCTACCCATTAACTTCTCCTGAACAAACTATAATGACCCTTACCCCTTAATTATATTTCCCAAATTTCAGCCCGATTCCTTCCGCGAAGTTGTGTTCACGAAAACCAGGCATGTACATGTAGGCTGAGATCACAATAAAAACATGCAATGAATGATGTATTTAAGTCCGTCGTTAATTCTTAATGGGCCATCAAGTGTACCAATTGTATGTACATGAACTATTTAATAAAACAGTCCCTAACTTTACTAGGCAAATCAAACTAGTCAAATTGGTTTTAAAATATTCAAAAGCTTACCTATATAGTTACCTTGATTTTGGGATACTTAGAATGCAGGGTTCTAATTATATAAATCGATCCGAACACACGCAAAGCGTGGGCAGAGCCTACCTAAAAATGGGCGGGACAAAGCTAGAAATGGATCCTACCATTGTGGATGGCTATGGCGGAATAAACAAGAGGCCCAAGGGCCTGTCACGCTCACCTCGACCATTAGCATTTGAACCATTTGCATTTAAAGACATGAAGGATAATTTTCGGAAATTCAAGATGACCACTCAGAAATTGACCAATCAAAATTCTGCATACTAGATTTGAAGCCTGCCGCCATAGGGTCCTTCCAACCAAGTCTGGTTGAAATCGCCCAAGCAGTTAATGAGTAGAGTTTTAAGCGATATCTGGTAAATTTTCATAAAAAAATTTACCCATCAAAATTCTGTATACAAGTTCTGAAACCTACACCTATAGGGTCCTTCTAGTCACACTAGGTGGAAATCCACCAAGCGGTTAATGAAGAGTAGCAGTTTGACAATTTCCGATATTTTTTTTAGATTTTCACCCAAAAAATTAGTCAATCAAAATTGTGATTATATATTCTAGTGCCTACCACCATTCATCTAATCAAATTTGGTTGAAATATGTCAGGAAGCTAAGTAGTAGCATTTTTACTATTTCGGAAGTTTTCACCAAAAATTCAATCAACCAAAATTCTGAAGAGGTTCGAGAGCCTACCATAGAATCCATTTACTCAAATTCGGTTGAAATATGTCAAGCAGCTAAGGAAGAGTAGCATTTTGAAAATTTCCGGGAGACCTTTCATAAAATCTCAGATTTTCACCTAAAAAATTGATCAATCAAAATTCTGAAAAGAATTTGTAGAGCCTACCATGGATGCATCTAGTCAAATTTGGTTGAAATATGTCAAGCAGCTAAGGAAGAGTAACATTTTGACCATTTCAGGTAGATTTTTCATAAAATCTCAGATCTTCACCCAAAAAATTGATAATTCTGAAAAAAGGTCTGGAGGGTGCCAGCTTAGGATCCTTCCTGCCAAATGTGTTTGAAATCAGTCAAACGGTTAAGGAGAAGACACGATTTGACAGACGAACAGACAGACAGACGACGGATGGACAATGAACGGCCATCATGGCATAAGCTCACTTGGCCTTTCAGGCTAATACTAATTAAGTCATATAGATATTTTGCTAATTAATGAACTAATTAATAAATAACACGGGTAAGTTGGTGCACACACCAGTGAAGAAGACAAACCATTACAATAACTCATGCATTCTAAAGCCAATTAGCATTTCGTTCAGCTAATTCAAATATCATCATTATTTTAAGGCCCGCTTGCAGAATCAGTATATGAGCCTGCTTGTAAAATAGTATTTGGGCCCGCTTGTAAAATCTGTATTTGAACCAAAAATATGAAAAATATGAAAATTTAATCTGGAACAAATGTCAGAAATGAAGGAACACACTACAAGAACTTTAAATGGTTACTTCACCAGAATGACTGATCGGATTGTTAACACTTTCACGATAAAGACAGCCTAACTTGGCATCTACAGTGGTCTTGAAGAATCAATTTGCAGTCATTCCGGTGATAAATGAAAAATAGTAATTTTTTTGGCTGGCAAATGTACATCCAACAAGCCAATATTTAGATATTCTCCACCAAATTGAGCTGTTAATAAGTCAAATTCCTATTCAGTATGCAAAAGACAAAACCTGCATGACAATATATTCACAGTTAAAATACATCAATTAATTAACAAAAGCTCAATTTCCCTTGATTGAAGTTAAATGTACAATTAATCTCTAATCATATGTACAATGCTTGGGAATGATATCTCGAATGGCGCTGGAGGAGAAGTGATTTTAGCATCACAAATTCGTTTTAACAACGTTGGTTCAGTCAATACACTAGATGAATGTTTCTTTGTTTAAGGTTTAAATTAATCAGCCAAGCGGTTTCTGAGAAAATTAAAGGAATTTCTAACTAGAGCCTATGACCATAGGATTCTTTCAGCACAATTTGTCTCAAGGTGGTCAAAATGGTAAGGAGAAGAAGCAATTTGACAATTTCCGGTAATTTAAAAATAAAATCTAAGTTTTTCACCCAAAATATTCACGAATCAAAATTCTGAATGGAAGTTCTATACCCTATGACCATAGGAGCCTTTCAGCCAAATTTGATTGAAATCGGTCAAACGGGTAAGGAGAAGCAATTTGACAAGATCCGGTAAATTGTTAATAAAATCTAAGACTGTCACTCAAAATATTTACGCAAAAAAAATTCTGAATGGAGGTTCTAGAGCCTATGACCATAGGATTCTTTCAGCCGAATTTGGTTGAAATCGGTCAAACTGGTAAGGAGAAGAAGGAATTTGACAATTTCCGGTAAATTTTTAATTAAATCTAAGTTTTTCACCGAAAATATTTACGAATCTAAATTCTAAATGCCAGTTCTATGACGTATGACCATCGGATCTTTTCAGACAAATTTGATTGAAATCGGTCAAACGGTTAAGGAGAAGAAGCAATTTGACAATTTCCGGTAAATTTAATTAAATCTATGTTTTTCACCCAAAATATTTACGAATCAAAATTCTAAATGCCAGTTCTATGACGTATGACCATCGGATCTTTTCAGACAAATTTGATTGAAATCGGTCAAACCTTTAAGGAGAAGAAGCAATTTGACAATTTCCGACAAATTTTTAATAAAATCGAGGATTTTCACTCAAAATATTTACGCAACAAAATTCTGATTGGAGTTCTAGCGCCTATGACTATAGGATGCTTTCAGCCCAATTTGGTTGAAATTGAGAACATTCTAAGGAGAAGATGGAATTTGACAATTTCCGGTAAATTTTTAATAAAATCGAGGATTTTCACCCAAAATATTTACGAATCAAAATTCTGAATGCAAGTTCTATAATCTATGACCATAGGATCCGTTCAGCCAAATTTGATTGAAATCGGTTAAAATTCCAAATGGAAGTTCCGGATCCGAGCACAATAGCATCCTTTGACGAACATTTAGTTAAGATTCGGCTATTGGTTAAGGAAGAGTAGTGTTTTAAAGCAAGAACATTGAATGTACGACAGACGGTCGCCACGGCAAAAGCTCACTTGACCTTTCAGGCCAGATGAGCTAATAATCAGCTGTTGGAAATTCAGGGAAGTCTCAAAAACACCAGATCTTATATATAATTTAGCCGTAATTGCCATGGATAAATTACAAACAAGAGGACCAAGGAATGATATGTATATAATTGGTTGTTTGGAGATAGTAAACCATATTAACCATTTACTGGTCAAAATTTAATTTTCGCTTAGAGAATGTCAATTTGCCAGCCATGAAACTATTTTGAAATTTACTATTGGAATGCCTGACGTATGTACATGTATCGAACATGATAGCCAGTGGGAATCTTTAAAGGAAAAAATTGTCTTGACCTGCAAATACATATTCCTCAATGTGTCGCCAAGAGTTAATTCATTTAAATCTTTGAAATATAAGTCAGAACTTAAATCACTAAAGGCTAAAATTACAATATAATAATTGTGAAATTTCTGTTGAGCAAACAATCTCTCTAGATCGCAGTGTATTGACAAATCAGACTAAGTAGCTATAGTCAATTGCAGATTTTTAGGAATGTGTAATTGTCGGAAATGGCAGTTGCTACATATGTTTCAAAAAGACTATTGCTACAACCTATTGTTAGTGTAAGGGAGCTAATCGTATGAATTGTATGTCTCAATTTTATGGACGTTGATTGGATAGTGGCGATCGAAAGTGTAAATTGTCAACTTTCTGACGGGAGTTCTAAAGCCTAATTTTTAAACGATTTCCTAGAAGAATTTATGGGGAATATATTCCTTAAAAAGTTTCAGTCCACTTACATGGTTCGAAGGGTCAAATTGGATCTACAGGGCTTTAGTAATTATAGGATTTTTCAATATTTGCAATCAGCCTTTAGTGGAGTAATGAAGAAATATGCAACGAACGAGTGATACAATTCAAAATCAAATGTTTACTTTATTTCTTTATAATGTACAATATTTATAATTCTAAATAATACCTAATCCTAAAATTATCCTATATGTAATGGTCCAAAATTTTGAAGAAGTTGACAAAACCTTTAATTTTTCATTAACTTAAATTCCTTTCATTGATAACTTGACATCCAAACTTCCAGTGTCCAAATTTGATTGCATTGATTCACTGACTGATCAATGACACCATCTCTGCTCCGGTACAGTATTGAATTTACATGAGTAAAATTTCTCCCCTCACTGACCCCCTGAACAACCATAAAAAAATATAACAAAGAATTTATTAGATCAGTTATCATCAACATTTTAAAATACGTTTCCATGTTTGCGAATGTATATTCAATAATGTGTCAACATTTTATACATGCACATACATGGCGGCAAGCATGTCAATTTCAATTTCAAGGAAACCCCAACTATAAATAATAGGTTCTTATACTATGTTAAATCAATGTATTATTATAAATTCTCAGATTAAGGCGGCAGCCATAGTAAACTTGAAAGATCAATGACTTAGAGGGCGGCAAATCAATGTCAAATAATTTCACAATTTTCCTGCCATGGAGGTTCCAAAATATAATAATCCATGTGAAGTCATTGACCATCATTATCTTCTCAATTAGTAAGATTTTGAAAATAATGAATATTCAATCACCTCAGAACAAAGATAGTAACTTAATTAGACTTTCATATCTTTCCACATATTTCTGAACTGGATATTACATTGTAGATCACACCAAGTAAGAGCAAAGTCATGATTCCATATGATTACGATGTTTCAATATACACCAAATACTTCTCTACTCTGTCACATTTCATTGCCAAATATTTCAAAGAGAAATACAATCCCAAACGCAATGTCACCCCGGAACATAATTGATTTTTATCAATAATGTTTCAAGATACAGTGAGTGACAGATTACATCCATCCATTTTAAGCTGAATATTCTTTTGGATATGGGCTGGACTATAGAAAACCTGGGATAACAGCTTATAGATACCGATATACCAATTCAAATCTCTTTAGAGTAACAAGGTCAGTACAAGTTTGAAAATAGATTACATCAATACAAATATAAATCTGAAATCTCATGTCAAAATTCTTAAACTTCTATTTAAACTAATGTATGAACTGGTGTTCATTGTTCAACCAATTTGGCGGAAGGTGATGCTGTCCTATACAGCAACATATTCCCAAAAAAACATTGAAAAATGCACACAAGTTCCTTAGCCTTTGACAACATAAAAAGGTAATATTGACATCATGGTGCCATGGGTTTAAAGCCGAATTTAAATTAACTAGTTTGATAGCAATCTAAAATATTTCCTAAATGCAATTTTCACATTTATCCCAAATTAAATGAGATATTCGCGAACCATTGTACCTGTCATTCGTGTCTCTGGTCTATTTCGAGTCATCACAATATTAGATGAAATTCTGAAAACAATTCAACTGCAAATTGGGAGATCCCAACTTTGAAGTAAAATTGTTCTGCAAAATTCCAATTTTACAACAGCGCCATTGAAAACCTATAGAAAGCCATCAACCAATTTTGTTCAAGATAAACATTGATGATACTTTTGAAAACACTTTGACTGTGCATTCCGTTTCCCAATAGTCAATGGAACTGAACAGGCAAGCTGTCCAAAGTATATTCAAATCCAAGTCATTCACAAACACTCTAAGTTACCTCAATCTAATCCTGATAAGGATTTGACCATCCCCCAAGATTGCAATCAAGCTCAAATGATCAAACATCAAATCCCAGCCAAAATCAAATTGTAGCCATGAATAGCTTCCTAGATGGAAATTCTGTCCGGAGAAACGTTAAAATCCTTTAATATCTAGGTCACTCTGACATTGTTGTCAATAAACAGCTTTTTAACAAAGATGAACATTGAAAACCGTGTCAAACTGTCGTCCAAATGCAAATATCAATCTTAGCAAAACTTCCTACCAGACAGAAACTTCCCATGTCATTTCCCAAAATCTACAGCGCTTACCGGAATATACAGGACAAGAATGTCAGGTCCGACGCATCACCGCTTCAGCATTTTATTACCCATCACGCAACAACATACGCCTCACCCTGTAAAGAATGAAACAAGAGTAGATTATCTTTGTCTATAACAAAACGAACAATGTACAATCCTACAGTCTATTTACTTCAAGACCACATGCTTCTCACCAATTTAATCTTTGACTGTGACTTCATTCTATATTACTGGCTATCGGGGACAGCTAATTTATTATTGAGTATTTTAAATCCATAAAATCAAAAGAGTTGACCATTCTAAAACAGCAACTCTTCTGAAGACTGATTAACAAAACAACCAATAATTTAATGCTTATTTCAAACTTTCTTCAAAACTTATATTGGATATCTGGACACGGTATTCCATATCAAGTAAACATCATTTCTTATTCAGAGTTTCCAAAATCAGGACTTCCTTTTATCAATACATGAGAACTTTAATTGTCAAAATCACGGCTTGATCTTATCAATACATGAGAACTTTAATTGTCAAAATCAGGACTTCCTTTTATCAATACATGAGAACTTTAATTATCATAATTTAAATAAATTGCTCATACATAGCTACACAATTTATTTATAGTTTGCTTTACGGATTTTCGTCCCTAATGAATACAATATTTAACACGACCTTTCAGCTTTAAATGTTCAATCATGTTACCATCAGGACCTATTTAGAATTTGATATTGGCATAGCATCCATTGCTATGCAAACTATAACTTGTATGGCGAATAGAAAAAAATGTCTAAGTTTTTCGCCGATACATTTCAGTGCAAACAAATAGGAGCTGTTGAATATTTTGAAATTATCATGGCTGCAAGTCATTTACAGTCATGTTAACCCAAAATTACCCAACAAAATACTGCATACATTGTAAAGAATATACATTTCCAGTGATCTGGCCTTAAAAGGGTTAATGATAGCAATTTGAAAATCAATGATAAATTCCAATCGTGTCCTAATCTTTCATAGCAGATACAACTATGCATGTCGCAGAATGTATAGCCACTACTAATTGAGAGGCGATACGATATATACATTCTGTTCTGAATATATAATACAAGCAAACAAATGCCCTGAAAACAAACACAGATTTACACCTCTATTCACAATCCATTGACATGCATTTACTATGCATATGCAGACACTCTACAATAACTTAATATTACGGGCAAATGGGGTCATATTTAACAACAATACTATGCTAGGAATGTAAACCGAGCAGACTACTGTTCCCAATAACAACACCAGATCTCTCACGCAAATAATATAAGTAACCTATATGACATATACCGGTAGAAGTGTAACTTAACATCCGATACGATTCCCTGATTTTGAAGGGAGCATATCCCGTGAAAACCTTAAAACATCATATTTTAAATACATTCAATCATTCACTCCGAATACGCTAATTACCTGGCTACCGTCTACCGATCGAAATAATGACGTCATAACCTCTGGCCGATGACACTATTGATATGACATTTTACCACGGATTAAATTCGGAGCTAGTTATAGTTTACCGGAAATAAATCCCACTGGTAATTTGCATATTAACGGTCAATACAAGATTAAAATGATCAATTTAGTTACCAGGTTTAATCATGTTTCATTATAATATCCACGTACCGCTACGAACATGCCACTCAAATCAGTTCATTATCGCCACTCTACAAGCTATGATTAATAACCAATTCGAGCTCTACAAATTACCCTAGCAATGTTACACATACTCACTATGTAATTTGATCCCGGTACCGTTTTTTTTTTAATTCCCTTCCCAAAATCTACATTATGGTGTTTCTTCAACAAAATAATCGCCCCGACAATTATTTAAAAAACTACTGGTAACTCACCCGTCACACACATCTGCGGCTATCTCGTTATCCAGTGGCTCATCTTCCGTCACAACTGATTGATCGAATTAACGGATTGATGTTGTCTGCTGACAATTGTTTGTTCAAGTGCCCCTAAATCGCACTCACACCTTACCATCTCAACTCTCACCCGAAATCGACACCTGTCAATCAATCCACCTACACATCACTAACATTCCAGCCTTTTGCCAATCTCATTTGCATATCAAAACCCGAGCTTGACGAGGAAGGAAAAAACCTGTTTAACCCCTTCACCCACAGACACTAAAATCGAACACATTCCTACGTTAACGACATTACACATCGCGTGAAGATGTTAATTCATGAATTACCTACGCAATTCATTTACAGGGATAATTGTGAGTACAACTTAATCTTAAAAAAACATAGAAACGCTCGTTTAAAAAACCACATCAATTATCCTGTCGTAAAAGGGTCATTGACGAGATTGATATTTACACCAAACATAGATATAGACAGGACTAGACCACGCGAGACAGATAACTTTGCAAAAATACAAATGACAAATTTGATTAATTACCTCCCTTGTATTTAACTAACCAAATTAACCCAGCCGTTTTTAACAGTTATCTCCCTTGCACTGTTACCTAACCAGTAACACTCAATGTAATACCAATGAGAAACAATGAACCATTTACTATGTTACATTAGTTAAAGCAATAGCAGATTACACGTCAAATGCATAAATTATAGAATTATTACTGAAAGATGTGACAACAAAAGATGGCATACAAACACTTTATTCTCAAACAATTACAAATCAAAATTGTGAAAGTTAAATTTATGGCACATGGATAGATGTAAAAAATTAAGTACACAAATTAACCCTTCACACATTTTGGTTTTGATAGTCTCTTTCATGTGGATTGCCAAGCTACACGTGTTCATCTGCACTAATGCCCCACAAGTCACCATCTGGGAGGGAAATCAGTGGATGTAGGACATTCACACTGACATACTTTTCTTGGGAAAGTATGGCAGTTAAATCCCAAACCATTTCCATGCAGCACAAACAGCTTCCACGACCTGGAAAACAAAACTCTTATGGACATTTAACTCATTATCACTCAAGCCAGCCACAAATTACGTGTACAGTGGCCTTGAGAAATGGCCATTCGCACACCAAGATAAAACTATTTCTTTAGCAAATTTATCATCGGAATGACTGGCTCAATAACTGATAAATTTTCAACAAGAACTTTCCTTTGGTCTACAAATGGAAATTTTCTATGAGAACGTGTTTTCGAACAAATTTGAGGATTAAATGGTTTAAGTCACAGTGTGATCTATGGCTATGACCTTCGTCAGCGTCATTGATACGTTAGTGTCTCAATTTTAAGATGACTACAGTACAGCTCAGACATAACTTAACATGATTCAAAACAAAACAAAATGTATACATTTTTGTTCAATATTTTTAACCAAATTGTATTTCCCAAGGCAACAAACTCTTCTAATTCAATTATGTTCAAAATATTGAACGGACCATTTCTTACTCTCATGTTTCTGTGTTTGTTTTGGAAACATGTAAACTTATTTTGAGCTGTACTGTATACAGGACAGTCGTTGAATATTGTGAACCTAATTTGACTGAAATCTGGTGCCGCCCTAAGCAGCAGCAGATACCATGGAAATCGGTTTCAAAATATTCAACAGAATATTTCATACATCAAAAAGAGTTTGTGTGTGGTCCGTAGCCTTGACCACAGGCAAAACAGATCAAAACTAGCATGAGTGAAAAGAGTTAATAATCTAATTTGTATGTAGAAGTTTTTGCACAGTTTTATAAAGGAAAGAACCAAAGAACTAACAAATGATCTTGAAAGACAGCTTTATATAAAAAGGGGCCCAAGAGCCTGTGACACTCACCTGTACCATTAGCATTTGAAACATTTGCATTTAAACATACATTATTCTTTACATTAAACAAGATGGACAAAATTTCAAGCACAAACGTTTTGTTGAAATTGCTCAAAGGAGTAAGGAGAAGAAGCAGTTTGACAATTTGTGGTAAATTTTTAATAAAATGTTAGATTTTAACCCAATAGAATTTGATGAATTAGAATTGTGAATGCAAGTTCTAGGGCCTACCACCATAAAATCCATCTAGTCAAAGTGGTTTAAATATGTCACGCAGCTATGGAGCAGTAGCATTTTAACACTTTCCGGTAAATTTTTGATAAACCGATTTTCACCACAAAATATTTATCAATCAAAATTCTGAATAGATGTTCTAGAACCTACTACCATAGAATCCATCCAGCCAAATTTGGTTGAAATATGCGAAGCAGCTATGAATGGAAGTTCTAGAGCCCATCACCAGAGGATCCTTTCAGCCAAAGCTATTTGAAATCGCTCAGAATGGTAAGGAGAAACAATTTACCAATTTCCTGTAGATTTTTCATAAAATCTAATTCTGAATAGAAGTTCTATAACCTACCACCATAGAATGAGTCTAGCCAAATTTGGTTGAAATATGTCAAGTAGCTAAGGAGGGGTAGCATTTTTACATACAATTTTTCATAAACAGATTTTCACCCCAAAAATTGACTGGTCAAATTTCTGGGAAAAAATGTATGGAGGCTACCAGCATAGGATCCTACCAGCCAAATTTGGTTGAAATCGATCAAACCGTTAAGGAAACGCAGCAATTTGATGGATGGACGGATGACAGATGATGGACAGCCGCCATGGCATAAGCTCACTTGGCCAGACGAGCTAATAATGAACCTACATGTATAGCCACCAGTAAACAAGAGACCCAAGGGCCTGTGACACCCACCTGGACCATTAGCATTTGAAACATTTGCATTTCAATATACATGATTCTTTTCATTAAACAAGATGGTCAACAGAAAAATTTACCGATCAAAATGCTGTATTTAAGTTCTGAAGCCTACCCGCATAGGGTCCTTCCAGCTAGGTTTGGTTAGAATTGGCTAAGCGGTTAATGAGTAGGCATTTAAATAATTTAGAACAGTTTCCGAAAGTCCAAGAGGCCGCCGGAAAAAAATGACCAATCAAAATGATGTATACAAGTTCTGAAGTCTACCGACAGTGAGGGTCCTTTCAGCCAAGTCTGGTTGAAATCACACAAGCAGTTAATTAGGAGTAGTGTATTAAGCGATTTCCCGCCATTTTTACAGAAAATTCAAGATGGCCAATCAAAAATCTGTATAAATAATCTGAAGTATACATCTAGACTAGGGTGCTTCCAACCTAGTTTGCTTGAAATCGGCAAAGTGGTTAAGGCGGAATAGGCTTTTAACTGATTTCCCAAAATTTTCAGAAAATTCAAGATGGCCGCCAGAAAAATTAACCAATCAAAATTATGTATACAAATTCCGAAGCATACCAGTCTAGAGTCCTTCCAGCCAAGTTTGCTTGAAATCAGCCAAGCAGTTAATGAGGAGTAGCCTTTTATCTTATTTCTCGAAATTTTCTGAAAATCCAAGATTATTTTTGAAAATTTACCATTGGAATGACTGGCTCAGTTATCAAGCCAGCCAGTCCAATGGTAAAATTTCAAAAATTGTCTTCTCTTAGCCTGCAAATGAACATTTCCAAGACTACTGCAGAAGGCAGTTTTGGCCAGCTTGAGCATTTACCCCCCTAACACTCAAATTTGTTCAGGAAACTTAAAATTCTTCTCATAGAAAATGTCCATTTGCAGACCAAACGAAGATTATTTTTGAAACTATACCACTGAAATGACTGGCTTGGTTATCGAGCTAATCATTCCAGTGCTAGCTTAAAATCAAATAGTCTCCTCTTGGTCTGTAAATAGACATTTCTTAAGACCACAGCAGAAGTCGTTTTTGGGTATTAAACGGTATGGGTTACTCTCTCATCGATGAATTATCTATATCCTTGGAGTGTAGGCCTATAAAGATCAGTGTATTATACAGATAAAGTGAGCTATCACATGTACATTAACATAGTCAACACTAAGTATATGACAAATATGACTCGAATTGCAGTGCAATTGATCAATTCCAGTCAATTTAAAATAGCAATTCCAATTCAGGTGTCTTAAACGAATGGAAAACGGAAATAACAAACAAGAAATCAGTGTTACACTGATGGTATATCGGTGATGATTTAGGTATTTTTACCTTCTTTGACATTTTGACATTATGAATGCTCAGAGTACTTGTCTGTCTTTGAACAAGTGTTGAGCGTAAGCTAAACATTTAACCTAAAACAGAGTTTCAAAGTTTCCACTTCACAGTGACTGTGCCCTTTGACCTCACATTCAATGTGCTGCATCCCTTCAATATAGGGAAGCGTGTGTACAAGTGAGGTCCCAATCGGGTGAACCAATCCTGGGATATAAGACTTTAAGTTGAGCTAAACAAAAACCTTAAAAAGAATTGGATGCCGACAGACAAACAGACAAACTGACAAATGGACAAACTGACAAACGGAACCAATTCATATATTGGCGAAAATCTTTGTTTTCGCCAATATGATGTTTATTGATAATCTAATACAATATTAAATACACTTGATTATCGAGCGAGCCATTCCAGTGTTATAATGTCATAAATACTCATCTCTTTAACCGTGGTGGGACACTCCTCAAGACTATCGCTGAGGCCGGTTTTGGCCGGCCTGTCCATTAAAGGGCTAAATGGTGGTTAAAAATGTCACATATGTGTAATAAGAGGCCCAAGGGCCTGTGACGCTCACCTGGACCATTAGCATTGGAACCATTTGCATTTAAATGGACATGAATCGTTAAATTAAATTTCACAGGAAAAATCTACCAATCAAAATTCTGAATGGAAATTCTTGCGCCTATGATCATAGGATCATTTTAGCTAAGTTTCGTTAAAATTGCTAAAAGTAGTAAGAAGAAGCAATTTGACTATTTCCTGTAAATTTGTAATAAAATAAAGGGTTTCTACCCAAAAAATTTAATGAATCAAAATTCTGAATGCAAGTTCTAGAGCTTATGATCATAGAATCCATTTGGCCATAAATTATTTGCTTGAATTCAGTTAAGTTGACAAGCAGATGAAATTTGACAATTTCCAGCAAATTTGTCAAACGATCTAAGATTTTCTCCCAAAAAATAGCTCAATCAAAATTCCGATGGAAGTTCTGGAGCCTACCACCATAGAACCCATCTGACCAAATTTGGTTGAAATATGCCAAGCAGCCATGGAGGAGTAGCATTTTGACCATTTCCGGTAAACTTTTCATAAAATCTCGGATTTTCACCCAAAAAATAGACGAATAAAAATTCTGAATTGAAGTTCTAAAGCCCATGATGACAGGATCCTTTCAGCCAAAGTTGCTTGAAATCGCTCAGAATGGTAAGGCGAGGCAATTTGACAGTTTCCGTTAGATTTTTCATAAAATCTAAGATTTTCACCAAAAAATTGATGCTTCAAAATTCCAAATGGAAGCTCTAGAGCCTATGACCATAGGGTCCTATCAGACGAATTTGCCTAAAATCGTTCTGAATGGCAAGGGAAAAAACAATTTGACAAAGTCCGGTACATTTTTCATAAAATCTATGATTTTCACCCCAAAAATTAATGAATTAGAATTCCGAATGTTGTTCTAGAGCCTATGGCCATAGGCTCCTTTCAGCCAAATTTGGCTGAAATCGGTCAGAATGGTAAGAAGAAACAATTTGACAATTTCTGGTACATTGTTCATAAAATCTAAGGTTTTCACCCAGATGAATCAAAATTCCGAATGGAATATCGGGAGCCTATGGCGATAGGGTACTTCCAGTCAAATTTGGCTGAAATCGGCCAAGTGGTTAATGAGGAGTAGTGTTTTAAAGCAAAAGTTGATGGACGGACACCACGACATAAGCTCACTTGACCCTTCAGGCCAGGTGAGCTAAAAAGGAAATGAATTGGGATTATTTGCGAAAAAGCATTTACTAAATCTAGGAGTGCTTAACTTGGAGACAATTAGTGACCAAGCTCGTGCTTATCATTCCACCGTGTGCCAACTGTGTGTGCAGGTATACCGCATAGGCCTCCCTGAATATAACGAAAACACACCTGAACATAGTTTTGTAAGTGGTATGAATAGTATTCTCTATAGGCGCCGATGTAACGCGATTAACTCGATACTGATAATTCACTATTGATCGTTTTGAAAATGTTAAACATGTATTTGAAAGTCACTTTTTTCTGGCGGAAGCAAAAAGTTTCGGTCAAAAGATTGCAAAATACACTGCCAGTTTCCAAGGTCGCAATATGATGCCTACTGACTATTTTGACATTAGTGACTGAATATAGACCATGTCTCTGGAAACAACGGCTTTCAGTCAAATTGTTTTAAAACTAGACAATATTTTACCTGTAGGATGCAGTGTCTAATCAGCTTAGCGCGAATATAACTGAGCTTATACGACCGGCTAGAGCGGGTATTATTTCTTCGCTCAGCATACACCAGAGTGCATGGGTTCAACTTCACCACTGAATGGTTCCCGTCAGAATGCCATAAATTGTATTTAGCTGCTTTTTCATAATTATTCTCACTTATTTCTGTCTTTCACTGGTGGGTATAGGTTGATTATTATATAAAGCTGTTATTCAAGAACATATGTTACTTCCCTTATCCTTTACTTTAAAGTTTGTCAATTCCAATTCTGGAGTTCTAAGATTTATCAATTATAATTCGAAATCCGGAATTGAATTGGAATTGCCACATCTGTTCCAATTCCAATCGGAATTGATCCCAACCACGCGGCCAGACATTATATTTTGATTGGCCCACGGTCGCCATATTTATTTACGTATCAACATCCATAGACACAACTTAAATGACCCTTAGTACCTAATCATATCTTCCAAATTCCAGTCCGATACATTTAGTCCTGTTAGTGGTTGTGGAGAACTCGATTTTTTTTAAAAAGTAGGTCATCCTAGATGGCCTCCAAAGCATTTCGCGAATCAAGCTCACTTGAACAAATCTGGGTCAGCTGTTGCCCTAAATGATGTTTCATGAATTTCGAATGGATCCCCAAGTGGCTTCGGAGGACATTTCTAGAGATATTTCTAAAAATATGTTGAAATCCAAGATGGCCACTGGCCAAATTCGCTGATCGGCTTCGTTTGACCAAAGTTTGATTTCTGATGCCCTATGGATACATTCTGTCAAATGCAATTGAAATCGGCTCACGGTGGTTCTCGAGAAGACATTTTAAATCCCAAACTGTTTATCCAACAGTTTCGAAAGTGGCAAATTTGAAATCAGTATACACAAAAACTATACATGTACCAGTAAAACAAATTTCGGCCTCAGAATCCATCAAATAAAAAAATCCAATATGGCCAACAAACATGCAACATGTTGAGTGGACTGTGGCAGCCATGTTTTTTATGAATATAACTATCTCCCTTGAACACATTTTAATGTCCTGTAGCATCTAATCGTGTCTCCCAAATTTCAGCATGATCCGATCAGCGATTCCAGAGAAGTCGTTTTCGTGAAGACCAGGTCATCCCAAGATGGCTGATGAAGCATTTGGCCAATCAAATCTCTTTGAGAAAATTTGGTTCAGCTCTTGCACTAGATGATGTTTCATAAGGTTTCAATCGATCCCCAAATGGTTTTGGAGATTAAAAAAAAAGTTTCTAAATATCAGACAAAATCCAAGAGAGAGTCCGGCCAAATTGGCCGATTGGCTTCCTTTGTATGAACTCAGATCTCTATGCCCTACCGACGTGTCCTGTCAAATTTGGTTGAAATCAGCTGTGGTTCTTGAGAAAAAGTTGCAAGATTAAGTTGACGGACGGACGGTCGTCATGGCATATGCTCACTTGGCCACTAGGTAATAAATGGCAACGTGCAGGGGAAAACAAAGTATTTTTTTATCTGATGCTAGAATAACTAGCTTGATTATCTAAGCCAGTCATTCAAGTTGGAAAATTAAAAAAAACCGGCAATCTGGCCTGCAAATGTACATGACCAATTTCTTGACCAGTCATGTCCTCCATCAGGCATGTTACGTGGTTAGATTTACCGTATTGCTCACCGCCCAGGATCCATCAATGCCCCTAGAAGCAGGAGTTTTGAAATCTGAGACAGATTTTGAGCCATTTCAGAACTTTAATAGCATCATAAGATCTCATAGATAGCCATAAAATGTCATAGAATTCATCTCTGAAAGATTCAAATTAATTTAAAAGATGAACTGAAAAAATGGCCTTTAGTCCCTAATTATATCTCCCAAATTTTGTTCCGACCTGTACAGTGGTTCTCGGGAAGTCGTATTTGCGAAAACTAGGGCCATCGAACCATTTAACCAATTAAGTTACCCCCTCCAGCACCCCCACCCCCCCCCCCCACAAGTTTCGGAGATTTTTAGACGTTCATAAAAATTGATCAAAATCCAAGATGGCCGCCAGCCAAATTGGCCGATCAGCTTTATTTGAACAAACAAGGATCTGTATACTCTAAGAATGCTTATTGTCAAATATACTTGAAATAGGTCCAGTGGTTCTCGAGAAGACATTTTAAATTTCCCATTGCTTTATTATGGCACGTATGGGAGCTTATGGCTGAAAACGATCAATGATGACTAACAAACCGTTTATCCAACAGTTTCTAAACAGTGGTACATTTGAAATCTGCATACTCAAAAACCTATATAAAACCAATTTCGGCTTGAAATCCATCAAATAAAAAATCCTAAATGGCAGCAAGTAGATACATTTTGAGTGGGCGAGGGCAGCCATGTTTTTTACCCATCAACCTCCCTTGAACAATCTTTAATGGTCCTTCGGCCATAAGGATATCTCCCAATTTTGGGCCCAATTCATTCAGTGGTTCTGTGTAAGAAGTCGGTTTCGTGAAAACGAGGTCATCCAAGATGGTTACGGAACACTTTGGTCAATTAAGTTCCCTTGAACAAACTTGGTTCAGCTCTTCCCCCATGATCATATTTCATGAGTTTCGAATCGATGCCCCAAGTGATTTCAGAGAAGATTTTTAAAGATATTTTTTAAAATCTTCCAAAATCCAAGATGGCCGCTGAGCAGATTGGCCGATCGCCTTCGTTTGAACAAACTTGAATCTCTATGCCCTAAGGATGGTTCCTACCAAATATAATTGAAATTGGCCTTGAGGTCCTTGAAGATGGCATTTAAAATTTCCCATTGCTTTAGTATTGCTTTTCGCGGGAAATTGATCTAAGATGGCCACCAACACGTTTATCCGACAGTTTCACAGATGGCAAATTTGAAATCAGAACACCCTCAGAAAAATAAATAATACCAAGTTCAGCCTCAGAATCCATCTAATAAAAAAATCCAAAATGGCCACCAAATATGCTTCATTTTAGTTGGCCCACAGGCGATGGCAGCCATGTTTTCTGATGGATCAAATTCCCTTGCACAGCCCAAATCCATACAGCCCAAATGTGAAACCGATTCATTTAGCAGTTCAGGACAAGTCGTTTTCGCGAAGACTAGGTCATCCAAGATGGCCGACAAACTATTGGCCAATCAAGTTCCCTTGAACAAATTTGGTTCCGGTCTTGCCCTAGATGATATTTCATGAGTTTTGAATCAATCGCCAAAGTGGTTTTGGAGAAGATGTTTAAAGATGTTTTAAAAAATCTGGTAAAATCCAAGAAGGTCGTCAGTCAAATTGGCATATCGTTTTCATTTGGACAATCTTGAATCTCTATACCCTAAGGATGCTTCCTGCCAAATATAATTTAAATTGACCAAGTGGTTCTGGAGGAGTTGTTTAGTGAATTGTTGACGGACAATGGACGGATGGCTGCCATAATCTTACTTGGTCTTTCAGGCCAGGTGAGCTAAAAAAATTAGTTTTTTTGTTATTAATTTTTGTCCATGAAAGCTGTTGAATATTTTGGAATTTATTAGGCTGGAACCTATTACTGCCATACATACATGTAGCTGACAATGCCTGAGGGAGCGACAGCTCTGAGTCAAATTGGTTTAGAAATATCAAAAGAATATTCCATGCATGTACGTCAAAAAGAATTTGTCGTATTTGGTTCGTAAGGGTTAACACAAAGTCACACCTGGTCAGTCTGTGATACAGAGTGGTACCGCTTTAACACTCAACCAGAGTAAAACGGCTTCTGCAGTCGTCTTGGGAAATTTTTATTTGCAAACCAAGAGAAGACTATTTTTTTAAATTTACCACTGGAATGACTGACCATACAACTGAGCCAGTCATTCCAGCCGTAATTTATTAAAAATAATCTCATAGTCTGCAAATGATTTTTTCTATAAGAAAATGTATATTTTTTCAAACAAATTTGACTGTTAAAGGGTGAAATAATCAAAGAAAATACAATTAAATGGTGGATTTATAACTGGCCAGATGAGTGCTCTGTGCTTGGCCCCATTTCTGAATCCCAATATTTTCATTTCTATGCAGCCATACATGTCAAACTCTTTATGGAAATTTTGAACATAATTTGACTGGCATAATACGCAGGATCGTGCTTGGTCTTCTATACATATAGCATTATTATACATTGCATACCCATTAAATAGGTGTGTATCGCTTAATACAAATATGTTCAAATTAGTTTTGGACAATTTTTGACAGACCTGTGTAAACCCGTTTGGACAAGGTCTGCTAAGTTAGTTTTGGACAGTCCAAACCACAACCCTGGAACAGACAGCTATCCAGTTTAACCCTTAATTTAGCATTGTATGGAGTTTGGCTTCAAATTTAGAATTTCTTAAATTTTGTAAGCAGAGAAAAATATTTTTTTCTAAATTTACCACTGGAATGACTGCCTGAACGAATCACGTACATTCCAGTGAAAAATTTGTTTTTAAATAGGTCTCACTTTATAACCATAAATGGAAATGGTACTTGAATGACAATCTCGCCATGACAGGTTAAGCTAAGCAGATTTCCTATCCCCATTCAGCACATGTTAAATGGCTGCTTCCTGTTCGAGCATATAGCTCCACCGAGTGTAGAACAATCCTGGGGATAAAAGAATAATGAACTGCCTTGTAAAAGATGGTATAGGATATAAAACAAGACAATGGTTATGAGAATAATGAACTATACGTGTATGTATGATTACTGTATTCTGCGGCTGTAGTAGTAGAAACAACCTACAGCTCCACCTGACAAAATTAATGTTGCTTTGCATGCGGAAAGAATTTTTTTTTTTAATTTACCACCGGAATGGCTGGCATGGTGACACAGCCAGTCATTTGAGTGGAAAATTCTCTAAAGTACATGTAGTCTTCTGTTCAGTATTGGTCTGCAAATTGATGTCCAATGCGCAAACACGACCAACTCTGACCATTACATGATAGCATGTCGGCAGCAGGCTCTTGAATACTTTGAAAGTAAATCAGAATTTGTAATCATGAATGATATTATATGTTTTTAAATATTTAAATTAAAAATGAGTATGCTGGATATTTTGAGACTAAATCTACCTGATAAAATGCAGCAATTGCAAACCAAGATATCAATAATTAATACACACAATAAGGCCACATTATACACATGAGGACCTAATCATGAATTAGTCAATTAAAGTAATTATTCAATTTTGTTTTGAATTCTCCATATTTCAATTTCACTTGCATTTGATTCATACAATGTAGGTATGTCAGGTTGAATTGCATCGGATTGAAAATTGGGATACCTAGGACTAAATACGAATTGTAGTGGGCCAAATGGGTATACCTACATCAGTATTTGAACCTGCTACATTTAAATTTCACTATTTACATTGTTCATTAAAATATCAAAAACCACATTCTATCGTAAAAAGTAGATACATGTGTTAACCATTTAACACCAAGACTAGAATATTTACCACGGGCATGAATGGAATAACTACTGATTCAATAATAAGTCAGCCAGTCATTCCAGTGGAAAATTTTCAAAAACAATCTCGTCGTCAATGAAAATTTTATTCAACAGATTTAAGATTTAAAGGGTCATTCACAGGCTCATACAGCTCACACACTTCTAATACACATGAACATGGTTTCGTCTGCCATTTTGAATATGTATTTAGGCTAGGTAGAGTAAGAGTCCATATAAACAAACGCTCACTTATCGGCTACTTGATCAAATATCATTGTTTGAGCCAGGGTTCGCACATCTCACAACATAAATTACATGTACTACACAGATTGCGTATTAAACATTTGATTGCAAAGTATGTTCACTTTCTAATAGGAGTATATAATTTATTGGTGGAGCGACATGTTAGTGTATGTACATGTACCTGAAACTCTAACCTCACTGATAATTCGCAGTCCATGACTGGCCAAATATGATCTGGGTAGAAAATACTCACATACCTATTAGCCCGCCCACTAAGAGGGGTGGGGTTTATGTGTTAGAGTCAGATGTTTATCTTAGCAGGAATTAAACACTTATTAATTAAATAATTAAACTTATTTAACTTCTGTATTAACCGTTTCACAGACAAATCTCTATAAAAAAGTATATTTTTATGTCAATTATGATATAAAACTTAACCTGCTGAATATTTTGAAATTAATTTGACTGAAAACCGTTGCTATATGAGGATATTCATCAGTTTTCATGTACGGTAGTGTTGAAAATGAGACATGAGAAATTCATCTGTGAAAGGGTAAAGCACTCCCGACCCTGTTTACACCAATTACAAATAACATATCCCCCTTTGCCACAAAGTGAGGAAATAGTTAACCAATTAACCCACGAATTTGTTCAAGAAAATTTAATTTTCTCATAGAAAATGTCTATTTGCATACCAAGAAGACTATTTTTGAAAATTTACCGCCTGGCGCGGTTATCAAGCCAGCTAATCCAGCGGTAAATTTTCACAAAGTCTTCTTGATCTGCAAATGGACATTTTCAAGCATGTCAAGGCCACTGCAGATATATAGCCGGTGGGTGCAGCCTGACAAATTTCTCTGCAACCAACCCCACCATTGCCTCCGAAGAAATTTGGGGGACATAATTTTATTGCTTAGCATGCAAGAATTTATGGCTTCTCAGGACATACAATCTTCCTTTTTAAAAAATGAATTCTAACTTTCCCAAAATTGTATATATGTTATATTAGCTCATATATTTCAATGAGCTAAATATGAAACCAGTATATTTTGTAAGTAATTTCCCTCAGATGTGTTGTTGACATACGGCTAGCATAACAGTAATACGTTTCATTCAAATTGTTTTCAAAATAAGTTACTTCTCCAAAATTTA
This sequence comes from Chaetoderma sp. LZ-2023a, assembly GCA_034401795.1. Taxonomy (NCBI): domain Eukaryota; kingdom Metazoa; phylum Mollusca; class Caudofoveata; order Chaetodermatida; family Chaetodermatidae; genus Chaetoderma; species Chaetoderma sp. LZ-2023a. Next base: position 75,045,657 of record CM067361.1, on the reverse strand, counting down.
AAGTGAACACTGCACAAAAAGAAGAGTCCTGAAGCATTACAATTCAGCAAACATTGTCAATGAATGGAAAGAATGGGATAGCAGACCTATTTCTCCACCACCACTTAGCATATCAGTACCCACTGGACAGGATAGGAAATTTACACCTTCACATGAGACAGATTTATCACAAGTCATATACGGCTACGTGTAAAATATAGAATAAAGTAAGTTAACCCTACTAAATACTACTGAATTATCAGGTTAACCCTTATGCTGTTCAATTATCAGCTTCAATAATCCAGTTCAAGTTTGCCAGTTCGCTCAGAAAGGCTGAAAGGCATTTGTTGACTTTCTGTCCTAGAAGAAATGGTTTCTTCCGCTATGCATACATGTATGGACTGAATATATAAAGTCTCAATGTTAAGGCAACTACACATGAAGTCTGTTGGAATGTTTAAGGCGAATCTGAGTGGAGGCCATAGCAGAAGCCAAATCTTTTCATAATTAAAAAGAAGTTGTGTTGAACCAGTAAAGCTTCTCAAAAGAACATATAAATGTGTCCACATTGACACTTTCCTCTGGACATATGTGTAATTCTTAGTACGTTTACCTCTCTGGTTACAATAGGTACATGTGTATCATGGTCATCTGTGATTCTCTAATGAAATCGAATAAAACTCATTTATACATTTGCTCAGTTTTTAGGTGTGACTCATTTTGCTCTGTGGGTCGGTCAGTTTGTCAATTTTTTTACATTTCAAACACAGCTACATAAGCTGCAAATATATAGGTTGTCACACTTGATATCTTTCTATGCAAAATTCTATATGATATGACATCAATTATAGGACAGCACCTCAGTTGTATAATTAGTGGAAGCAAAAAATAGTGCCTCTATTAGACAGGTCTGAATATATACATATATATACACATATACATACACACACACACACACACACACACACACACACACACACACACACACACACACACACACACACACACACACACACACACACACACACACACACATATATATATATATATATATATATATATATATATATATATATATATATATATATATATATATATATATATATATATATATATATATATATATGTGTGTGTGTATATTGCATAAATATATATATACTTAATACACCTAGGGTTTGTTCCACCTGACTTGCCCAGGAAGTGTTTGTGATTTGTAAACAAAATATGTTGAATTTTAGTAATATTTGGAAGATTTTGATTTTGTTCCTTGCTAATCCAGTGAAATTAGTTTCTTAAGATAATCAAGTCTATTGTAATGACAATAGCTGCTTTGAATATGATAAATACTAACCTGAAGTGGTTAATAATTTAACCATTTTACCCTTTACAGACAAGAAATGTCAACTTCTCTATAATGTAAGGAAAACTATGCTGACTATTTTATTTAACTGGCTCTGTTGCTGCTATAGGTGAAAGTCATATTAGTTTCAAAATTTCAAACCACTTTCTTGTGTACTTGGATTACATTTAATATACTGGTAATTCAAGGGTTAAAATGATAAGATGGCATATTAAGACACACAATGCGACGACAATCAAACATAGGTATTAAGATATGTAGGAAGCTAATCTAGCACCAGCTTTGTCAAGTATATCAAACACTGTATTTATTACATGACTGCATTAGGGTGTCATATATAATGAGGGGAGGGGTTGGGGTACACAGAAGTGGAGGGAAGGGTGCGTGAAACTCCACTCAGAATTGGTTATTGCCAATGTAGTCCACAACTTTTGATGGTGCTTCCTTGAGAATGGTCTTTTGAAGATCCATTTGCAGGCCAAGTGAAGACTATTTTTGAGAATTTATCACTGGAATGACTGACTCGATACCCGAGCCAGTCATTCCAGTTGTTAATTTTTAAAAATATCTGTCCTGAAAATGGACATTCAATAAGTAAATATTTTGATTTTCTTGACCAAATTTGACAATTAAAGGGGTATCACTTTTCAAAGTTTGCACGACTACTATTAATATATCATCGGACTGATAGATAATATCGGCTAAGATTTGATGAGATGGCTATTGCATGGTTTATGATGTTCACTTTCATAGTATTTATTTTCTTAATAATCACAGAGGTGTAACTTTTCTCAACAGGCTATGGCGAACATGCACGGGAAAATGTGAAAATCCCGGATTTTTCGATACAACAAAGAAACGTATATCTGAAATATATGTTATTTATATACCATTATGTGTAATGTTTCAGAGAAAGACAAGAAGATTTGAAATAATTTTGAAACGATTGGATACGTGACATTGAAACATTTGCTCCCGCGAAAATCAATGTACAATTTGGATTCGCAGTGACCTCAGCGTTGTCGAATATTTAAAAGAATGCTATTATTTCATAGCAGTCAGTGGTCTGTGCCCCCAACAGCAGGACTGATGAAGTACCCTCCCAGCGGGCCGATGACATACCATCCAGGCGGGACTTGTGAAGCACCCTCCCAGTGGGCCAGTGACGTCCCCTTCCAGCGTGACTGGTGACGTACTATCCCAGTGGGACTAGTGACGTACGCTCCCAGCGGGGCTAGTGGCGTATTCTCCCAGCAGGATTAGTGACATAATCTCCCAGCGGGATTAGTGACGTACCCTCCCAGCGGGACTAGTGACGTAGGCTCTCAGCAGGATTAGTGATGTTCTCTCCCAGTGGGACCGGTGACGTACCCTTCCAGCGGGACTAGTGACGTACCCTCACAGCAGGATTAGTGACGTACTCTCCCAGCGAGACTAGTGACGTACCATCCTAACGGTACTAATGACGTACTCTCCCAGCGGGACTGGTGACGTACCCTCCCAGCCGGACTGATGAGGTATCCTCCAAGTGGGACTGGTGACGTACCCTCCATACCCAACAATGGACTTTCTAATTTGTCATTACGAGTTATCGCACATAATTCTCCTCTTCTCCGACAGGGCTAAATTCCTAACCCAGTACATTTCGGATAAACTGGCTAGGCCTTTGGAAAGCCAGTTTACCGTGACAACACGTGGACAGGTATTTTCACACATTTGCAGGGAAGGGATTATTTTTTGTTTGACTGATTTCGCTTACCAAGAACCGACGATCAGAATCTCTTGGGTGTGTGGGTGTTGATGATCCATTTATTAGATGAATGGTTTGACTTTGTGAGACGCTATATAACAATATAAACATCTCAAGCCGATCTGGTAAAGTCGAGGTATTTCACAGAGCATTTTCTAGTTTCTAAATAGCCCTTTTAACAAGATATAGCCATATGAAGTGCAAATGTATTTATGACGCATCGAAATCTGAATTTGTGGACACTATTATCAAACTGGAAGTTGTTTCCGCCTTAAACAGCAACCAGCTTCAAGACGAATTTGGTTTAAAATATGCCACATTACAATGCTTCAATCATAGATGTTGCTGTATTCGGCTATGGCATGGAACAAGGTGCGTGTGTCATTCAAATCGATGCAGGACCACCAACGCCGACACAAACAGAATAACCTGTCTATGGCGGGCACTTTATGGGCCCATACAAAAGAGTGATTACTAAAAGCAAGGGCTCACAGTAAATGGGGTGTTGTGGGTTACACAATGCCAATTCTTTATGACATGTGGTCTTTCGATCGCATGCCTAAAAACAGTCAACTGTCCACTATAGACAGGTTTGTCTGGATTTCATATATTAGCTATTCCTATCAAGACACCAACTTCAAATCACTCGTGTAGACTCACGTATTCTCGCTAAATAAGAAAAACTCAAACTACCAAGTAGTTTAAAAGCACTAAGACAAATTTATTATATACAATATTTAAGCATTATCGGTGATTGTATCCGTGTTTTGACACTGTAACAGTTTCAGCGAAAGAAATACAAGTGCTATTGTTACTGACAACTATTTGTGCCATGGTTGCCGATGGCAGCAGCTACGTTCAGTCGAATGATTTCAAAGTGTTCAACATGTATGAGCTTGCGACCATAGGAACTAGGAGCGTATTTCGAAAACATTTGGACTGAAAGTTGCTGCTGTTACCATGAACATTGATAGTATTTGCAAGTGCGGTATTCTTTAACTGCATGGAAAAGCCATCAAAGCACTCATTGTTAACCTTTCAAGATGACGACGAGCAAAACCTGGAAATACAGCGATTTTGAGGAATATCCATTTGCAGGCCAAGAGAAGATGATTCTTGCCATTGGAATGACTGAGTTCGATAAGTGAGCCAGTCTTTCCCATGGTACATTTTCAAAAACAGCCTTGTCTTGGCCTGTAAATGAACATTCAATAAGCAAATTCTTCAATTTTCTGGACCAGATTTAGCCAGTAAATGGATAAAATAACATTAAGGACAGGCTTACAGCTTGGAAACAGTGTTGGTGAAAACTGTTCCTGTCTATGAGAGAAAAGCTTGCAGCAACATCGTTTCGACAGAGTAACAATACTTATTGTAAAAAGTGGAATGGCATTGAGTAATATACCTTAATAACACCCATATCATTCCATGTAATAGAGGTACCCATTTAGCTAAACCAAGCCCATTTCCATCTATGCCCCGACCATTTCTAGCTATGCCCCGCCAATTTCTAACTAAGCTCAGCCCATGCTTTCCGCACGCTGGACTAGATTTCTATGCTTTGAACCCTGAATTCCCAGAATCTCAATTTCAACATAACTATACAGGTAAGAGGTTGAATATTTTGAAAGCAATTTGACTGGGTGTCGTTGCTAAAAGCGTACAGTCAAATAAGATTCAAAATGTTCAACAAAATACTTAGTAAATAGTAAATTGTAAACTTGATGGAGTATTCCAACTCCATGATGGAGTAACCTCTGTCAACTAGATCATTGACTCGCACCAGCTGTCAAAAGTAATTTTTAAACTGTCATGTTATTTTAACAAACTTAAAAAAACAGACTCTAAACTGGCAAGACAATACACTCTTTATTTATTAAAATTTAAAGTTTATTTATTTAATTATTTATATTTTGTATTTTATTTTTATTTTATTTTATTTTATTTTACTTTATTTTCAAACAGCAAATAATTTATCTTGGCTATCAGGTCGAATAGATTGCCAATATCCTTCTCTGTCTGACATAACGTCTCAAGTGGTTACAACTCAAACACGTGGGGTGGGGCGGGTGAATCTAACACCTCTGTCGGCGTCAATCGAAACTAAAAAAGATGTTTCCATGTAGTCTATCCGATTTCTCGCAGCAATTTCTAAATGCTTTCAAATTTTCAATACATGTATCATCATACAACACTACTATAACAAGTCAAATATCTTTGTAAAATAGAGTGTATATAGTTCGAATCTACACTAAACATAGATTCTAGGCTCTAGTGTTTGTTTGTTTGTTTGTTTGTTGGCACACATTTATTAATGGGAAATATTCTGATTTAAAGTTGATTAATACCCCAGGTTTTTCCACCCTCACATATATTCCCATGGGGCAGACCCATGTTGTATAAAACATAAAAAGGGTGTAATTTGCACTTTGACCAGATTATCATAAATTACATCATTAGACAGCTAATAGATGTAACATTATAAGCAAATCATAAATACAAGCGGAAAATACCCATTTTATAAACCTCTCCTCTTTATTTCATAGTAAATATCTGGAAAGGTCATACGGCAAAGCTAGCGCAGGTGCAAAGAGATTTTATCTCCATTGTTAAGCATGCCAGCGGGACTGGTGACGTACCCTCCCAGTGTGACGAGTGACATACTCGCTTTATCACATCAACCATTCTCAACAGACAACAAACAACAATCATGTATTATTATAGGTGATACGCAAGAGGTTATCAAACATTTTAAATGTGAATGTGTGTGTGTGTGTGTGAGCGCACGTGCACGCACGTGCACGCGCGTGCGCGTGTATGTGCGTGGACGCGCGTGCGCGTGTATGTGCGTGGACGCGTGCGTGGGCGCGTGCGTGGGCGCGTGCGTGGGTGCATGCGTGGGCGTATGTGTGGGCGCGTGTGCGTGTGTGCGCGTTTGGCTTGCGTGTGTGCGCGCGTGCATTCTATCTAATTGTCAGAGATGTACGCTGACATATGCTGATAAATAGAGAATACAGCTTACCACAGGTACGACTTGGACCTCTACGCGAGGGGGGCATGTGCTCGGTCGGCCAGTAATTATTGATCTGACGCGAAACCTGCGGCAGACACTATGGCCCCTGATCGGGGTCCATGTTCCAAATTCACTCATGGTACAAGCATCACCTTTTGAGACTAAATAAGAAACTGCTAAGATGCAGTTCAGTGGACTTCATTCATAATTCATTGCACCAGTTATGTGATATATGTAGCACTCAGAATGACAATTTTCAATGCAATCCCTCGTTGACTTTAAAAATACCCATCATGCTTAGATTTGTTCATCAACATAATGATAACCAGTGAAACGGATATATTCCAAATATTCAATAGCCCTCCGATAGGATGCCTTAAGAATTGGGATAATCAAACTTTGACAAACAGACTGGCGGATAAAACGAGCCAGCGACAGACTGGCGGGCTGACCATCAGACCGCTTGGAAGATAGATCAACAAATTGACAGAGAATATATGCACAATGGTGTGTGCGTGCGTGTGTGCGCGCGTGAATGTGCGCGTGCATGTGCGCTTGTGTGCGTGTTTTAGCTTACTCCGTGATGAGACACGCTGTGCTAGGAACGTAAGCAACACCAAGCCACAGAAAAACAGCAAATTCTGTGCCATCTTGTCAGTCTGTAAAATAGAATTTGGTAAAAACTAGAAAAATAACACACATCTGTAAATTCGCCAAACGTGTTCCCATAGGTTCACCTTGATAGTTCAACATCCGAATAAAGGAGGAGTTTTGGGCACGGGGTTGGACGCCTCAAACCTGAACAATAACGAATTTCTACAGACACAAGCGAATCCACCTATATCTGTGAATGGAGCGATGTAGATCAGATTATTAGATTATTTAACATTTCCGAGTACAATATATATTTTTATTGTACACGTCCACGTGCTTAAAAATCAGGAAATCTCTTTACCGAAACTAAATCATGCCAATTAACGTTATGATTAATAAAGAGCCTCTTACATATGTTGTGGTATATGTTGCGGAAAACTTGCTGTCTATATAACAATTATGTACGGCAACAATAAAAAGTTAAACTATCATTACATGTTCGTTCGTATAACCCTAGCAGTGTATAGCGCAGCTCCGATACATAGCATGCTTCCCAATCAGAAGAAAACGTGCTGTAGAATATTCTGCACATATGTGGATTGGAAGACATTGCTTCCGAAGGCAGGAAATAATGTTGGATACAACAAAAACGTGTTGACTCTTTGGAAACAAATTTGACTAGAAGATATTGTTGTTGAAAGTATTTATAACTAATCAACAGCCTAGATGTATGACCGCTGTGAAAATGAAAACACGGTGCATTTTGAAATTAGCCTGATAATGGTTAATAATATATGCGATATGATATCATCAGTAAATAAGACGTAATTTATAAAGGTGTCAGAATTAAGTGACACCAACTAATCGGGTCAACTTATCTCTTTAATGGTTAAGCCAGACAAAACAGTCATTGATGTGGTCTGCAGCCATGCATATTTCTAACCTAAGAGAGAGGAGGACCTTTGAAAATTGGAATGCTGGAATGACTGACTGGGTAACACGCATCTCCACCAGCCGCGGTCGGCGTGGGCGACGGGGTAGTTGGAGATCGAATCTACACCAAACGCGAATTTTCTGCTTAGATCTGCGAACATATGCAATCCATTTGACCGTAGCAAGTTGACAAGAAATACACTGTTCAATTTGTTCCGTGCATCGTAATGGTATATATATATATATATATATATATATATATATATATATATATATATATATATATATATATATATATATATACTCCATGTACACAGTAAAATTACTGGTAATATTAACTAGAACACATTTACTGAAGTAACTGTAAATCATTTACTGAAGTAATTATAAATCATTTACTGAAGTAACTGTAAATCCACCCTAGAGTATAAAACAATGTATATTTGCTACAGTGAACTTTTTACCAAAATCAAGGAAAAGGCCATTAAATGTCAAATAAAGGCGAAATTAATGAATCAAAGGTAAAGGGAGGCAATTCATGGAAAGAACTGACCAATTTTTGTTTTTGGTACGAATTACCTACCGTTACCTGTTGAAATTGATTGAGTCAATACAATATTAGAAATATATAAGGGAGTACATTTCATATGGGACATTTTGGGCATGGATAAGCGTATTCCTTGGAAATTATTCGCTGAATCCAAAAGAAAAATAAAAGCATCCCAGGCCCTAAGGGTTACTGAAAGTGTCCCAAGTTTGTAGGCTAGAGTTCGCAAATAGTACTTAATGGGCCACGAAAATATGTAGGTGTCAAATGTGGGTTAACAGATGCTAGGCATCTATTAACTTTCTCCATGATCTGCAAGAAACTCTAGGACGAGTTGCTCCCCAAATATCACCCCCTTAGATTTCCAATTGGACATTTTGGACAAGAAAATGTGGAATTCTCGGGACCATACGCGAGATCCAATTTCTGTAGATTATCTATGCATATCTGGTGCATGCATAAAATGTACAAAGCTTAGGTATGATATTTCCAAAACTGGATCATTTATCATCAAATCAATTTCCAATATATTTGCTATTTACGCAGTTGTCTACGATACAGAAATCTCAATATCTCATGAACCGTTCGGGATATCGAATTTCTGTAAATGGTGTCCAAGAGCCAATTCCACCCCGGATTAGCCGATCTAAATGTTGAAACAACACGACCATAATTCCGTCATCTATCAGCAAATCATTGAAATGTTGTTTAGTGTGCAGATGTGTAATACTAGAAATGTTAATATGTTCACTAACCATTTTATTTTAGTAAGCAATAGTAGCCTCTGGTATCTAGGGATGTCAAAAATTCCAACCCTCTGACAGGGACAGAAGTAAGAATTCTCATGATGTCAAATAATTGATTATATGCAGCATTATCACAAAAACTGGTCACTGAACCAAAAAGATTTTTGGTCAACTTGCGGATCAACAGATCCTAGAAATATGTTAGGTTCCACGATGATACGGAAAAATCCTAGGAGCAGTCGCTGACCGAATATTGCTCCCATACATTCCTATGGGACATGTTGGGAACGGAAATGCAACTTTCTGAAAGGTTAACATGTTCGCTAATGATTATATTTTATTAATCAATAGTAGTATAATGTATACACGTATATGCCAAATATCAAGTATCTGACCAACCTAGAAATATGAATTATCTCGATTCCAAAAAAATTGCTCCCATACATTTCCTATGGGACTTTAGAAATGTAGATATCTCGGAAAGCATACACACGATCGTGAAGAAAAGTAATAGCAAACTAGATCCCAAGGGGTACTACAGCTTGATCAAGTTTGAAATTGATCAGATCAGAACTGCAGGAGGAGATGGTTTGCGAATATCCTTGAGAATAATATTAATACTAACTAGAGTACATGAAAATCAAGGAAAAAGCCCTGAAGTGTTAAATAACTGAGAAATTAATGAATTTAGTTTGGCCCAGGTAGTCAGAGAATTGAAATTCATCAGATTTAATTGACTTACTCAACTTCAACAGGTAAAGGGAGGTAATTTATGCCAAAAAACAAAGATTTGTCATTTTGACCCTCATTGACCTTGGTTGGGTCACTTTAAAACTATCAGCATTGGATTTAGCATGTGTGATATACTGTTAATAAAGATTTCAGGAAAATCAAGTATAAAGCCCTGAAGCTTCAAATAACCGAGAAATTTATGAATTTAGTTTGGCCCAGGTAGTCAGGTAATTGAAATTCATCAGACTTAATTGACTTACTCAACTTCAACAGGTAAATGGAGGTAATTTATGCCAAAAAAAGATTTATCATTTTGACCCCTGATTGACGTTGACTTTGATCGGGTCCGTTTCAAACCATCAGCATTGGATTTGGCATGTGTGATGTTCCATTGGTAAGGTTTTCATGAAAATCAAGGATAAAGCCCTGAAGTGTCAAATAACCGAGAAAATAATTAATTTAGTTTGGGCCAGGTAGTCAGACAATTGAAATTCATCAGATTTAATTGACTTACTCAACTTCAACAGGTAAATGGAGGTAATTTCTGCCAAAAAACAAATATTTGTCATATTGACCCGTGATTGACCTTGAACTTGATCGGGTACGTTTCAAACCATCAGCACTGGATTTGGCAAACTCTAGTTGTAGTAGTAGTTTAAAGATCAATTTTGAAAATCCCCATACATTTCCTATAGGACTTTTTTGCCCACTCAAAGGTGGGTAGCTCGAAAACTACTGGGTGGATCCAAAATAAAAGTAATCAGCCATCGGCTGTGATATAGGCTCTTGAAGTTGACTAAGTTTGGAGTTAATCATATGAAAACTGTAGGAGGAGATAGCTCCTAAACTTTTGGGAGAAGAACAATAATAACCATAACACATTTACTGAAGTAACTGTAAATCTGCGATGACTGGGTATTAAGGAGTATTATAAGCCCTCTTCTCATATGATCATTGAACATGTCTGATGCTGATCTGATAAAAAGTCTAAGTGTTGTCTCAGTTCAAAGATCGATAGTTGAAATTCCCATACTTTTACAAAGGGTATGGAAAAGCTGATTTCTTGAAAACCGATAGCCTTGACCCTAAAGTATAAAATAATGTGTCCTGATTTGCTGTTGTAAAGTTTTTACCAAAATCAAGGAAAATGCCATTAAATCTCAAATAAAGGACAGATTAATGAATTAACGGTAAAGGGGAGGCAATTCAAGCAAAAAACTCATAATTTTTTTTCCTCATAAATTACCTCCCTTTACCTGTTGAAGATGATGAAGTGCAGGTAACTTGTGCCAAACATGAAAACTGGAAAGCTTTACTCATGAATGACCTTGACCCCAACGGCGATATTAAAATTTGTATTGGAAACTTTAGATCTCTCAATGTTCTAGAATCTGGCCAGGTTTGAAGAGAATCGGAGGAAAACTATAGGAGATAACACTGTTCCAATATTGTTCCCATAGGTTTATGGGGATATGTGGCACACAAAAAGTGGATTTTCTCGAAAACTTTTGGACCAATCAACTTTAAATTTGAGTGCAAGTCAAGTCACTATGAACGCTAGAGGTTGACCAAATTTGAAGTCCATCTGACCAAAACTCATTTTGGCGGCCATTTAGAATTAAAATGATACCACCGACCTCAACTGGCCACCGTTCAGTGATCCGTGGCCCCCAACGTCCTCTCAATCCCTGGGGCATAGGAATTTGAGATATGTGATGTTCGTGGTCGAGATGGGAGCTGCTGACATGGAAGTTGGTGGCGAAAATAAAACTCCCGTGCAGACCCCACTGACCGGGAGAACCTCCTCAGGATACTGGCCAGTTGCCAGCCTCTCTCTCTATTCTGTGTAGGCTCAGACAAACACGTAGTCTCTGCCAGAGTCGCATCAGCATGATGGCACCACCCATAGTGTCTTCAATCTACCTTGATAACGCTCACCTGGTAGGAGGCTAAAGTGCTTAGCATTTGCACCAAGGTATACTCTGGCATGTTCACATGTTATGCAGAGAATCTGGTGCTGAGCAGGTGTCTCCAGCAGACAACCACGGCCTACCCTCTCCACACCATTGAAGTGGCAGACAGTCCCGATCTCTTCACGTGGGTGTAAGCGGTCGTAAATATTTTTCTGCAAGAGGTCGACCCAAGGATTGTAGGTGGGGGCATCCCGGAAGTGGGCCCACTTAGCATCCAATATCATGGCAGTCTCAGTGCCCTGTGCCACTGCTGTAGACGCAAGCACGAGCAGTATGATGAGAATCATCGCTATACATGAAGAGTTAAACTGAACATAGTGAACCCCTCGAGAAATATCTGTGCCAGATCGAGCCCTGCTCCATCCGGTTCGATAATGATCTCCATCCCCTCAGGGGCATGGGCTAGCTGCTTCACTTTGCCACCAGCTAAGTAACGTAGCTCCAGGACTATTTGAGTCATTTGCGGGCTAGTGAGTCTGACTCGCTGAAGCAGTGTAACAACACCCTTGGCTTTGGTGACATGTGACCCACCATCTACCCATAGAATGCCCTCCTGGAGGTTAACAGCTTCTTCTGGTCCATCGAATGGATGACATAGCAGGAGCTTTCCACCTGTAACCATGATCAGGTGACCCACCCTCATCAGGGATACACCTTCACCTATGTAGGTGAGGAAGGATGATCCCAGATTGTAGAGCTTTCGAACTGTCCCATCCCTTTTCACAACAGTGGAGAGGGGAGTAACCTCTATGTCAATGACTGCGGGAGGTCTATATATTGGCAACCATATTTTCCAGTTGTCACCAGGTCCAGCGCGGTACCACACTTCGTTCTTCTCAAACATTAACTGCAGGTTTACCAGGATCAATAGCAGACCCTCATGGGTCATCGGTGGGGCACCGTTCGAATAGGGTGTGACCAGATGAAAGCTGAGATCATCATTTAGGGTGTGATGTCTGCTACCTCTGTGTCCGAGACCTCAATCAACGGCTCGAGGATGTACTTCCTCTTCGTGAAATCGTACCGAAACACGATCTTGTGACCATCTATGTTGCGGCCAATGCGCTCTTTCAACACATCCTTGAGGTCTGTGAGCAGCTCCACCCCATCACCACCAATAGGGTGGATGGAGAACGCCTATGAGTTTGCTTCGTACTGTAGGGCGAATGACTTGACATCGCTCTCTTCTACCTTGGCAGCATCAACTGCGTACACATCTGCCAGGTCAGCAAGACCAGTCGAGTGAGCAAATACGGGTTCCATAGGACGCTATATAAAAGGGTTTAAACAGGAGATATAACCATGCCGATTGTCCGACTGCTGCTCTCCGGTGGTGAGAATGTAATCTCACCCTCTCTAGAGGGGAGACGGGTGGTACAGTACCATGTAGAATGGGTCCTCTTTGAGGTGCCCTAACAGGGCACAACATACATACACGCCGATCTGCTACATCAACCTCCGGGCAGTGCACACAGCAGCTTACTGGTAGAAGTCAGCCGGGACGTGATAGAGTATCTCCCAGGTGCTAACAACAACCTCTGGAAAGCTATCAGTCCTAGCCTGTTCACACCTGTAAATCACCTGTTTTACAGCCCCTCAATTAACATATATGCCAGCACGGATGGGATATCAGACGCCTATTTAGAGTTTACACTCTTATTACTCATTGACCTGATGACAACATGATATCATACCAGCATTATCTGATCTTGGCCGAGATGATGAAGAAAGTGGTTCGTGCCTTCATGACGCCTGCACAGATAAAGGCCGTAAACGAACTGAGGCTCGCACTGCAACAAGAAGGAGAGCGACTACAGGGGGAGAACTGGTGTCAACAGAACGCGAGCCTTGCACGGAGGTGAAGGAACAGTGAAAATCTCTGAGACTGGCAGGCCCTCCTGGAGGAGAGTTAGCGGGACGCAGGAGTCTTGACATATGACGATGAACCAGATGTCTTCACAGACGAAGATGAGCCAGGTGTCTTCTCAGATGAGGATGAGCCAGATGTCATACAGTTGAAAGAGATGGCGCAGAAGTGTAAGACCAAGAAATCCATCCAGCGGCGGACCTACTATCTTGGTGATAAGGTGAAGTTCCATATGTCACGTCTCAGAAATCTACTGGCACCCGACATAGTGCTGGATGACCACTGTCTAACAGACGTCTGTCTCAACACCAACAAGCTGGTACGGTTTGCCAGGCTAACCGAAATGAACCCTTCTATGACTCTTGAGCAGATTATGCAGGTGATGCAGGTTTAATCTCCAGGTATACTATGGCAAAAAAGAGTGGCGGACGCAACCAGAAGTATACCCCTCACTGACTGCTGACGAGGGCGGTACCATCCACGGCTGGCGACTCCAGAAGATAAATACCATCAGGCAGAATCTCGTCCATGAGGCAGAAAAGTACAGCAGAACGCGCAGGTGATATAAGATAGTCTGCAACGTCCTCGCGCATACAACAACTGCTGCGGGTGTGATTGGAGCCAGTGCTGGTATGGCAGCTGTGGCCACTCTCCCTACAGGGGTGGGTGCCATCGTCGCCCTCCTGCTGGGTGGCGTGACACTAGCCGCCACTGTCATGGCCATGGGCTTGGGGTGGGGCAGCGGCAGATCACAAGGAGGCTGGAGAAGCATGCTAAGTATGTGACACTGGCACAGAGTATGCTACGGACTCTCGACGAGTCTGTCAGCAAAGCTCTCGAGGATGGCCAGGTCACCGATGAAGAGTACCACCATATATTTTCGGTCCAAGCCCTGTACCACACGGAGAAACCTAAAGTGCGACAGCAATACCTCAAAGACTCCAGCAGGCGGGTTGATATGGAGGAGCTAAAGCACGAGATGTTATGGCGAGGTCACCTCGCCGGTCTCTGGAGTCGAGACGACTACAAATAGTGTGCTGCCTGTATGGTAGATTTAAGAACACCAGTATAGATGGCCTTCCCACTGAACCTCGCGACAGTCATCTGTAGCCAACCGCCCTCCTGGGTACATCATTGACTGGCCTGAGACGTCTACTGGATGATATACCAGAACTAACACTGTTCTCCATCACAGTGGATGGACGGTCCAGAACCAGTTTCTCCTTCAACCCACGACCGCTGACCAACCGCACCATCACCATCAAGGATGCAAAGCAAGCGCATACTTGGATGGCTGCTCCAAGCTTCTCATACTGGAATCAGCAGCTGAACTTTGGCGTGTGGTGTGCCACGGCAGGATGTGGAGTAAGTTCCACCCTGTCTCACTCCTATTCTGGTACTCCTGATGCTGTGCTCATCGCCAGCTCTCTCAGATTCCACGTGTACTTCATGGTGCGACGAATCCTTCATGAGCTGGGTGCAAGCCTCCCTGATACAAACAACTTCGACCCACAGCTCAACAGTCATAGCGTCTCAGTGGCCAGCAGACTACAGAGCGAGTTCAGTGCTCACCCAGACTATCAGTGGCATGGTGCTGACAACAGCGGCCTAGAGGTTATGTACGGTGATCCGAGACGTGACTACTCAGGATTCCCCTATCAAACACCCCGACGAGTAGGCCATCGGAAGACAGCGACATTCTCGTTCGATCCAGACTCCGACCCTGGAGCACTGGTGCAAAATATGCACATCACTGGCTTGCGGCAGGACTATCCAGATGTGTGGAAGTACGTTGTCCCACACACCACCTCAGGCCTCACACCAGCAGGGATCGTTCGGATCAACCAGTCCCTGGAAACAATGTGCTACTGCTGCCTTACAGCACAGACCAAGCTGCGTCATTCCATAGATGGTGTCAGCGGAACAGAGGTCCAGGCCATGTTTATCAGTCTCGTTGAAGATATGATCATCGTGGCAGATCCCAGCAGTCTTATTGCTAAATTCCAGCAGGGGTTGCAGAAGGCCCGTCGCACACTTAACTTTGCTATTTCATCACACCTACGGTTGATTCCGAGCAACATGATCGTGAGCATCGAGGTCATCCAAGTCAGGGGCTACAACAACATGATTGTCGAAGGGGATTTCCCCCGGTGATATCAACGCACCTACGTGTAGTATGGGCCATACAGTCTTTCCGACCCTGACACTTCAGCCCGTCGACACGATGCTTGCCATGGCAGCCCCGACCCAGACACTGCAGCCAGTCAACACGACACCGGTTCCCATGGTAGCTCTACGAGTGATGTCAGGCCTAGCTATCATGGTACTCGGGATCAGCATACTCCGCCGCTATCAAATCAGCTATAAGACTATCCTGACTCTCTACAGTAGCAGTGGGGACCACAGTGAGACACTGAACCAGCTTGGCCTGCCCTATAGCCCCTATACACGCTGCCAACATGCACATCCATGGGCTGGATGGTTCCACAGCGCATCCTTTTTCCAGCTTATAGTATCGCAGAGCCTTGTTCAACTCTGAGTCAGGGGAGGTCATGGAGGTCTGCAACTGCTGGAACACATCTGACAGATACTTCCGATCCTTTTAGAAACCTTTAGCTTGCAGGAGCTGCTCGACGATACTCCGCCCATGATAAGGTATTCGAGGAAGCAGATCTGCCCCTTACCAAATCCTAGATAGAGCTTCTTAGCTGTCAGCTCCTCTGTCAGCTCAGCACCAGAGAGTGAGCTCATCTGGTGTCTTCTTCTTGTAGTCCTTCAACTCCCTCCGGAAGACCTCATAGTACTTCTCACATAGCATGAGCCAGGACATGTTTAAGATGTCTCAATAGAGAGATGAATATTCCTGAGTACCAACCCGGACACCTGGCAGATGCAGACTGGGAAGATCTTATTAGCTCACTCGACAGGGAATGCAGGCATTTAACTGCATTGTATACTCAGTGCTTAAACAATGACGTCAACGGTACAGATCGTGAAGCAAAATCCCGAGAGCCAGGCAAGTCTTCAGAAGGTGGAGAACCTGCTGCGAACCAAGACCCAGAAGCTACTGACACAGGCTAAGCACCTGGCAGTCCATATCGCCAGTAACCTGGCGGCGAATGTGGCCATGGTTAAGATGACGGGTGGAAATGAGGTTCTTCCTGCCACCACTGCGGCTGGCCTCGCTACAGTGGTGAGTGGGGTAGCCGAGCACTGTCTCGGAATAACCCACCCCATCCCAAAGATCGCCATCAGAGGTGCCTCCTACACTGCTGCTGCCAAGATCATGGGTGAACGTTTTACACTAATGGAGGCCGCGGTTCTAGGGCTAGCAACGAGTGCAATGGCCGAGATAATCATCGCTTACGTTTAACCACTCTGGATATGGATCACGAGACCCCTGCAGCATATGAGGCATGGCGTGCCAGAGGGTGATGTGTGACCCATAGTCGAGCATGCGGACTGAGGATTGCCAATGCCCGGGAATGCCCACAAGGCGTGCCCCTGCATAGAGGGCCAGTACCCTGAGCACTGCTACCTATTCTCTTGGCCGACTGCGTGGTCCTCCTATGCCGAACTATTTCACTCGGGGTAGGACTAGTAGGTTTAAGCCGTGTATATAGCACTATGACTCTGTCACTCACAGACCTAGAAAGCAAAGAGCTAGGCGATCTTGCTCACTTGGGCGAGGCACGCCTCGGTTCAGAGGACACTGTTGCCCCTATCTCCTTCCTAGGCTTCGATGAGAAGGGAGACCAGTGGGAGATCCGCGGTACCATCCAAGCCTGAGATCTCATCGGGAACACTGATACGGTAGGACAATCGGCCATTAACAAGGCCAAGACTGCATATAAGGTGATGGGTATCAAGGGCAGGGCGACGATGCTCGGTATGCTCGGAGTCGATGAGGCTGGAGCCATCAAGGTTATGTCTGAGTCATATGCACAAGACCTGGTTACGGATCTCCTGCAACCACGGAGCTCATTCCAATAGATTGGAGAGAATCTCAAGTTAGGCACCATCAGGCTGCGCAAGATCACTGTTGATGGCGCAGAGGGTGCTACCACCAGCCTCCAGCTACCAGTGGTGAAGAAGTCAGGGTTCTTTGGTTTGCCGTTTAAGACCTAGGCACCATCAGGCTGAGCAAGATCACCGTTGTGAGCATGTGAGCAATTGTTGGTACAGAACCATTCTCGTAATGCTAATGCTAGTCATTCTTTTGCTGGCTTCCAAGGTGAGCGCATAGTATGTTCCTAGCATAGTTCAATGCCAGTTGTATCCTTGATATGGTTCAAGTGACAACAAATATATTTATAACAAGTTTGCTAAAAAAAGTTGCTGCTTATAGAAGCAACAGCTTTCCATCAAGTTGTTGTCAAAATAATCAACCGATAATACAATTGTCACTACGTAATGATTTGATAACATCCTGGCCGAAAATCGTCGATGCACCAGTTTTCAATCAAGTTCTTCTCAATATAATCAGCAGGGTGGTCAATGTTGCAAGCTGTGCTGAAGATATTTCGAGCAACTTTATTGGCAGCCATGTCTGACTAAAGCAGCAAAAGCGTTGTCAAGTTTTTCTCAGAATAATCAGCAGCTGTATATTTTGTTAGCTAACAAGGGCATGTAAAACTAGTTAGGCCTATATAATAAACTCAATCGAGACCCGGTGCCGGTCAGAAATGCTCGAAAATTATTTCCATTTCATTGGCAATCAGGATGTGTTGTTTTGTTTTGGGTGGGGTAGGGGATTTAGATTTTAAAGAATTGTATATATTTTTATAGGATGTAATAAATAGTATTTTAATTATTTTGAAAATAATTTGACTTGAAACTGTTGCTGCCTTAGTTTGTTGAGCATTTTAAGAGAGAATTGACACTTAAGAAAATAAAAACTTTCGGTCAAGTTCATATTTAAATATACATATATTTGTATGCATAACCTCACAATTACCAGCATTTAGGATGAAATAGTTTGCTCCGGTTGGAAGGGATTGCAAATACAATTACAATGTCCTTTCTAATTAACCCTTAAACTTGTGCCGTTACGTGTATTTAGATAAAATACTGCAGGCCAAATCTCCTACACTACTTCACTGTCTATCACAAAAAACATTTTGTCCTAAAAATATTTTAACTACTGTTTTTAAGCTATAATGCACGTGACTCCAGTGCGCACGTGCAGGTAATGTATGTATTTACATTACATAGTTATACGATGCTGATTGATTATTATTATGATGATGATTAATGATTAACGACATACATATCATTTTCACACGGTTCCAGAAGGGACTATTTCTGTTGGTAACTTGTGAACCAGCCTGGCGATGACATCTCGTAGATTCGCCAGTCCCAGCTAGCAGGTTTAGTATTATTTATTTCACGATTTATGTACATTTACATATACACTACAGGTAGTACAACCAAGTCAATGCCTATAAAGTGATAGAACCATTACAAATATACATCACAGTAAATTACATACAAGAAGCACACAAATAGGACAATAATAAAAAGCATTCACATAGCTTACAATACATAACATACATATATGAGCAATTAGCATGTTTGCAATAAAACATGTTCGGTGGGGGCGGGGGGGGGGGGGGGGTGGTGGTGATTGGGATGTGCTAGCCATAGTTCCTAACCATGCATGTCATACCATATTTATGTATCAACTATTAATGCTTAGGCCAGACTAGTTTAATGTGTTTGCCCCACCAGAATTCCCACCAAAAAGACAAAATCGGAGAGGGAAAAAAAGGTTTTTAAGCTATTCTAGTATTAATCCTTTCTTCATGTTAGGTGCCACAATTGATTCAGAAAAATCAACACAGTTTTCTCAGTGAGTATCCATTTGCAGGGATTTGAGAGGTTAATTTTCAAAAATAGTCTTTTGTTGGCCTGTAAATGACTATTGTAAAGCCATTTTGACACGTTTGGCAATTAATTGGTTAACAAAGCTGCAGGGAACGAAGAGTTACAGATTTATTTTAAGCATTCGGAGTCTATCTATGGAAAAATGAAGTTAGGAGGGTATGCAGTGACAAACATGCATTAGTCTTACTAGGAATACTATCTGGGGAAAGAAGCTACTCCTTTTCAAACTTGAAATTTAAGTATCTCAATTTGTGATAACACGTTGCATATTTGAACTTCAATTCTACTATAGGTTCTTGATCGCGATGGAATCGACACCTTTACATTAAAAGAGATTCAAAATATTCAACAACTAACTTCTTACATCGTAAATAATGTAAAGTACACTATTTGTCGGGTTAAAGGTGTTAGTTCTTTTTACTTTCTTTTCCATTCGAGCATTCCTGCTAGGAAGCATCCGTTTTCTGACCTGAGAAGACATTTTCTATATTAACCAACGTATATTACGAGATCACTGATCTGGTCAAATGTGAAGGCAATAAGGGTTACCCTATTCACCCCCAACTCTTAATGATAGCAGATATCAGACCCCTCTGATACGTGCATAATGGACCCATTTTAGTGGGACATACGGTGGTAGTCATAAGACCACATTTAAAACTTCGCGATTTTGTGGCCACCAAAACATTCACTGAAAAAAGAAATTTCTTAAGCCACATGCTGTTTTGAATGTCAACGCTCTTTGATGTTCCATAATGTGCCCGTTATAGGCATTCAACATTACAAAATTAGGCATTTATTTTCACCAGGTCCAAACTCATTGATAAACGGTGTTGTCTTTCAGCAAACTCCTAAACTCCTAAACTCTAAACTATGATATTACGCCAACATGACATTCTTCCTTTCCATCCAGCCAGCCAAGTCATTCGTTCGTTTGTCCATCCGTTCACCCGCCATCCAGTCCAGCCATCCACCCACCTCATCCATCCATCCATCCATCCACCCTTCCGTCCATCAATTGATTCATTCATTCGGCCTCCAATACAAACACTTATGATGTCTAACATTCAAATGCAGAAGGAAGAAACAACGAATTATCACAAAAATATATATTTTTGTGATAATTCGTTGTTTCTTCCTTTTGCATTTGAACGTTAGACCTCGTATTCAAAATCACAAATATGTGTTGTACACAGCAATGTGGTATTATAATCAACATCAATTGACAGCTAATAACAATTTCCTCCCGAGCATACATGTTAACTAAAGAGAATAGGGAAATAAGGATTGTATGAACATCTCTTTGTTATGTGAGTTGGGTGAGAAATCATGCGCATGCGTATTCGACTTCCGCCGTCATTTCTGGTCATGATCAGATGTGCGCGAAAATTATGTTCATTTCATTGTCAACCAGGATGTAAGCATATTATTCTATTTGCGTAACTATGCCACGCTCTGGTGGACTGCTCGATCTCTATGAACATATTTCGCACCTGAATGCGCACCTGCTACAGGCCTGATTAATTGTGTTTGCACTTAAACATAACAAAACAGAAAGTCCCTTGATTATTTTGATAAAGATTTAATAACGCTGTTGCTGCCTTATTCAGAAATTACTGTCAATTAAGTTGCTAAAAATATCTTGCTAGTCTTGCAACATTGACTGACTGCCCTGCTGATTATTTTTAGAACAATTTCAATAAGAAAATTGTTACGTCAACGATTTTCAGGCAACTCGTTATCAACTCATTACGTAGTGCCAATTGTATTATCAGCTGATTAATTTGACAACAACTTGACGGAAAGCTGTTGATACTATAGGCAGGAACAGTTTTTAGTAAACTTGATAAAAATATATTTGTTGGTACTTGCACCATAGTAAACATACAACTTTTATTGAACTATGCTAGGAGCATAATATGGGCTCACCTAGGAAGCCAGCATAAGAATGACTAGCATTAGCATTACGAGAATGCTTTTATACGAACAACTGCTCACTGGTGAAGACAATAGAGTCTGAAATAATGGCGGCAGCAAATATCTAACTAAAATGGCGGCTACAGCTCCAGTTAGTTAATGTAACAAATATACACAAAATTAGCAAGGATATGTTTCTTTTATCAATATTTGAGAACATTAAGGATTACGAATAATCTGATTAGTGACACTGGAATTTGCTACAATTTCTCACCAACTCTATGAACGTGTACTTGCTCTCGCCTCATTAACACGAAACAATTATAGATACATATATGGTCGTAGTACTACACTATGATGTCAGAAATCTGAATCCATTACTCCGACCATGCTCTTGACAAAATATCTGCATTTCACAGCATCACTACATGGTTGCCTGTCTGGTTCCTATGCTATTTCCTCCGCATCACCATCAATTTCTCCTCCCCAAGAGCCCCCCCCCCAACCCCACCTCCCACTATTTCTCTCTTCTCGCCATTCACATACATCAATGTTTTTGATGAAATCTACTTCATCAACTTGAACACCCAACTTCAGGCCTTTATGCCATTGTTGTGTCTGAGGGAGATTCCCCTGTACTAGCTCTGCCATTGATTCCATCTTCTCTCTCATCTTCCAGACATATTGCGCAGTGTTCTCCACTGAAGGAACAGCCCCTATCCAGACCTGCTTGACCACATCCAAAGGATCTATTGCATATATACCACTAGATCAACTCAAAGGTCCGAATAGTTACAAATACACTCTTCTCAGAAACTATCTTCCTAGCAGACCTTTGACACACCTCACTGGTCTGACACTACATGACAACATCTCTAAATATACCTGGCAAATAATAGTTCTTCAATAATCTTGTTTTTGGTCTCCTCTATTCCTAGATGACATTCAGTGAAATAGCATGTGTTACCTTCATCAATCTTAAGCGACATGTTTTTGGCACCCCAGTCTGCGTTGCTGGATGGATTCCACTGCTGGATTCCCAATGACGAAGCAGAAGTACATCTTTCCTGAAGCAATATACATTTTCTTTTACAGTTACAATCTGATGGGTGAACTAATTGTTCCACCTTGTACAGGGAGTCATCTTCCTCCTGCAACTGCTTTAGTTCGTCTGGCCCACAATCAAGGATATTCCCAGAACTTGATCTACGTGGCAAAATTTTCTTCTCATTGACCACCCCATCAGCAGCAGCCCCATCTACTTCTGCCACCAACTCATCTCATGAGATGTTGGTTTCATCTGTAGCATCTTTACTGTATTATGATTCTGACTGAAAAATCGTCAGCCCACCGGGCAACATAAGAGTCTCTTCAGGCACTCTATTGAGCACCATCTCTTTCTGCAACGCAATATTGTTCTGCTTCTCTTCTTCCGTTTATATTCTCTCTGAAGCAACGTTGCTGTCTGTTAACGTGTTACAGCATAGCCATGCGGTTGGAGTAGGTGGAGTGGGTATAGGGCAAATTTGTCGAGAAGGGCTTGTCAATAAGACATGGTAAATTACAGTGGCACAGTTCTTGGGACACTTTATTGTTGCTTGCAGCTATATTTATTATTATTATTATTATTATTATTATTATTATTATTATTATTTTTATTATTATTATTATTATTATTATTATTATTATTATTATTATTATTATTATTACCTTTCGCAGAGAAAGCTCAGATTGGTTCACGGCGTTAACTTTAATGCGTGTTTCGACTTGATGTAGATGGCGCTTCGGTCGTCACGAGTACATGTAAGACTAGCAGCAAACACAAGTATTTTTACAATAAGCGGCTCATGTCCTGAAGCATTATAACGTGAAAATAACCGCAGTGTCCTGTTGAAATATATATAAAACGATTTATGAGTGGAAATTTGAGAAGATATATTTTTAGAATAGAAGCATTTTTAAGAGAAAATAAGCTGAACTTCCTGGTGATGTATACCACACGGTTATGAACTCGGAAACACCTACCCATACACACGTTTATAAACTCTTCAGACACGGAAACACCTACCCATACACACGTTTATAAACTCTTCAGACACGGACACACCTACCCATACACGCGTTTATAAACTCTTCAGACACGGAAACACCTACCCATACACACGTTTATAAACTCTTCAGACACGGAAACGCCTACCCATACACGCGTTTATAAACTCTTGAGACACGGAAACACCTACCCATACACACGTTTATAAACTCTTCAGACACGGAAACACCTACCCATACACGCGTTTATAAACTCTTCAGACACGGAAACACCTACCCATTCACACGTTTATAAACTCTTCAGACACGGAAACACCTACCCATACACGCGTTTATAAACTCTTCAGACACGGAAACACCTACCCATGCACGCGTTTATAAACTCTTCAGACACGGAAATACCTACCCATACACGCGTTTATAAACTCTTCAGACACGGAAACACCTACCCATACACGCGTTTATATACTCTTCAGACACGGAAACATCTACCCATACACACTTTAATGGACTCTCTGGACTAGCAAACACCTACCCATACACACTTTAATGGACTCTCTGGACTCGCAAACACCGACCCATATATACTTTAATGGACTCTCTGGACTCGCAAACACCTACTGATGCACACTTTAATGGACTTTCTGGACTCGCAAACACTGACCGATACACACTTTAATGGGCTCTCTGTACTCGCAAACACGGACCCATACACACGTTTATAAACTCTTCAGACACGGAAACACCTACCCATACACACTTTAATGGACTCTCTGGACTCGCAAACACCTACCCATACACACTTTAATGGGCTCTCTGGACTCGCAAACACCTACCCATACACACTGTAATGGACTCTCTGGACTCGGAAACACATACCCATACAAACTTTAATGGAACACCTGTTTCCCCTTAAGGAACGAGGGAAATAAAAGGACCTTTCCAGTTTTAGCTATTTCCGGCCATGCTCGTATTTGGATCTATCGGTTGCTGAACGAGATAAATTTAGGTAACAGGAGATGGGAAGTCATGTTGCCTTTCTGCTAAGCCCAGTTGATTTAAGTCAGCTTGAAGATATATGTACTGGCGGCAGTGTCAAATGTACATAAAGTTGCAATAACCACCAAACATATACTGAAAATAAATAATTAAATTGACACTGCCTATCAATTTCCAGAAAATCATACAGGTAAGCTGTTGAATATTTTGAAACCATTTTGACTGTGTGCTGATGCTGCCGATAGTTTCAAAATATTCAACAGCTTTATTAAATAGTAAGGATATGCAATTTGTACAACAACGCTTAGTCCATCACGAAGTATGCGGTCGTGACGTACTTATCTACGCCATTCTTGACTTTTTTCCTGGACCTCACTGCGCTCCCCTTTAGACTAACATAAATCTCATGTAAAGACAAATAGCCAATGACATATTTATCACCGGTTCATACGCGTATACAACCGAGCAGGATGGTTACACATGGGAGATTTCAAGTTGAGTTTTTCCAAAAAAATTATGTTTAAAATAATTAGCCAAGCATACCGCCATCAGATTTGTAATGCAAGTGGGGTGTCTGACTACCAAGGTTGAAAGCGTTTTTGGCAAACGTGATAATCATCTCTAGCTGACCGTGACAATAAATGTGGCTATTTAATTATTTTCTATCTGTTTCCTGTTAACGTGTTACGTCCACGCGTATAAATATGGAGGCCAAGGTAGGTATTTGATTGGTTTTCTGTAGGCATCGGCGTAAGGCACAGAAATGGTCCATGCATGCATGTGTGCGTCTGCCCATCCCGGTGTTAATCAAACCTAGTATCAGTTGGTGAGACATAGAATTAGGTCCCGACCATGCGCGCCTGTGTGCGTCTATTCGTCCCGCTGCTAGTCAAATGTAGCAAACGTCGTTTGGTTGTTCGGTCAGTCAGATGCGCTGTCAGTTGTTGTAGTAGTAGTAGTAGTAGTAGTAGTAGTAGTAGTAGTAGTAGTAGTAGTAGTAGTAGTAGTAGTAGTAGAAGCAGCAGTAATAGTAGTAGTAGTAGTAGTAGTAGTAGTAGTAGTAGTAGTTGTAGTAGTAGTAGTAGTAGTAGTAGTAGTAGTAGTAGTAGTAGTAGTAGTCGAATTGAACGCACGCGCATTTTGTGTCTCCATTTTCTAAAGGCATTCCTCTTAGCTGGCGGTTTCCGCCATTTAATAGGGCTCCTCTTACTGTGGTCAATGCAATACATTTCTCCCCGCGCCAGTCTGCTATTTCTATAGTTCGTAGGCTAGCGCATTATATTTGGCAAGATGGCTTGAGTGAGTGGATTTAATTCCTTTGTCATTTGTAAGCACAAGCCTAGTTCTTTAATTATATAGATCCTTATAGTCAGTTGGCTGTCCCCGGTCAACTCGAACAGACTAACAAATATATGACTGTACTATCTATTCATATATGTGTTAGTATACTTTAATCGGCTAGGTGTTAGTGAACCACTTAGAAAGTGGTTCAAACTAACAAATATACGACTGTACTCTCTATTCGTATATTTGTTGGTAGACGTCAGGGTTTCAAAAGGGGACACTATTTATTTAGTGTTTAGCTCTTTCCCTGACGTCCTGGTGTTATATACGTATATATTTATATTATATAGTGTAGTAGTATGGGGTTGCTCCTTTTATAAACCACCATGGCAACCTATACGCGTACCCTAAGCCATAATATAACAACTAAGGGGTGGGGTGTCACGACTATCGACGTGTATCTTGGGTTAAAGGACGTCGTTGGCGCGGGACCTGCTACTTTGCAGGGGCTTATCAATGTTACTAAAACTGTATGGAATGTAACAGTGTCAAATGAGGGGGTCAAGGAAAAGCTTCTGGAAGATGTTCTTATTGTAAAACGTGAAGTTTGTAACGTAGAGGAAATCGAGTCAGATAGGTTGCTAGTGAAGATGAAAGTTCCACTAGAAATTCCAGATGACAGAATCATGAGTGAACTCAAGAAGTATGGCAAGGTGCAAAAGATTGAACAGGAAACGTATCCCTTTGACAGAACGCTAGAAAACGGTGTAAGACGTATCTGGTTTGATAAAGTGGATAGGCCTTTACCAAGCAGATTGACGCTTGATGGCAGCTTTGTCCTGCCCTTATGGTATAGAGGGCAAATTAAAGAATGCCGGATCTGACTAAGTACTGACCATTTGGCAACAGTTTGTCCCAATCGAAACAAATGTTTGCTCTGTGGTTCAGTTGACCATTTTAAATGGCGCTGTCCAAAAAATCAAAACAAGCCCTCAGCATCACGAGATAATCACCCATTAAAGGATGCAACTGAGTCAAATGCTTCTGATGCAACCGCTACGGAAGCTGTTGTTGTGGTTCATGCCTCTGTAAATGACACAAACTAATCATCAAATCCTGTTAAAGTAACTACAGTTGATGAAATTCATGTATTAGAGGATGGTATAACCTTAAGTCAAGAAAATAATCAAAATGCAGTGGAGCCAAACGTTGCTGTAAAAGACACGCAGGAAAATGATGATCTTACAGAAGAGCCAGTTTACAATTCCTTAGAAGATGAATTAAAATTAGGACAGGATAAGGTTACGACTCAGAAGACAGAAAGTTCAGTCGATTTTCCGCTAAGCCCACTTGATTTAAGTCCGCTTGAACATATGGTAAATCATGCTCCTGCCAAATGTTACTTAAGTAGCAATAAGCGTCACAAAGAAGACAATAGCTCAGAATCTGAGATTGAAGTAAATGATATGGATGATGATACAATTGTCAGTTGCAGAATCAGATGTGTCCATTCAAACACAGAGTTCGCAGATGAAAGATGAAATGGTAATGTACCGATCAGAAGGGGGTGGAGTGTTAGTGCCATATGTAACTGCGAGAGGCGTGAAATATCGTATACTGCACCGTGATTCTGATATTTCCAAATATGAATATTTGTCTGTGGTAGAACTAGGAAATATTGAATTCGCCGGAAAATTAGGTAAATGGTCTAAGAAACGAGATAAAAAAAGAAATCAAGTTAATCTAATGATGGCGGTTGTAAACATCATTTTACAAATTATGATTATCTGCACCATCAATTGCAGAGGAGTAAATACCGAATTCAAGCAGCGCCACTTGCCTGAAGAATTAGCACATGAGAGAGTTGATATTGCTTTTCTACAAGAGACCAACATTCAAAAAAATGAAGTGTATGAATCTCTCAAAGATATCTCAAAAGGGAAGATTTTTTTTTTTTATCACAAGATAATAGTGCGGGAGTGGCCATTCTTATCCTGCCCCACTGGCTCAACTATGTTGACGTTATATCGCCGTCATCAGATACAACTGGACGAGGGATTTGTGTATCAATTGATGTACTAAACACAAGTTTAAATTTGATGTGCGTTTATGCACCTACCTCTCATCAATTGCGCCGTGAATTTATAAATGATGTTTCCACAATAATTCAAGCCTGATAACCTAATTATGAGCAGTGACTTTAATTGCATATTAGACAGGCTAAAGACATAAACTCTAGGTCTCATTTTAATGACACATCGCATAATATTTTGAAACACATTTGTGAAAATAAAAGCTTGTTAGACACTTATCGGATTGAAAATCCAGAAGGCCAGGATTTTACTTGGTTTTCAACCGATGGAAGGTTAGCTTCAAGGTTAGACAGGATCTATGTAGAACGTTCATTGAAAGGTTATATGTGTAAAACTAACATAAAACCAGTAACTTTCACTGATCACAATATGTTTTCCATCACATTAAACAATGCTGACTGGGTCAAACGAGGAGATGGATTTTGGAAACTTAATGTAGCATTGCGACGAGATAGTTGCTATCGCAAATGGGTGGAAAGTAGTTGGAGGAATTGGGTTGGAAGAAGAGGTTCGTATGAATGTATAACAGACGGGTGGGGAGATGCTAAATCAGACCTGAAATATATTTCAAGGCAGTATTCCATTAGGAAAGCACGTGGAATACGAAAGCGTAAAAAGGCGCTTCAGAGGTCGTTGTGTAAAATTAATAAGAAAATTAATGATGGGGAATATAATCATTACGAACTATTAGTTAAATTAAAAGGTAGACTAAATGAAATAGAGCAATATCAGTTTGATGGCGCCAAAATAAGGTCAAGAGTACAAATGCACACCGAGGGCGAAAAGCCTACACGTTACTTTTGTAACTTGGAAAAAGCAAGAGGTATAGAGAAATTAATGCGCTCACTGAAGACTAATGATGGAGTATCATTGTGCTCAAATTCAGAAATGATGGAAACAGTATCCGAATTTTACAAATCATTGTATAAATCTGAGGGAAGTGATGAAACTGCAACTAGAGATGTTTTAGCTAATATAACGAAAAGACTTCCAGATTCATGTCGTGAAAGCTGTGACCAATCAATAACAATTGATGATTTGACAAAATCCCTCAAAGGTATGAAGTTAGAAAGGTCTCCTGGATGTGACGGACTTCCAGTTGAATTTTATCAAACATTCTGGCACATATTTGGGCCAGTATTAGAAGAAATAGCAACCAGCATTTTTAAGCAAGGGCATCTCCCTACATCGATGGCCCAAGCATATGTTCGGCTTATATACAAGAGGGGTGACAGAAATAAAATACAGAATTATAGACCAATCTCTCTACTCTGTGTAGATTATAAGATTATTACTCGGGCACTAACATTAAAACTTGGCGCAGTTTTAGGCGAAGTCATTCATGATGATCAAACCTGCTCTGTGCCAGGAAGATCAATATTAAACAACACTTTTCTTATACGGGACCTTATTCAATTAGTTGAAAAGGATTGTATCCCAGCAGCAATAATAGCACTTGATAACGAGAAGGCGTTTGACAGACTGGAATGGGATTGCTTGTTTAATTCTTTAGACCATATTGGCTTTGGTTCAAGATTTATTAAATGGGTCAATATTTTATATACTGATATAACAAGTTGCTATTTAGTAAACAATCAGTTATCCAAACCTGTAGTGTTGGAACGAGGTGTCAGACAGGGTTGCTCACTGTCCCCGCTTCTATTCGTCATAGCTATGGAATCGTTGGGGGCCACATTGAGGCAACGCATTGACTTTCAAGGAATATGTATACGTGGCGTAGAAAGGCTACTAAAGGTTTCTCAATATGCAGATGATACGACTGTATTTGCGGGTAAAAATACGGATTTTAGAATTTTAAATGGAGTATTAACAGATTTTCAAAAGGCATCAGGGCTTAGAGTTAATGAAGACAAATCTAAGGGATTATTTTTGGGCGATTGGAAGGGCAGAACTGATAATGTGATGGATATTAACTGCTCAAATGATGTCATACAAATTTTGGGTATTTACTTTAGTAGAGAACAAATGTATTACTAAACTGGGAAGAAAGGATATCCAAGCTAAAGTGTGCATTACTAAATTGGAAACGACGTCGCCTAACTGTCTTTGGCTGGACATTTGTCCTTAATAATTTAATTTTATCTGAACTATGGTATACCGCTTCTGTAGTTCATATGCCCAAATCAGTAGAGTCAAAGATCAACACGTTACTTTTGTCCTTCTTATGGGAGGACAAAGCCAATTTAGTATCACAGTCAATCCTCGCCAATGAAAAGCATGCTGGAGACCTGGATTTGGTTAATGTTTCAGCAAAGTGTGCTTCTTTAAAATTGAAATTCTTGAATAAGTTACGTACTTCAAACTCATCTTGGTCAAGTGTTTCAAGGGCACTTCTCCAAAGGTACGTTGACCCATTTCCAGTAGACTGTTTTTTTATGTGCCACCTAATCATCAAAAGATTCCAAATGTATATAAAGAACAGCTCGAAGCCTTAAAAATATTTACACGATCAATGCCACAACCCAATTGTTGGGAATGTACCTTAGAGCAACGTCTTTGGGGCAACGAGTTGATTCGTGATAATGATGATGTATTATATTTGCCCTCTATGGCCAAAAATGGTATTCAATATTTACGTTACTTGGTAAATCCGAAATCTCGTAAATGGATTGCGATGCAAGATGTAGCAAGAATAACATCAATGAGACATATTGATGCTCAGCGCTTATTTGTTAGAATAAAGAATGCAATACCTGTTATATGGTTCAAATTGCCGAAAGCACGTGGAAACATTGATATGTTGCAACCAACATTAGTATTTATGTCAGAACATATGACATACAACATGGCATCTAGAGACTGGTATAGAATTATAATGCAAAGTCGGAGACAGAGTCCTATTGTGGTTAGGCATTGGAAGAATTTAGGATGCACGCCAAAGAACTGGAAAAATGCCTGGAAAGCAATACATCTACTTTGTCTACCAGGAAATGCACGGGACCTGGCATGGCGATTACTCCATCGAAGGCTATGGGTCGGCCATCTTACTTATATGTGTAAAATAACAAGTACAGACCGGTGCTTATCATGTAATACTGAGGAGGAAACGATAGACCATCTATGTACTCAGTGTCGCATAACTACAGGCTTTTGGGTATATATCAATATGCTCCTTGCTAAATTTGGAACCAAATATGTGAATTTAGTAGCTGAAACAATTTTGTTCAAAGATTGCTCAACTATCAGACGAATCATTAATAACAAGGAGAAAGAATTGTTAATAACCCTGTTATCTGTAGGAGTGTGGGACATCTGGAAGCATCGGTGTTCCGATGCCAGAGATAAAACCGGCAACAACCATCAGAGAGCCATACAAGCTATATTTCGATCATTGTTGATAAACTGCATTCATTGTGAATTTTACAGGCTAGTAGAACATGGGAGAGAAAGTATATTTAAAGACGTATGGTGCAAAACTGGCCTAGTATCAATTGAATACGGATATCTAAACATATCAGGAGCTTGTATAAGCTAGCACACTCGCTGCCTGCTGTATATTGACAAATGCTATTTTAATTTAATTTAATTGCCTTTATTTAAAAATTTTAATGACTTAGGAGACTCTAATCTTGACGAATATCCTAACCTTGGGATCAGTATATTTAAATATCAAATGAGCATTATGTCAATATTCTGGAGGTGATCCGATTTTCAAGTTAACAGAGTGTGATATCTTACAATTAGCTTCCTGTTGTAAATATTTACTGTAGGTGTATTTGTTCCAGCGTAATTTGCAAAAACTTACAATAAAGTAAATTTAGAATGTGAACCCAAAGCGCCATCTAAGTAGTCATAGTTTGTATACTTTTGCTTTGTGCATTATATTATATAAAGGCTACTACGTCCGTTGGGCATTTAAGAATTGGCTAACTGGCGTCAATGAGTTACTTTTTGTTACTTATTGACGAGTCACCTCGCCACTTGTTGGCGAGCTGCACTCGCCATTTGACCCTACTACTACACGGTGTGCTACGTTAAACTACATATGATCTACTTAGCCTGCCGGTCATGAATCGGCTCAATGGCATCAATGATTAGCAGTAGCTTACTGCTAATTATTGACGAGTCGCTTTACCACTTGTTGGTTAGCTATGCTCGCCATTTGTGCCTACTACTACACGGTGTGCAAATAGCAATGGCTTTGTTGAATTATGTTTTGTTATCAGCTCTTTAGTAATTATGTTTTCTATGTAGTTATGCCACAGTTGTGGTATATGATAATAGAATATTTTAGCTTGCACTGTTTTGACATGTTAGGTTTGTATTGTTATTCTATTAATAAAGCCTGCTTTTTCAACCGATTTTTTATGGGGGGTTGCAAACCTTTTTAAAGGAGTTCTCCGTGAAGTGTATCCGACTGCGTCAGCGTCGGATTTTCAAAAAAAAAAAAAAAGTAGTAGTAGTAGTGGTAGTAGTACTAGTTAGTGGTAGTAGTACTAGTAGTGGCGACATTCTGCACGCACACACGACGCACGCACGCAGGCACACCATCCCTGGCATCACGTCTACTCATCATCATCATCAACATCATCATCGAGAGAGATGAATAGTAATATTAATAGTAATGATACTACTACTTCTACTGCTGCCGCTGCTGTTTCTGCTGCTAGTGCTGCTGCTGCTGCTACTGCTGCTGCTGCTTCTTCTTCTTCTTCTTCTTCTTCTTCTAGAGGAAGGACGTGTTTAATTCGCTGCGACTTTTTGCGAGATTTAACGTGTTTATTGAAGATAATCGTTGCTAATTTTTGTGCTATGTATATTTAAATTGTTTTTGGAAATGTGTGTAATAATATTTGTGACTGTAATTATTGGAGTAGTAATAAATTAGTTGTGTTTGTGATTGTGTATAGTTAGGTAGTAGGTTTGCGTATAGTAGCCATTACTATACCGGCCTGGTTGGCTGGTCAGTGTAGGACTCCTTGATTAACCTATGTGAAGACAATGTGGTCGCAGCCGGTCAGTTTTTCCAGTAAGTTCAAGATGACCAGAAGCGTGACGAATGCGACCTTGTCCTCGGAGTATGAGCTGTTCACAGGCATAGATAGAAGAAAGAATGGTATAAGAATTGACTGTTTAGACGGTGTGGCTATAGAGGCATATGTTAAATGGGCGGCTTCTGTAGTGGCAGCAGCTAATATCATTGTCGTGAAGCAAAGGAGCTATTATGATATATCTAAAATCTGACAACGATGTAACAAAGCTATGTGTTGAGGGCGTACAGGTAGGCGGTGCGTTTCACAACGTGTACTCCCTTGAAAATGAACCAACAAAATTCATAATTTCGAACGTCCCACCATACATACCGAACTTCGTAATTAAGCGCTCATTAGAGACATACGGGAAAGTAATTGGGAGTGCCAGGGCAATTCCATTTGGTTGTAAGTCGCCTGAACTGAGGCATGTTAAGAGTTTTCGTCGCCAAGTCCAGATTTTGATTGACAAAACAGTCGTTCCAGACTACACAGACATTGCTTTCGCTGGAAAAATGCATCGTGTTTTCATAAGTACTGATGAAATAGTATGCTTTCGGTGTCACGAAAAAGGACATTTCCAACGTGCATGCCCGCTTCGTGACGTCCTGGAACCAGTTCGAGACGTTAGTGATTCCCACTTGTCTGATAATTCAAATGTGAATAATGACACTGAATTTCCGAGGCTCGGCACAATAACGCAGACAGACAATTGCTCAAAAACAGTTACTCAATCAGTAAGTAATGGACAGCGGTCGCCTAAAAGGAAAGCTCCTAAGATTAAGTCGGACAATCGCTTTGAAGTGCTGAACTCACTTGACGATAACAGCGTTGAGGTAGTTGTTGACAGAGCGTCTACATCTGATGCTGGTGTTCCCAATAGCGTACAAGACATGACTGAGAATACGTCTCCCACAGAACGTAATACTATCGTTGCTACTGTAGAGGAACAATCTAGTGAACAAATGTCAATCAATGAACCTGCTCCCATTTCCACGCAGGAGATTATCTGTGCCATAGACAATAATATCCCGATCTAAGAGCCGAAAGACTCAGTTGTACCATTCAAACCCGGTCATGACCCATGTAATGACGTCACAATAGCAGATACAGAATTACCACCCATCTCGCAGGACCTGATCCTTCCTGATGACCATGATGATGACAGCTCAGATGCGGACAGTATGTCAGTTGTGTCTGAAATCTCGGACATGACTGATTTTCAAGAATCAAGGGACATAACCTGTTCTCTTGACGATGTGGAAATATTCGTAGAAAGTATAAAATATAGTAAAAAGGTTGTTGATCGTTGTAAAGAGTTTCAACCAAACCTGAAGTTACTTATGCATCAGATGTTTCGATTGAAAAAACAACACAATACTGACTCTGCATTTAGGTTACGGGTGAGTAAGATCGTAACAAAGTTGCATCACAGTCTCAGAAATTAATACGTGTACTGATAACCTACTTATTGTCAAACTGATTTTGTCTCTTTTATCTAATAACTAGTTATGTATTACATCACTACATTAGTATTTCTATTCATCCTGATTATGGCAGAACTCTCATTTGCAACCATTAACACGAGAGGTTGTCGTGACTCTTTTAAACGTTATAGACTTTTTAATCAACTACGATCAGACATAAATGCTGATATCGCATTTGCTCAAGATACGCATACAAGTATCTCAGCTGAACCCATATGGCGTTTGATATGGAGGGGAGAAATGGTGTTTTCACATGTTAGCAATAGTGCAGCAGGTGTGGCATTATTTTTTAAACCCAAACTTAATGTTCATATTATTAACACTTTTAATGTTGTCCCCGGTAGACTTTTACATGTTACTGCTAAAATAAATGATAAATTTTTTTATTTGATTAATATATATAATCCGACTGATTCATGTGAAAAAGTAAAATGTATTGATCTCCTGAATATTCACCTATCTACGTTAACAGAGATTTACCCAATAATTATCGGAGGTGATTTTAATTGTACAATCGATCATCAAATCAATAGGACCTCTGCTGCTGAGCCACACCCAATTGCTGCACGCACGCTAGAAGCACTAATTAATCGCCGCAATCTTGTAGATGTGTTTAGATTTTTACACCCCACGGCAAGGACGTTTACGTGAACCCGATCAGATGGTGTTTCCTCTCGCCTCGATAGATTTCATATTTCTACCATTTTTAAGCAGTTCTTACGATCATCTAAAACTGTACCATGCAGCGATTCTGACCATTGTATTGTTTGTTTCTCAGTTCAATTCAAAGCACCTAAGCGTAAACGTGCTTACTGGTGCTTGGATACTGATTTGTTAAATGAGAAAGAATATTGTGATCTAATTATTGTTTTTTGGGGAAAATGGCGGGAAAGAGCTCCTCACTTTGAGAGCATCCAGGATTGGTGGGATATGGGAAAGAAACACATTTGTACATTATCTCAATGTTTTTCGCGCGACCGCGCGGATATTTTAAAAGAACAACGCTTGTGCTTGCAAACTTAGATAGAACAAGTGTCCAATCAGGTCCCAATGAATGGCGAATTACGTGAAAAACTAAAAGAAACGGAAAGACATTTTGCAACTCTTTTGAAGCAGCAAACGAGGGGTGCGTGGGTGAGGTCACGCTTCCAACATGTTAACGACTCGGAGAGCCCAACAAAATATGTTTTCGATCTTGAAAACAAACGAGCCATAAACAAAACCTTCTCTCATTTAACATTGCCTGATGGGACAATTGTAAACGAGGATTCTGATATATTGAATTATGCCTCTGAATTGTATGGAGATTTGTATAATAATACTGGAATTTGTAAGCAATCTGAAAATGTATTATTATCGGATCTTCCACAACTTAGTGAATTTTCAAAGAATGATCTAGAGAAACCATTAGTTTGTCTGAATTATCCGCCGCAATTTACAAACTAAATAATAATAAGGCACCTGGCATAGATGGATTGCCTTCTGAATTTTATAAAACCTTTTGGGACACTATCGCTAATGATTTTCTTGCTGTTTTTAATCAATCAATCGGGAAATCAGAATGCCTACGTCATGTAAAAGGGCTGTGATCACGCTGTTGCCTAAGAAAGGCGATCTTAGCCTATCTTAGCCTATTGAAAAACTGGAGACCCGTGTCACTTCCCTGCGTAGATTTAAAAATTCTTTCAAAGGTTTTATACAACGGCATGAAAACTATTTTACCGGACATTATTCATGCAGACCAAAGTTACTGTATACCAAGACGAAAAATCGCAAATGACATTAGATTAATAATAGATGTTGTTGAATATTCTAACTGTCTTTCGCTACCACTTGGTGTTGTCTCCTTAGATCAAGAAAAGCCATTCGACCGCGTAAGCCACCATTATTTATTTGATGCTCTTTCAGCTTTTGGATATGGTGAATATTTTTCAAAATGTGTCAGAACGTTGTATACAGATGTATACAGTCTAGTTAAAATAAACAACTCATTGTCGGCTCCTTTTTCCTTCGGACGTGGTATTAGGCAAGGTTGTTTCCTGTCACAATATTTTCTGTATTTTCGTCCATCCCAGCCTTGTTTTAAGTTTACTAGCTGATTTCTAAAGGGAGCGTATGAGTTCAATTATGATGATCAGCTGTTTTATATTGACCTTGATACAGGTACTCTTGGAAATGTAGCATCTTTTTATAAAACATTGTTAACATCCTGGTTTTCTTTTACTGTCTCCCGAGAGTCATTGCCATCCTGTACAGCGGATATTCTCCACGAGCCACTGTTTCTAAATAGAATGATTAAAAACCACCGAACTGGGCTAACCTTTTATTTAAAAGGTTTATAAGTGCCAATATCACTACAGTGGCTGATATTGTTGATTGTCACCAGAAAGTGTCTGTTGATGTTTTGTCAAATAAATTGCCCAATCATTCTAAGCGGTTACTAGATAATAACCTTAATACGTTATGGAAAGGTTTGCCATTGGAATGGCGGCACAAGATTAATTGTCCAGATATTGTGCCTAGTTCCCTGCATCAAATTGACCTTTCGTTTACCAATAACCGTTCTAAATGTACTGTATCATTTCCATCAAACTGCCCGAGAGAATTGTATAGAAGAATGTCATTGTTAAAATGTTATGCAAATAGTATTCGTAACAATAGTATTAATGTATCGGCAGATGTTTTGTTGTTAGATATTTCCTCTGTGACTAATTGTCTTGTTTTTATGAATTTGCATGTACACGCTTTGAGGGTGATTTATCATGGAACATTCTACATGAAGCATTGGGAACAGGCATATTTCTTTACAAAGCAGGTTATCGTCCTAATTATCACTGCCCTCACTGTGGTGAACAGGAGGACATTACTCATATGTTTTAACGTGCTCACGTATTCAGCCATTACTTTTCCCTGTAAAAAGATCCGTGTTGTATTTATTGTAGACCGATGTTTTTGACATGGCTGATTATGTGAGAGGTTTTCCCTGTCCCCAATTCTCAGCCAAATCCAAACGAAAAATTAGACACAGTTTGTCTAATTGGCTTTTATCCAACTGTAAAATGTCTATCTATGTTAGCAGACAACATCTTTTGGATGGCAATACACGAACTGATCCACTCCGAGAATGTCTCTCGAGATTACACTCACGAATTCAAATAGAATGTCAGTGTTATCGAAACAAGGGGGCTCTGGATGTTTTCGAATACTTTTGGGCGTTTGACAGTTTTTTGTGCATGATTGAAAATGATAATCTTGGTTTTAATCGGCTTTTATAAATTGTTATCTTTCAAGGTTTTATACGTTGCTTATTTGTGCTTATATCTTGAAGTTTGTGATACATTTTGATATGCTTATGTTTTATATTCAGTCACTGTATTGAGTTTTTATGTTTTATGTAATCGTATGACATTTTAAAGTTTTTGTCAAATGGAATGAGTGTAATAAAGCATATGAAAAGTCTTCTTTCTTCTTCTTCTTCTTCTACTATTACTACTAGTACTACCACTACTACTACTACTACTACTACTACTACTACTACTACTACTACTACTACTACTACTACTACTACTACTACTACTGCTACTACGACTACTACTACCACTACTACTACTACTACTACTACTACTACTACTACTATTACTACTACTACTACTACTACTACTTTTTTGTCCATGCGCCATAATCATCATCATCAAAACCACCATCATCGTCATAATCATCATCAAGATAGATGAATAGTAATAATAATAACGATACACTACTTCTGCTGCTGCTGCTACTGCTACTGCTGCTGCTGCCGCTTCCTCTTCTACTACTACTACTACTACTACTACTACTACTACTATTGCTACTGCTACTGCTACTACTGCTACTACTACTACTACTACTACTACTACTACTACTACTACTACTATTACTACTACTACTACTACTACTACTACTACTACTACTACTACTACTACTACTCCTCTTTTTTTTTGAAAATCCGACGCTGACGCAGTCGGATACACTTAACGGAGGAACTCCTTTAAAAAGGCTTGCAAACCCCCATAAAAAATCGATTGAAATAGCAGGCTTTATTAATAGAATAACAATACAAACCTAACATGTCAAAACAGTGCAAGCTAAAATAATCTATTGTCATATACCACGACCATGGCATAACTACATAGAAAACATAATTACTAAAGAGCTGATAACATAACATAATTCAACAAAGACATTGCTATTTGCACACCGTGTAGGAGTAGGCCCTAATGGCGAGCATAGCTAACCAACAAGTGGTAAAGCGACTCGTCAATAATTAGCAGTAAGCTACTGCTAATCGTTGATGCCATTGAGCCGATCCATGACCGGCAGGCTAAGTAGATCATATGTAGTTTAACGTAGCACACGGTATGGTAGTAGGGGCAAATGGAGAGTGCAGCTCGCCAACAAGTGGCGAGGTGACTCGTCAATAAGTAACAAAAAGTCACTCATTGACGCCAGTTAGCCAATTCTTAAATGCCCAACGGACGTAGTATCCTTTATATACTATAATGCACAAAGCAAAAGTATACAAACTATGACTACTTAGATGGCGCTTTGGGTTCACATTCTAAATTTACTTTATTGTAAGTTTTTGCAAATTACGCTGGAACAAATACACCTACAGTAAATATTTACAACAGGAAGCTAATTGTAAGATATCACACTCTGTTAACTTGAAAATCGGATCACCTCCAGAATATTGACATAATGCTCATTTGATATTTAAATATACTGATCACAAGGTTAGGATATTCGTCAAGATTAGAGTCTCCTGAGGCACTACAATTTTAAAATAAAGGCAATTAAATTAAATTAAAATAGCATTTATCAATATACAGCAAGCAGCGAGTGTGCTAGCTTATACAAGCTCCGCTTCTGATATCTTTAGATATCCGTTTTCAATTGATACTAGGCCAGTTTTGCACCATACGTCTTTAAATCTACTTTCTCTCCCATGTTCTACTAGTCTGTAAAATTCACAATGAATGCAGTTTATCAACAATGATCGAAATATACCTTGTATGGCTCTCTGATGGTTGTTGCCGGTTTTATCTCTGGCCTCTGAACACCGATGCTTCCAGATGTCCCACACTCCTACAGATAACAGGGTTATTAACAATTCTTTCTCCTTGTTATTAATGATTCGTCTGATAGTTGAGCAATCTTTGAACAAAATTGTTTCAGCCACTAAATTCACATATTTGGTTCCAAATTTAGCAAGGAGCATATGGATATATACCCAAAAGCCTGTAGTTATGCCACACTGAGTAAATAGATGGTCTATCGTTTCCTCCTCAGTATTATATAATACGCACCAGTCTGTACTTGTTATTATACACATATAAGTAAGATGGCCGCCCCATAGCCTTCGATGGTGTAATCGCCATGCCAGGTCCCGTGCATTTCCTGGTAGATAAGGTAGATGTATTGCTTTCCAGGCATTTTCCCAGTTCTTTGGCGTGCATCCTAAATTGTTCCAATGCCTAACCACAATAGGAGTCTGTCTCCGACTTTGCATTAGAATTCTATACCAGTCTCTAGATGTCATGTTGTATTTTATATCTTCTGACATAAATACTAATGTTGGTTGCAACATATCAATGTTGCCACGTGCTTTCGGCAATTTGAACTTTACAGCAGGTATTGCATTCTTTATTCTAACAAATAAGCGCTGAGCATCAATATGTGTCATTGATGTTATTCTTGCTACATCCAATTTAGTAATGCACACTTTAGCTTGGATATCATTTCTTCCCATTTTAGTAATACATTTTGTTCTCTACTAAAGTAAATACCCTAATTTTTTATGACATCATTTGAGCAGTTAATATCCATCACATTATCAGTTCTGCCCTTCCAATCGCCCAAATATAATCTCTTAAATTTATCTTTATTGACTCTAAGCCATGATGCCTTTTGAAAATCTGTTAATACTCCATTTAAAATTCTAAAATCCGTATTTTTACCCGCAAATACAGTCGTATCATCTGCATATTGAGAAACCTTTAGTGGCCTTTCTACAACATGTATACATATTCCTTGAAAGTCATTGCGTTGCCTCAATGTGGCCCCCAACGATTCCATAGCTATGACGAATAGAAGCGGGGACAGTGAGCAACTCTGTCTGACACCTCGTTCCAACACTACAGGTTTGGATAACTGATTGTTTACTAAATAGCAACTTGTTATATCAGTATATAAAATATTGACCCATTTAATAAATCTTGAACCAAAGCCAATATGGTCTAAAGACTTAAACAAGAAATCCCATTCTAGTCTGTCAAACGCCTTCTCATTATCAAGTGCTATTATTGCTGATGGGATACAATGCTGTTCAACTAATTGGATAAGGTCCCGTATAAGCAAAGTGTTGTTTAATATTGATCTTCCTGGCACAGAGCAGGTTTGATCATCATGAATGACTTCGCCTAAAACTGCACCAAGTTTTAAAGTTAGTGCCCGAGTAATAATCGTATAATCTACACAGAGTAGAGAGATTGGTCTATAATTCTGTATTTTATTTCTGTCATCCCTCTTGTATATAAGCCGAACATATGCTTGGGCCATCGATGTAGGGAGATGCCCTTGCTTTAAAATGCTGGTTGCTATTTCTTCTAATACTGGCCCAAATATGAGCCAGAATGTTTGATAAAATTCAACTGGAAGTCCGTCACATCCAGGAGACCTTTCTAACTTCATATCTTTGAGGGATTTTGTCAAATCATCAATTGTTATTGATTGGTCACAGCTTTCACGACATGAATCTGGAAGTCTATTCGTTATATTAGCTAAAACATCTCTAGTTGCAGTTTCATCACTTCCCTCAGATTCATACAATGATTTGTAAAATTCGGATACTGTTTCCATCATTTCTGCATTTGAGCACACTGATACTCCATCATTAGTCTTCAGTGAGCGCATTAATTTCTCTATACCTCTTGCTTTTTCCAAGTTACAAAAGTAACGTGTAGGCTTTTCGCCCTCGGTGTGCATTTGTGCTCTTGCCCTTATTCTGGCGCCATCAAACTGATATTGCTCTATTTCATTTAGTCTACCTTTTAATTTAACTAATAGTTCGTAATAATTATATTCCCCATCATTAATTTTCTTATTAATTTTACACAACGACCTCTGAAGCGCCTTTTTACGCTTTCGTATTTCACGTGCTTTCCTAATGGAATACTGCCTTGAAATATATTTCAGGTCTGATTTAGCATCTTCCCACCAGTCTGTTATACATTCATACGAACATCTTCTTTCATCCCAATGCCTCCAACAACTTTCCACACATTTGCGATAGCAACTATCTCGTAGCAATGCTACATTATGTTTCCAAAATCCATCTCCTCGTTTGACCCAGTCAGCATTGTCTAATGTGATGGAAAACATATTGTGATCAGTGAAAGTTACTGGTTTTATGTTAGTTTTACACATGTAACCTTTCAATGAACGTTCTACATAGATCCTGTCTAACCTTGAAGCTAACCTTCCATCGGTTGAAAACCATGTAAAATCCTGGCCTTCTGGATTATCAATCCGATAAGTGTCTAACACGCTTTTATTTTCATAAATGTGTTTCAAAATATTATGCGATGTGTCATTAAAATCAGACCTAGAGTTTCTGTCTTTAGCCTCGTCTAATATGCAATTAAAGTCACCGCCCATAATTAGGTTTTCAGGCGTTCTGTCTTGAATTATTGTGGAAACATCATTTAGAAATTCACAGCGCAATTGATGAGAGGTAGGTGCTTAAACGCACATCAAATTTAATCTTGTGTTTAGTACATCAATTGATACACAAATCCATCGTCCATTTGTATCTGATGACGACGATATAACGTCAACATAGTTGAGACAGCGGGGCAGAAAAGAATGGCCACTCCTGCACTATTATCTTGTGATAAAGACAAAAAAATCTGCCCTTTTGTAATATCTTTGAGAGATTCATACACTTCATTTTTTTGAATTTTGGTCTCTTGTGGAAAAGCAATATCAACTCTCTCATTTGCTAATTCTTCAGGCAAGTGGCGCTGCTTGAATACGGTATTTAATCCTCTGCAATTGATGGTGCAGATAATCATAATTTGTAAAATGATGTTTACAACCGCCATCATTAAATTAACATGATTTGGTTTTTTTAGCTCGTTTCTTAGACCATTTACCTAATCTTCCAGTGAATTCAATATTTCCTAGTTCTACCACAGACAAATATTCATATTTGGAAATATCAGAATCACGGCGCAGTATACGATATTTCATGCCTCTCGCCGTTACATATGGCACTAACACTTCACCCCCTTCTGATCAGTACATTCCATTTCATCTTTCATCTGGGAACTCTGTGTTTGAATGCTATTGTCTTCTTTGTGACGCTTATTGCTACTTAAGTAATATTTGGCAGGAGCATCATTTACCATATTTTCAAGCTGACTTAAATCAAGTGGGCTTTGCGGAAAATCGACTGAACTTTCTGTCTTCTGGGTCCTAAACTTATCCTGTCCTAATTTTAATTCATCTTCTAAGGAATTGTAAACTGGCTCTTCTGTAAGATCATCATTTTCCTGCATGTCTTTTACAGCAACGTTTGGCTCCACTGCATTTTGATTATTTTCTTGACTTAAGGTTATACCCTCCTCTAATACATGAATTTCATCAACTGTAGTTATTTTAACAGGATTTGCTGATTTGTTTGTGTCATTTATAGTGGCATGAACCACAACAACAGCTTCTGTAGCGGTTGCTTCAGAAGCATTTGACTCAGTTGCATCCTTTAATGGGTGATTATCTCCTGATACTGAGGGCTTGTTTTGAATTTTTGGACAGCGCCATTTAAAATGGTCAACTGAACCACAGAGCAAACATTTGTTTCGATTGGGACAAACTGTTGCCAAATGGTCAGTACATAGGCAGATCCGGCATTCTTTAATTTGCCCTCTATACCATAAGGGCAGGACAAAGCTGCCATCAAGCGTCAATCTGCTTGGTAAAGGGCCATCCACTTTATCAAACCAGATACGTCTTACACCGTTTTCTAGCATTCTGTCAAATGGATACGTTTCCCATTCAATCTTTTGCACTTTGCCATACTTCTTGAGTTCACTCATGATTCTGTCATCTGGAATTTCTAGTGGAACTTTCATCTTCACTAGCAACCTATCTGACTCGATTTCCTCTACGTTACAAACTTCACCTTTTACAATAAGAACATCTTCCAGAAGCTTTTCCTTGACCCCCTCATTTGACACTGTTACATTCCATACAGTTTTAGTAACATTGATAAGCCCCTGCAAAGTAGCAGGTCCCGCGCCAACAACGTCCTTTAACCCATGATACACGTCGATAGCCGTGACACCCCACCCCGTAGTTGTTATTTTTAAGGCTTAGGGTACGCTTATAGGTTGTCATGGTGGTTTATAAAAGGAGCAACCCCATACTACTACAATATATAATATAAATATTTACTTATATAACACCAGGACGTCAGGGAAAGAGCTAAGCACTAAATAAATAGTGTCCCCTTTTGAAACCCTGACGTCTACCAACAAATATACGAATAGAGAGTACAGTCGTATATGTGTTAGTTTGAACCACTTTCTAAGTGGTTCAGTAACACCTAGCCGATTAAAGTATACTAACAAATATATGAATAGATAGTACAGTCATATATTTGTTAGTCTGTTCGAGTTGACCAGGGACAGCCAACTGACTATAAGGATCTATATAATTAAAGAACTAGGCATGTGCTTACAAATGACAAAGGAATTAAATCCACTCACTCAAGCGATCTTGCCAAATATAATGCGATAGCCTACGAACTATAGAAATAGCAGACTGGCGTGGGGAGAAATGTATTGCATTGACCACAGTAAGAGGAGCCCTATTAAATGGCGGAAACCGCCAGCTAAGAGGAATGCCTTTAGAAAATGGAGACACAAAATGCGCTCCAACCAAGACAAGAATTTACAAATTAAACATAAAGTTTGAAAGGAAATACTAATACGAAATATATGTATAAAATTTACCCACAAAATCCCGCTTGAAACTAGCAAATTCGGGCAGCAATTGCAGAGCTAAATAAACGCGTGCGTTCACTTCAACTACTACTACTACTACTACTACTACTACTACTACTACTACTACTA
This sequence comes from Chaetoderma sp. LZ-2023a, assembly GCA_034401795.1. Classification (NCBI taxonomy): domain Eukaryota; kingdom Metazoa; phylum Mollusca; class Caudofoveata; order Chaetodermatida; family Chaetodermatidae; genus Chaetoderma; species Chaetoderma sp. LZ-2023a. Next base: position 75,001,285 of record CM067361.1, on the reverse strand, counting down.
CTACTACTACTACTACTACTACTACTACTACTACGACTACTACTACTACCACTACTACTACAACTACTACTACTACTACTACTACTACTACTACTGCTACTACTACCACTACTACTACTACTACTACTACTACTACTACTACCACTGCTACTACTACTACTACTACTACTACTACTACTACTACTACTACTACTTCTACTACTACATTTTTTTTAAATCCGATTAGTTCACAGAGGAACCCCATTAAAAAAGTCTTGCAAACCCCAATAAAAATAGCAGGTGAAATAGCACTTGATTAATAGTATACGAAAAACAATACAAAATAAACATATCAAACAGTGAAATAGAAAAATAATGTACACATGGCATAACAACATAGGGAACGAACTTAATACAGCGCTGATAACATATCATAAGTCAACGAAACCATCACTATTTGTGCACTGTGTAGTAGTAGGCCCAAATGGCGATCACAGTTCACCAACACGTCGTGAAGCGATTCGTCAATAAGCAGCGGTAAGTTACTGCTGCTCGTTGACATCATTGAGCGGATTCATGACCGACAAGCTAAGTAGATTTTACGTAGTTTAATGTAGCGGATAATACCATATATTAGTAGGCCCAAATGGCGTAAATAAGTAACAAAAGGTCCCTCATTGACGCCAGTTAGCCGATTCCTAAATGCCCGGCGGGCGGAGAAGACATTATGTAGTAGCATGCATAAAGTACAAGTATGCAAACTACGACATAGATGGCGCTTGGATTCCCATTCTATATTTACTTCATTATCTTTTTTTGCCAATTACCCTGTAGCAAATACGCGTACAGTAATCATTCACAACATTGTGCTAATTTTATATATGTAAAATGTCATGCTCCGCTAACCTAATGAAATCGACAGTCTAAATACGCATACACAGCTACAATAGAAGCTATACTGTTTAGATTATTTGAACGCAATTCGAGCAGGAGCTACTGTTTTCTATGGCAACAGCAGGTCCCTGTCATATTATCCCAAATTCACCTAACAGCCGACTGTCTTAAAATTTAAATAGTATTAAACTCGAAAGCTCTTCGACCATAGAGAACTAATACAATGCAGTTAGCGCAATGCGTATTTTGAAACCGATCTGACCAGAAGACGTTGCTAACAGATATAGCAACAACAAGCTTGCCATCATTAAATTAACTTGATTTGTGTTTTTAGCTCATTTCTTATACCATTTATCTAATTTTCTTTCGAATTCAATGTTTCCTAGAACTACCACAGGCAAATATTCATATTTGGATATATCAGAATCATGGCGTAGTAGATAATAGTTAACGCCCCTCGCGGTTACAAGTCTGTGAAGTATACGAACTGTATGTCTTTGATAGATGTACTATTCAATAAACATTATGTTGACTATTTTAAAACTAGTTTGACTGGGCCAGATGCAGCAGCAGCACCAGTCAAATTAGTTTCAAAATGGTCAACAGCCTACTTGTATAGTGACCTTGAAAATCGGATTCCTACAAAGTATATACCGGAGTTTAGGTACAGATGGTCAGGGCATAGATAGAATTGGATCCCTCTATTAATGTTACATAATTTTAAAGCGATCTACCTAACTCTACATGTTTATAGTAAGTATGGAAATTGACACAGTGTCTCTTTGTGTTCGTATTTATTCACACACTCCTAATCACGCTTCCGTACCACGCTCCTTACAAAGCTGTACACCTGTACCACTTGAGTACCCATCTGAACCACGTTGAAATTGTATGCAAGATTTTGGATTGTTAATTGAAATCCTTCAGATTTTGAATCAGACAAGGGCGTTACAACATTTATAGTGCTTGGATTTTCCCGTGCTATGATTGTCCGAGTTCTCAAACTGACTAGCCTATGAACAATATCTGATATGACTAATTCCATTAGTCTCTAACACCCCCCATCACCCAGATGATATAGACAGGCCGAGAGTAATACATATGCCAGCCATGACATGCCTACAGATGAACGATCTCTACCTAGTATATAAACACCATACAAAGCAAGAGGGTAGAGTCACCTACAATCTACCTAAGCTCATCAGTGACACTGACACTTAAATGGCATACAAAAAAGCCCTCGAGGAGCAGATAGGTAACATCGACGTCACCTCCGATCCAAACGATGCCCTAAACAAAATATTGAAATATATAGACTCATCAGCTACCCGCACCATAGGTGTTCTTAAAAACAACCAAACTAGATATAATAACGAGCCTCTAGTAGGAAAACTGTTAGCAAAGCAGAAAGCATTACGGCTGCGCATCTATCAAAGTGGCCAAAGTGAAGACTGCACCAAACTACGCCGAGAGCGCAATAACATTCTGCGCCACGTCGGCGAATGCTTAAAAGATCTTGCTATTCAACAAGCAGACGCCCTAGCAGATGAAATCACTGCCACGGATGACTGTCACAAAATGTTTCGGGCAGCCCCAGCCCCAAGAGTTACTGACTACACACCACCACTCACTGTAGATAACTCTGAATGACGCTTTATCGGGACTGACCAGGGAAAAGCCGAGGTGATTCGAGAATGCTTCAAGGAACAGTTCACTGACAACGATGATGAGCCCTTGCGCTCGTTCTTAGGAGAACCCAGGCCATTACTAACACCAATTAAAACAGCAGAAGGTGAGAAGGCACTTAAAGCCCTGAAAAATGGACGTACATCTTGACCTGATGGCATGAGCAATGCCCTATTCAAATATGCAAGTGACATTATCTCCAATCCGATCACGCACCTAATAAATTCGGCTTTCAAGCGACACCTTCCCATCAACGCTGTAGGCCAATGCACCATTATCGCACTACCCAAGCCCAATAAGCCACCTGGCCCGTAGCAATCTGCGGCCCATTGTGCTCCTCAACAGCATACGGAAAATTCCTATCCAATGTTACTCTATACCGCATCCGAGACAAGATCGATGACTTCACCGGATCATGTCAAAGTGGCTTCAAACGTGGACGCAGCTGCGCAGAGAGTGTATGCCTATGTGTTTTCTTAATGATGTAGTAGTAGTGGTAGTAGTAGTAGTAGTAGTAGTAGTAGTAGTAGTAGTAGTAGTAGTAGTAGTAGTAGTAGTAGTAGTAGTAGTAGTAGTAGTAGTAGCAGTAGTAATGGCAGTAGTAGAACTGCGTTGCGTGTAACTTGTTTGCTGAAAATGTTGTTAAAAAAGTTGTGTGAAATAAAGTAGCCTATTGTTTCAGCACAGCAAAGTGTTGTTGTTGGCAGTAACATGGCTCTAGGCTACTAGGTTCACACAATGCAGCCGCCCTAATCCTTTCAACATCCTTATCTATTTATAACTGTGTTAGATGACACCCCTTAGCGAAACGTATAAAATGCTGATTAAATTGAAAATAAATTCGACTGGAATATGTTAGACACCAACAGTTGCCAGTTACCTAACCAACAAGGGAGCAATACGTTTGGTTATGCCAAATGTCGAGGATTAATAATAATAATAATAATAATAATAATAATAATAATAATAATAAAAATAATAATAATAATAATAATAATAATAATAATAATAATCACAGCAGAATGTCTGAAAATAAAATTGTCAAAATTGTACACTTTTAGAAGCTTACATTGTTGGCCTAGATGTACTCAAACGAAATAAATCTTAGCAAATGATGATCTCGTTGCGCATAATATAATGTTCTATGTTGTGAAATTGAATTGGAGACACGAATCCCTTTCAACTTCGTAATTAAAAACATTATGTAATAATTCATCATAAGTATGCTAAGATGTATTTCGCTCCATTGCATTGAGGTACACACATTAACCCTCTAAATGTTTACAATATAAACAAGTTTATTTTCACACATTCTGGTGTGAATGTGCACCTTTAATACTTAATTAATTAATTAATTAACAAGACGAACCCCACGCCCGCCCCTCGCGATTCTCCCTACCATACACACCTGTTTCTTTCAAAGATTAGAGATATTCAAGCAGAACAGCTAAATGTATGTAATTTTTTAATATTTCCTGTTTATTCATGGTGTGTAATGTTAAGTCATACATACAATTTAAATGTATGGGTTCCGTCACCTCATATAAATAAGTAAATAAAATTTACTTGAAATTGTGGCTTCCTCTACAATTGTAAGTTGGTCCTGGCTGGTCCTTAATGGAGTGGGCATGACATCCTGGTGTGAATCTGTCGATTGGGATTCTGTTGGGTGGGATTCTGTCAGGTGGGATTTTGTCCGGTGGGATTTTGTCCAGGCGGGGTTATGTGCGTTGGGGCTATGTCCGGTTGGGAGTATGTCCAGTGGGATTATGTCCTGCGGGATTATGTCCGGTGGGATTATGCCCAGTGGGATTATGACTGGTGCGATTACGTCTGGTGAGATTATGTCCGGTGGGAGTATGGCTCGTGGGATTATGTTCGAGTGGGATTATGTCCATTGGGATTATATTCGGTTGGATTATGTTCTTTGAGATTATGTCCTGTGGGATTATGCCTGCTGGGATTATGTCCGGTTGAAATTATGTCCAGTGGGATTTTGTCCAGGTGAGATTGTGTCCAGTGGGATTTTGTCCGGAGGGATTATGTCCAGCGGGATTATGTCTGGTGGCATTTTGGTCAGTGTGATTTTGTCCGCTGGGATTATGTCCTGTGGGATTTTGTTCAATGGGAATATGTCGTGATAGAATTATGTCCTGTGAGAGTTTATCTGATGGGGTTATGTCCTGTGGGATTTTGCCTGGCGGGATCATGTGTGAGTACCGTGATGGTGTGTGGGGCGGGATTTGATCAAACATTTGCAGACACATGCATTGTAGGCCGAATTCGTGTCTGATACAGATCCAAGTGGGGGTGGGGTTGTGTGTGTTCTACTGCAAGGGTGGTGGGAGTCTATTTCAGCAGTTTTGCTTATGGAATCGCTAATCAATTAGGTATCTATATCGGAATATTTATCGGAAATGCGTGTAAGCCATATATTAATAACATGCTAGCAGACCAGTATTTGCGTGAAATAGTCTCCAATTTTAGGCGAGTCTTCTCAAACCACGCAGCACGTGCTAACCTAGTCCTAATTCCGTGTTTTCTTATTTCGAAATATTCATTTCTAAATAGCCTACGAAAATTGTAAAACCGTATTCAATGGTTAAACTAGAAGAATCTTAATTAGATGATGTTAATATTTATACAGTTCTCCGCATATGTTGCCAACGAGGATTGGAAAAACACGAAGTTGAGTAATGTTGTAACAATGTTATGCATCTCGGCTGTCTACAGCAAGATGTTAATGTGATATTTTCAGATAGACAGGTCAATGTCTGGTGTTTTTCTATTTAGCTGCGAGTCTAGTGTGACAACACGTCTATTGATGTTGTATATGCCCTCTGCTGAGGACATATGTGCAATCAGAAGATCAGGGAGGATTAGCTCATTATATAATATATCCTCACGTAATACGCGATGATTCACGGTCATAGTATACGGTACCGGGTGCTTATTTTGACATTCGTCTTGCTGAAAGTCATTTGGATGTCCGCAGCAAGTTGCAACAAAAACACTTACGGCTAGCAATAATTACGATCTTAGAGTTTCTTAATATGAATGGCATTTGAATAATACTTTAGATCAGGATCAGACATTGCTGACTGATATCATATCATAACCATTGCATATGTATTGCCAAGAAATATATCTTTCCAGTTTTAGTTATGCCCCGCTCATTTCTAGCTAAGCTCCATCCACGTTTTGCTCGTGTTGGGATCGATCGCTCCATGAACACACTGACTATCAATTTCCAGAAAACTATACGGCTAAGCTGTTAAATATGTTGAAACTAATTTGATTGGGCGCTGTTGCAGCCTATGTTTATTAAATGGTAAAGACATGCAATTGATACGTGTCGGACTATTAGGCGTTAGAGACGCCTATTTCGAATCTTTCATGATGTCATGATTATGATGTCAGCATACAATCACATAGTTAATTATGACGTCATATGACGTCAGATGATCGTTGGATAAACTTGGAAACGTCCATTGTATGTGATCTTTGTAGTACGGTTTTTTGGAAAAGCTTGAGGAAACATATCATCCATTTCCTGCAAACACAGTAAAAACAAATTCTAGGATCTAGATCTGGATAATCATAGAATGTACCATATGAATGGCATGTAGCAAAGTTTGTGATTTAGATCCGGATTATCAGATAATGTACCATATGAATGACGTGTAACAAAGTCTAGGATCTAGATCCGAATAACCATAAAATGGTGGTGGTGGTGGTGGTGGTGGTGGTGGTGGTGGCGCTAATGATGAATATGATGATGATGATGATGATGATGATGATGATGATGATGGTGATGATGATGATGATGATTTAAACCACTAAGTGACGATGATAATGATGATGATGATGATGATGATGATATGTGCGAAGACTCACTTATCCTGGCGACACACACCTGTGGTCATGCTATAAGTTATAAGAAATATTCAGGACAAACACTTAGAAGCCGAATGATAAAATACAGAATGTTATTAACACAAACAACTTTATTTTGAATATTTTAGACTAATTTGGCTCATTGATTTTGATGTCTATGACAGCAACACTTTCCAGACAGCAACATTAAAAAATATGTACTTGATATTAATCTGGTTAGAACGTGATGAGCCCAAAGACCTAGATTATCAATGCTGCATTTCATTATACAAGACATAGGCTGCTTACGCGCGCACTTATATACATCCTTATCCACCCGCTATCAACTGCAGCCGATTAGGCACGTCCATCATGTGAAGTCCTCCATGCTTCGGTTCACTCACTCTATGTGGCGTGGTGAAGTTATACTAGGCAATCTCCAATATGCACACGTCTATTAATAAACGACTGGCGTACGTGGTAAATGTACAGGATTTTTATCAAATTATAATTCAACAGTTAAAGGACGGTTCTTACATGATGGTTGATCGGAATTCTACTCAGCTGCCACAAGAAGCAGGAATTGCATGTGCATGGTCCCCAAATGAATCAGTCTTGGAAGCCAGTTGAGTGCATCCACAAACAACACTAATTTACCCTTACGGGTTGGGATGTAATTCCTGTTTCCGGTGGCAGCTGAGTAGAATTCCGTTCAACCATCAGAGGATATGTAAGAACCTTCGTTTAACCATCGAACTTTACTGCCACGCTGTCAGCAAAGAATACATTGAGATTTAAATGTTCCGGATGCTCTCAACAATCTACATTGATAGTCCAACTATCGCTATCTGAACTCACTGTCTAGAAAAATGTTCAATACGTCCACATTCTATTGTAGTCTACTATATCACAAAGTTGTTACTAATTTCCCAACAAAGATTTCACGAATTGATCTTCTTTTGGCAGGTCTCGCAACTTATTATAATATTTGGCAAATGACTCATCATTTGTTCATCCCTGTTTCTCTAATATACAAGAGATTTCAACACCTTTCATATGAGTTGTAGAAAATGCTGCAGATCGAGATCTATGTGCTTTAAATATATTAACATCAATTCCTGCACATGACATTGTAGCTTCAATCCATCTAGAAATGATGTCTCTTCTGATTTCCTTATGAGGTTTCGCTGTACTGACAAACAATGTATCGGATTGTCGCAATGTACTAGTTCTATCTAGATATACTAATAAATGGTTATAAATACAGTTATTTTTTTCCTCTTTATAAACTGCCAACTCAATTTTTAATACATCCTTTCCCATTCTGGACTGTTTAAAGTTACCATATAAGAAAAAAATATATTTATCCCGTGCCACTGTAATACATTCTATATCTAATAGATGGATTGATTGACCTCTTTGCGCGGACACTAAGTATATTAGCATTACTGTCTGAAATGTTAAATCATAAAGTCATAATGATTCTGATGGCTCCTGATTTCTTAACATTTTGAATACATCCGTAACATTCTATATGTAACTATATCTTTGTCTTGATGGCTTCTGAATTGCAGTACCATTAATAAATCTAGTCACTAATGGATGTGAACCCATGTGTTTTGAAGACAAAATGCCAAGACACGCTGACAGGGCACTCCTTGCAGCGTTAACTGCGCTGTAGCAAAACGGTTTTCAAATATCAGAGAATATATGTTAAATGTTTAGTAAATATGTCTATATTTTATTTCTCACTAAATGCAACCCATCTACGATTATAAGTTAAATATTGTTTTAGTGGAATCTCTTCATGACGAAAAAATAATTGATGCAGTTTTGTTTGAAAATCCCTTAATTACTAGCATGTTCTGCAAACATAATATGCCACTAATTTGAGTGTTTTTTCCAGAGGGTGAACACACTAACAGCATCTACGGTATGCTATGACAATTCGATTTTCCTTAATACTCGACTTAAAATACTAAATGGAGGAAAGGCATAGCATTAGAGCAATCCATGGTTAATGCATCTACACAACAACATTCTGGATCTGGTAGCCAAGACACATGGTTTTACTTGAAAGTGTAGTCAATACTCGGTATGGCAAATCGAGAAACAATACTTTTAACTATATTTCCATTACGTTTCCACTCAGTCTTTTTATCGAAAAGTCTTGATTTAGAGTTTTGCGGACGTGTTTAGTTGACTAGGTGAACTGCCGTAAGCCATGTCTTTCTTTCTTTGCACCAAAGCCAAATTTCCATTGCTATGACGTTACAAAGCTTAGACATAGAACCACCCATGTGAGTAACAAAGGGTGCATTTGGATTTGAATATGTTTATCACAAATGTTGGCACAGAATGACTTAAGGCACAGTAAACCTGCTTTAAGTTCTAGCATTATTGATAGGACATTGGGTTTTTTCTAATGTCCATTTGCCACCTACTGACTGAGTGTTAAATGTGCTTCTAATCTTATTGAATACTGCATCACCCACAACCTTCTGATGAAGCATCTGTTGTAAGAAGGTAATTTACTTTACCGTGATAAATAAAACGTTTTGCTGAGAGAATATTATCTATCCAACACTCAATCTCTGTCTGACCTGTGTGCGAAACAGACATGATTTGATCAAAATCACCTCTGCAAAATCTCAATGCACGAATCTATTCTGAATCCAAATTCCTATAAAATAATAGATGGTATTGAACATTCTCGATTGCAAAACTATTTAGTTTACATTTGCTAACCAAAGTGTCACGTTTTATAGACGTTATAGGGTTCCAATTTCTGAGATGGCATTATTACTGATTTCTCATAATTTATGAGAAATCCTAAACATTTTAATAACTGTTCTGTTTCAATGAGATTGGCCAGACAGGACTTATGTGAAATAAGAAAAGGTTTATCTAAGTATCCACATTTTTTTCCTTCTCCAAATGTACATACACAGGTTTTAGTAATTTTGTAAATATATGAGGAGCAGAACACAGACCGTTTGGCAAGCCGGTGGACTGCAAGACTGTATTAATCCATTCGAGATTAATTCCATTGGAGAGGTTCCAATAAGCCTGCGTAATAGGAACTGACTAATATGTAGTTGACAGGTCTAACGATGCCGTGACACAGTTAGGTCTGATAAGATTAATCACAAATTGGACCATTTCCATTTTAAAATGATGATATGCCACAAAGTCATTAAGCTTTTAACCAGATTTAGTATCAGCCTATGTAAACCACAACGTCATTAAGCTTTTAACCAGATTTAGTATCAGCCTATGTAAACCACCATTTTTCTCCCTGACATACAGATCATATAAAACTTATGATTTCGACTTAAGATTCACTTCTATAAATTCTCGGCTTAAACATAATTCTATCTGTTTATCTACAATATGCTGATCCCTAATAGAGGAATTTTGAGGGCCTGGTTTAACACATTGAATTGGAGTTGAGACAAAATCTAATGTGCGGCCAGATATCATTTTCGAATAAATTTATCTGATAATATGTTTTCCATACATGTAATTTCTCTTTAATTGCTCTTATATCTGGTATATTTATGTTCTCCTCTGAAATTTGTTCATCTTTTGATAAGGAACCCTTTTTGAGTTGTTTCCCTTGAAGCTGGAATTCTGTCCTCGTTCCATAAAAGCCTTTATGTGTTCATTCACTTATTTCTCTGGTATGGATGTGCCATATAATTGCCACGACTATACTGTCTATTGGGCCACCCCGTAGACGTGCTGGCCAATCTATTTCTCATTCCGTTTGTCTCACTTATACCCTAGACATGGGTCATTAAATCATCACCATACAGCCATTAGGTGTTCATGGAATCGCTGGTACACAAAAGCTAAGTTAAGATCACGTTTATGTGACCCTTCCTGACAGACAGGTGCGGGTCCAGGCATAAGCATATCTACGCATATCTATTTTTTGTTGTGAAAGGAAGCTGCATCTCTATTTTTAGATTGAGCTATAGCATAATTAGTTAGTTGGCGTACGGCGGCGACATTAGCCGCTGAAGCTTAAGCTAAGGATTGACATTTTAAACAAAAAATTATTCCATACCGTTTTAAGTAAATATCTCGGTTATCGCAGCCAGTGTTCAACAATTGATTATTTATAACGTTATACTTCCATCCGGTCTGATGGATATCCTCTCATTTTTCGCTGAGCATCTTCCAAATTATGTATTTATTGATATTTATGCTGTCAAACCTATCTGAACGGAGAACTAATCACTAAATGTGCTGGCTTAATATAGCTCATTTGCTATACATAGACACGGGGTACAAGGGGGTAATTCTCCATCCCGACCTTTTGATCGAGGTTTGGGGGAGGGGGTGGTGGGTGGTGGAGGTGGTGGGGGTGGGCCCACGATATGAGTGTGTACCCCACTCCCACCGCCTACACATTTCCATATTTATCCAACCCCACAACCACACCTCACCGAAAATACAGGAAAACACCATCTAGATTTAAAAGCGCTCAGCAGATTAGGGCCGGGTTTCTTCCTCTCTCCACCCACCACCACTCTCTTGGACACCTTCCTACGCCTATGCTATGATAACTAGCTTTTGGGGCCAAGTAATGGTAGTTCTGTATAACACGTGGCCTTGTGAACATATACTTTAGAAAACAACCATCAACCGACCCAAAAAGTAGGTGTCCATTTCAAACAAGGTTGACTGCAATGGACCTTTCCGGTTTTAGCTATGCCCTGCCCATCTCTAGCTAAGCTCCACCCACACCTCGCTCGTGTTGGGATAGATCGATCTCTGAACACCCTAACTGTCAATTAAAAAAAAATACACAGGCAAGCTGTTGGATATTTTGAAACTAATTTGACTGGGTACTGTTGCTGCCTAAGACAGCAACAGCGCCAAGTCAAATTAGTTTCAAAATATTCAACAGTATGTTTATTAATAGCAAAGAATTACAAATAGATACAATTTTGCGTGGGTTGATTCCGATCCGACTGTTATGCCCGAAATATTCAGTAGATCGTCTTACTATACCAAAATATTCTCACTCGTACTCTGGGGCCGTGTTCGCTGGGAGTGCGTGACCTACGTCTGGCGTGACTACCTTGGAAAATCTGAGAATATGACATCATAATATTAACCCTTTCAAGACGAAGGTGCCCCAAATCAGTCTCTGCAGTGGTGTTCGAGAATGTCCATTTGCGGGCCGGATGAGTACGATTTCTGATGGTTTACCGCTGGAATGACTGGCTCGGTAACAGAGCCAGTCATTGCAGTGGTACATTTTCAGATGTGGTCTTGGTTTGGCCTGCAAATGAACGTTGAATAAACAAATATTTAGATTTTTTGGAAAGAATTAGCCCTTATTGGACTAATGACGCACTAGCGATTATGACGTAATAATGACTCCACGGTTAGCTATGCCATGCTTGACGTGTAGAATGACGTCAAATGTTGCCAGGGTGGTTACGGAAACGTGGGTTACGCACTCTTCCTGAATACGGCCGCTGGACTGTATATTTTTAATTTATTTCTACTCTGTACTGTGTGGTGAACATTCCTTGCCCGCGCGGTTGTCTAGCGTGGTGTTATGGTGTTTATAATACGCATCTGGTTGACACTACCGAGTTATTATAATGTTAAATATGAAATTACTCATGTAATCATAAACGGCTACCTTTATGCTATGGCCTGGTAACGCACTTCCCTTAATTTCACGCACCCCGATTCATTTGTACACACTTGTAACGGTAAAACTACAATGTAAGAAATAGCATCTCCAACTTTTCTGCATGTAATTTGTTTTGAGACCAATTGGATATATGCTTCTCTATGTCATTGGGATGCACCACAATGAGTTTGGGGTCACGAGGTCAAAGGTCGAGGTCTCAGCGACCTTGGAATAATACTCTGAATTGAACAGTGTATTTCTTTCTGCATATGTTGTGTTTATTGAGAACACTAGTTTTTCACCAATATATCATCAGTGCAACACTGATTTGTTGTTTAATATTTTGATCGGAGGACTTTGCTGCCTGATGCAGCACCGGGTCCCCGTCGACTCTGTTCCATAATACTCAACAGTTTATATTTATTATTGCCCTGAACCAATCTGCCACACTAGATTAGGCCATCATCCAAATCTAACCATTGTTTGAACACAACACAGCACACCATGAAAAATTCTCCACCACAGCCAATGGTTCTCCCAACAAAGCCTTTAATGACTCTGTCTTTATTTGTCCTCTATTCCTTCATGTTCTTTATCTGTCCTATCTCTTACCCCTACCACCCTCTCCCTACTATCTATGGAGCTCTATATGTTGATCTTTCAAGTCTGCCTCTGCCTTACTGCCGCACGTGCAAATGACCTTCGGTGATTTACCCAATTGGCAATGGATAATGACATATCAAGTTACCGTGCGGCTATTGGGCTTTTTAACTGCCACTCTGTCAAACCTAAGCACTATCGAGCTACCCTACCTCCATTGCGAGAAATAATTGGACGCCTTCGAGGAATTTACACATCCCTCCTACCACTCCTTCTTAAGTACTACCTGAGTAATGTATTGACCTGTTTAATAATTTACATTCTCCTTTCTTTGGCTGGCGATGTAGAAACTAATCCAGGCCCTACTAACTGTTCAGAAATGTCTGTTGTCCACCTCAATGTATGCGGCCTCAAAGATAAAATACATCTTATCGAAGCTAATCTGTCCAATTTTGACATCATTGCCATTACTGAAAGCCACCTTACCCAAAATGTTAACAATAGCTTAATCAAACTACCTGGTTTCCAGGAGCCTTATCGGATGGACCGCCAGCAGCCATGGGGAGGCGTGTGCGTCTATATCTCTAACAACATGGCAACTACCCGTCGTATTGAATGTGAATGTCGTGGCATTGAAATGATATGGATCAAGATTCACGACCACCATGGTTTATTATTGTGTGTAATCTACTGGCCACCTAACACAAGTGTTGACAAATGGCAAACTATCACCGACAATATTGAGAATGTTCGCGACTTAAACCCAAACAAAAATCTTGTCTTACTGGGTGATATTAATGACGATCTTCTCAATCCATCTAAGCATCATCTACGTGACATCATATCTACGTTTGGCTTCCACCAGTTAAAACAAGAACCAACCCGACCCATTTCAAATACATTACTTGATCAAATTATTATCAGCTGTACCAGAATAGTAAAAGAGAGTGGAGTACTTGCGCCATTTTGTAGCGATCATACTCCAGTATAGTTGGTTTTATCATCCTCCATACCTAAACGTAAACATACACTCGCCATATATGGGACTATGCGAAAGCTGATTGGGATTTATTCAGGGATTACTTAACTAACGCACCCTGGAACAACATCTCCGATGTTAATGGCGTCGACATTTGGTGTCAGACAATCACTACAAACAATATCGCCGATGCTAGTATTGGTATTCCAAATAAAACTATAACTGTAAAAGCCTGGATGCCCAACAAAATAAAGCATGAAATGAGAGTCAGGGAAAAATTGTTCAAGAAATCAAGAAAAACTAACCGAGAGCGAGACGTGGCCAACTTTAAAAAAACAGAGAAACCGCATCAATACATTAGTCCGAACAGCAAAAGAAAACTTCAGGAATAAATTTGCTGAAAAAATAAGGCATGGACGCACAGGTTCTAAAGAGTGGTAGAAAATATGCAAGACTTTCCTATGTGATACTAACTCTAATTTTAGCGAAATGCAGCCTCTGAAGCGTGATGACGGCTCATTCTCTTACGACTCTTCAGAAAAGGCAAGCCTCCTTAACCGGTCCGGTACTTCTCTAGCATCGCCAATATAAACGATGCTAATGCCAACTTACCTCCTCTATCTATGTATACGGACAATACTCTCCACTCAATTACAATATCAAACACTGACATCTCCGATGTACTGTCCAATCTGGACACGTCTAAAGCTGTTGGTCCGGATAAATTAAGTCCGAAACTCTTATTCGGAGCCAACAAATATTGGTCCCAATACTAGCGCAGTTCTTTAATTACTCATTTTCTAGTGCGCAGTTCCCCACTTCTTGGAAAATCGCTAATGTAACCCCTATATTCAGGAAAGGAGACAAGAGCTTATGTTCAAATTATCGACCAATATCATTGTTGAGTTGTCTTAGTAAAGTTATGGAGAGAACCGTTTTTAAACATATCTATAAATATATTAGACACGATATCACTCTATATCAGTTTGGCTTTCTTCCATCACATTCTACAATAAATCAATTGCTTGATCTCTATACTGATATTACTCAAGCCCTTGACGATCAAAAGGAAATAATCTTTCTATTCTTCGATATATCTAAAGCCTTTGATTAAGTATGGCATCGCGGCCTCCTACAGAAACGTAGGAATGTTGGTATCTGTGGAAATCTACTTGCATGGTTCGAAACTTATCTTGGAAACCGATACCAGCGAGTAGTTATAAACGGCAATGAGTCCACGCTACTTCGTTTACATGCTGGAGTGCCACAAGGCTCTGTGCTTGGTCCTTTGTTATTCTTAGTTTTTATTAATGACATGTCCAGCGTTATAATTCACAATATTAGACTTTTTGCTGATGACACGTGCCTATATGTAATGTAAGATGATCTAAAAAAACACACTGCCACACTCTATTACGATCTACTGACCATGACGCATTGGGCAAACATGTGGCTCATCGAGTTTAATGCCTCAAAAACTACATATCTATTTTATTTCCCCTGTGCAACGAGCCCACATCCTTTTCAATTAACTTCAAAGATTCTGAAATTCTACCGTCAACTGATCATAAGCACCTCGGCATTACCTTTAATAACAAAGGGAATTGTCTTAACCATGTGAGTAATCTCATAGCATACACTCAACACAAACTCTCCTTACTTAAAGGTCTAAAATATATTCTAGACCGTAAATGTCTCGGGATCATGTACAAAACATTTATTAGACCATCTTTAGAATATGCAGATGTTGTGTGGGATAATATTCCACAATATCTTGTAATTCGGTTAGAGGACATCCAAAAAGATGCTCTCAGAACGGTATGTGGTATGACACGTAGTGCAAGCACTGAAGACCTGCACTTAGAAACATGCATTGAAACCTTGTCAAGTAGACTTGAATTTCATAGATTATCTGTGTTATTTAAAATTGTTAACGGTATGACATGTGAGGTTCTGGTCAACCATCTTCCCACACTATCCCAAGCACGAAATCCTTACAATATCTATCATCCACATTTACTCACTCCATTCCACTGCTGTACTGAGCTCTTCTATGGATCTTTTTTCCCAGAAATCGTTTGCGCCTGGAATATGCTTCCTGTGTCGGTGAGAGATTCTGTCACTCTTCTTGAATTTAAAAGCAAACTCAAGGCTATGTCACGCATACAACAACCCCCTGAGTGGTATTACGTAGGCCCGAGGTTTGCCAACATAATGCTATGCAGGCTCCGAAACGGTTGTAGTTCTTTAAACCGACATCTATTTGACAACTTTCTGTTGGAATCTGCCAGTTGTTCTTGTGGGCACAATGATGAATCTACAAACCACTACCTCTTACATTGTGCCCTTTTTAACGAGCAAAGAGTCGTTTTCCAAAATCACCTTGCCTTGAACGATATTTCTCTTGCTAATCGTACGGTCAACCAGCTTCTATACGGGACTTACACTGCCAACTTGGAAATGAACAAACTGATCTGTAATACGGTATGTCAATATATAATTAACACCAACCGCTTTCAGTAGCTTCCAGTTCGCGAACTTATAGTTTAAGGTGTAAAAGGACAGCAGCCCAACACGTACAGGTCGGGGCGAAGGCAGCACCTAGAGCTCACCTCTGCTATTCTTCCATATTGATCTTATTCCTCGCTCTCTCTATCTCTCACCCTCTCTCCCCTCCTTTCACTCTCTCTCTCCCTCTCTCTCTCTCTCTCTCGGCCTTTCTTCCTACTCTCCCCCACCTCATACTCAACATACACACACTTATGCACACTAATAGACTACAATTAATTAAACTATTATGATTATCCACCATTTTGTTGTAAAAATGTTTTGTATAATCTGTATGTGTATGGAAGACACGGGCATAAGACTCCACGTCTTATCGTGCTTACATCTGAACAAAAATAAATCATGTTTAAACCAAATAGATACAATTCATACAACGTGTCAGACTTTTTTAGATTTGGTGACGGTCTGTATGGAACCCTGTTGTGACATAATGATTGTGACGTCATCATACACGCGCTGAGCTGATTGTGATGTCATACTAGGTCAGATGATGGATGGATACTCTGGAAAGGTGAATTCAGTTATAATTAGACACATAAAATATGCCATTGCTTTACTAATTCTTTTCACTGATAACCTCGAGTCATGGCCCATGTCATTTGTTAGAGCTAAACAACACATCGCTGCCCCCTTGACTCAAATTTCTTGATCCCCATGCAGATTAAATCCAATGAAAATGGGGAAAGTGTTGCTATTTGCCAGGAACTATTGTGCTGACATGACAACACCAACATCTCTTCGAGCTGAGTTGGGTCTTTGGTAGACAAAGTGGATTGGTACTGAATAGGTACCAGAATCAGCGATGTACACATTAGCACTAACATATTCAGTAATCTTTCATAATATAACCATTTGTCTCAATCTCTCTCGTACTGCACCCATTATGGCATGTGAGTGTGAGCAATCTGTTTCTGCACTTCGCAGCTTAAAGACATACATGCAGAGTACAATGAGCAATTCAAGACTTAATGGGTTAGATTTACTACACTGCCACTATAGTATGCAACTGAACTTTGACAGGGTTTTGGCCATTTTCTCGCTTCAGCATCCACGTAAAATGCAGATCGCCAATATATTAGACACTAATTTGTGAGTTTTCCTGAATTTCTTTCGAGTAATCATATTAAGACCGTATCATAACTCTGTCAAGATGCTGGAAAAGTCAACCAAGTGTACGAATTGTATGTCTCTGATTGATTTAGTAGTTAATAAACATTCTGTTGAAATTTTTTAGACTAGCTTGACTGGACGTTCTTGCTGCCATAAGAAGCAATATGGCAGCAATAACACCCAGTCAAATTAGTTTCAAACTAGTCAACAGCTTGCCTGTATTGTTACTTTGAAATGCGATCCTGATAATTCAGAGGTCAAAGTATATAAATCGACCCCAACATGCGCAAAAACGTGGGAAGAGCTTCGCTAGAAATATTCAGGAGATTGTAATGTGGTCATAAACGGGTGTATTGTATGTATTTTAATATTATCTCGACATGACTCAATCTAAACTAATCTGAATGGGATATGTTTGGAGCTGGTATTAGTTTACCTGCCTTGGTAAATGCAGATTTGAAAGTGCCAACGCCAATTATCATCATTTACAATTAATCCCGGTATTAGTTTACAGATGAGCATGGTGTGAATTGTCTTGAGCAGTTAATATAACTGATATCTTATCCATCGCTGAACTTTTCAGACACCCTAGTAGATTTTATAAGCGAATCTGATAACTTAGTAACAGCGACCATGGATGCAATGAGTGACTTCTGCAAATTAAGCATTGTTGAGTCCAGGGCTTTAGTTACAGGTGATACGTTATGCCAAATGTCAGGGTTTTCTCTAGTGGTAAGCAATGAATCCGTTTCCCGGTCGTTCATAATTTGTAATTTCATCTTTTAGTCTTTCCTCCAACGGCTTTCTAATATTTAGGTTAGTCACAATTCTTGCCAGTTGATCATTAATATTAGTGTTGACAGCTTTTTTGCTGAATCATAAGATCTTTCTAAATTAGTTAACATGTGTCCACTTGCAGAATCTTCTAAATGTGGTATGTTATTGTTTCAGAGGCACACATATGCTCGCTCTCATTGTCATTGGCATCGTGCTGAGTATTCTCACACAACATTTGCATCTGCTCAGCCAATATCTGAATTATAGATTTCAGTCTTTAAAAATATAACTGTTTAAACACATCAGCATCAGATGATTTACTGCTAGATGTTCGATCCATAAGGACAGTATGATGGGTATAGGGCTCTGTGTGTTGGTCGGCCCTACTTTCTTTCCTGTCTTCGACTGAGTCACCAGGCAAGACGATACAAATGAAATGGTGCCTAACTTCGCCAGGAATAAAGCCATGAACTATGGTATTGCCCTTTGACCTAATCTGTATGTCGCCAGTTATCTCACTGTCATGAATCGGAACATTATGTGGCTCTTGATTTCTGCATACATCCAATAAATCCTCCTCCGGAGAATCCAAAACACCAACATTTCCTTTTTCTGACGGCATAGTATAACCCGGTCTATTAACAAATGCCATCCATTAGCTACCATTAGCTAACTCACAATATCTTGACAGTAAAACTTTTAATAACACACTCCTTTTAAGCAAAATACTATGTGCTGGCTGCACACGGTTAGCGCAATGCACAGAGCTAATAACACGACTGCACTTGGTGAAAACTCAACACTGATTCATTTGGAGACCACACACCATCTCATGGAATTCCTTGCTGACAAGGTGACCGTTGTGTAGAATTTAGAGAAATAGTCCGTCAGAACCTTGGAATAGTCTGCTAAGTTGTATGAATTTTATGTATTTACTCTTTAATAAACATGCTGTTGAATATTTTGAAATAATTTGACTAAGCACTGTTGCTGCCATAGCTCTCCGGAAATTGATATTCAGGGAAGTCAGGTATCGATCTATCCCAATATAGACAATGCGTGGGTGGATCTTAGCTGGAGATGAGCTGGACATACCTAAAACTGAAATCAGTTATCGGCCAACATGAATTTGTAATCGTAAACCATGTCTAATTTACTAACATAATGAAGAATATAGCAGTGCACATAAACTTTCTTTTACAAATTTGAATCCACGAGTCGAGCCATGTGACCTACGATATCCAGTAATTTGGAACAAAGTGACCTTTTCGATGATGTAGACTACATCATGTAATAGCAACGTCTATGGTTATCTAATCGAATGCGTGTCACTTGCTCTTACATTTATTACATATTGTCTGATGACTAGATAGATGATTAGTCATTGACCAAGTATCAATCATCCATATGCCACAATTCCTTGCACTGAGACCATTACACATATAAGAACAGCAGAGACGATACCCACGTTTGTAGCAGATTTTTCACCGACTATCTCTACATAAAATGCATATCAGCTATGAAAGTTAGTATAAAATCATTTATTATATGTACCATCAGTTTATCACTCCAATTTATAAATAGGATAGCGACATAGGTTTCATGTTAACAACACTAGTAAGCATATACGACGAATTCAAATCAAATGTCCTATTTGGAACAATATTTGAGAAATAATGTTAAAAGTTTGCAGATCGCGTGACCATGTTGGTCTTGGATTCAAGCATTTTAATTTTCTATCCGAGGCGGGTATCGAATCGCTATAGTGGGTGATCTAGCATTTGAAATTTTTAATTTGTCAACAATGGATAAAACGTAAAAACAAATCTTTTCATCATATGAATCCATCATGCATTCTGGTGATTCAAACTTTGTTTCTTATTCCATGTATACCTAATTTGGACAAAAACGGGCTCTGTAGTGGCCTTGAGGAATATTTATGCACAGGGCAAGAGAAGACTATTTTGAAAAATTATCACTGGAAGCGTTAAGGCTGCACATCTAGCAAAGCTGCCACAGTGCAATAACCTTCTGCACAGCATGAATGAACGTTTAAAAGATCTTGCTATTCAACAAGCAGACTTCCTAGTAGCTGAAATCGCTGCCACATAAAACTGTCACAAAATGTTTCGGGCAGCCCGACCCTTGAGAGTTACTGACCACACACCACCACTTACTGAACACAACTCTGAAGGACATTGTATCAGGATGGACCAAGACAAAGCCAACGCAATTCAAGAATTATTCAAGGAACAGTTCACTTACCATGATGTTGAGCCCTTAAACCCGTTCTCAGGTGACACCAGGCCATTACTAATACAAGGTCAAACAGTAGAAGCTGTGAAGGTAATCAAAGCCCAAAAAACGGACGTACATTCGGACGTGATGGCATGATCAATGAACTATCAAACACGAAAGTGACATTATCTCAAAACTGATCACGCAGATAATCAAGTCAGCTTCCATGCACCACCTTTCCATCGATGCTGTATGGCAAATAAGCCTTACCGCGCTACCCACGACCAAGAACTACCCGGTCCCAGCCAATTTGCAGCTCATTGTGCTCCTCAACCTCATTTAGAAAATTCTCTCTAATGTTACTCTTTGCTGCATCCGAGACAACAATGATGACTCACAAGATCATGTCAAAATGTCTTTAAATATGAACGCAGCTGCGCAAACAGTGTATGTGCTCAGCGCATGCATGTGTCAATAGTCATGCTCACGCACTGGGATATCTACAAAATGGGTACTGGCATGCCTAAACCATCGAACTGTATTAAATGATCAAATATACTAGATGTACTACAACAGGCCAGTTGGAATGGAGATGATCTATGCCAGGTGAGACACCTCCTGGCAGACAGCAAACGGAGAGTACGAGTCAAGTCAGTGAAGCCTGCAAAGTTTGAGACATCAGTCGGCTCCCCACATGGAGATCGTCTACACCCTGCACTTTTTGCCTGCTGTCTTTCTGCTGCATTGAAGCCTGCACGGGAAAATTCTACAAGACCCTCAATCCCCCTCTCCCACCACACAGCTATGTCCTTACTGAGTCTGTAGCTAGATGATGTGGACTTCATAGATGAGGAAAACAAACCCCATGACGAACAACTCCCAATATCCGCAAGCCACCTAAATATGAGTTCACCCATATATAACTATCAACAAAGCATGAAACTAAAGAAAATGACGATCCCATGCGTGCCGGAGAAACATGTTAGAAAGGTACAATCCTTGGCTCACTGCTCTGGAGTATTGCTGATATTGTTGCACACTGCGTCATGGCGAACATAGCTTTCCAGTCCTTCTGAAAGATATGGATTCGTATATCAAATATTCGCTTGACAAAACAACTATGATTATACCACGCAACCTGTGTGTCCTTGATGCTGTATAACTGCAACAGTCGATGACAATACACACTGGTCAAATGCGAAGAAGGACTGATTGTTGTTGTGCAATGTTTCTACTACTACAAACGCAGAATACAGTAATCACACATCATACAATGACTGGCTGGATAGCCGAGCCAGTCATTCCAGTAACAAATCTTGAAAAGCATTATTATTCTGTCCTGCAAATGGACATTTAAAAAGAAAATAGTTTGTTTTTCTTTACCAGTTTGGCCATTACATTGTTAAAGATATCACGATGGGCAGTAAATCCAGTTGCCAGATATCAATTTTGGACCAAAGTATTTTTGGGGTCCTCAAGAAATATTTTTGCTTTTAATATGATGGTGTCATATGCTGATCATACATCCGCCGGGTGCCACATTGGAAACATGCCTCACATATGCTACTTTGCAACTATCAGCACATTTGCTTTACTTTCTGCTAATAGGTGTTAGATCTCAGCAGTAAAAGGCAGCCGATATAAGCGGTTGCACCGATTGGTCGAGGGTGATGACGTCATCAATATTTGACTTCTCCATCCAAAAATTCTCGAATTTGTTTGGTCGAGAGCAAAAGTCCTTTGTTCTCTATTGAGCAATCAATTTTGAGTATTTTTGATGGGAAAAAGAAGGCGTGATCCAATTGACATCACCACATTCTCAACCAATCAGCGAACAGTCATCTATACATTTACAATTTTTGGCTATGTAGAGGTGTAGTGGCGTACCGATGATTAACGGGTCTAATAAGGCAGGTGCCGATGAGGGGCAGGTGTAAGTAGTTACGAATGCGTTACGGGGCGTGGCCAGGTCACATGACACCATATGAACAAGCATTGCGGAGTAAGGGTTTTGCTTCTGTCTTGCATAGTATGAAGTCTATTTGGTTGAAAACAGCGGTTGTCACCTTAGAACCTTTGGGGCTTTTTGATCAGTAATGTGTCCAGTCCATGTTGTCCGGTGATGGCATGGGTGTTTGAAAGCCGTATTTGTGACAAATAGGCCATTGGAACTAAGGAATACCACCAGTGCATCTCCATTGCTGTTGCGTGCGCCTTCTCCATAGGATCCCATGCATAAGCCAAGTCCTGAACATTTGTCCACAATTCCGAGTTTACCCAGCTTAGAGTTGAAATCTCCACACATGAACAGTTGCCATCTAGCTGGCGTTGTAATGGCAGAGCTCAGTTCTGCATGGAAGAAATCTAATATTGCAGGATTCTCTTTGGCTTTTTCGGTAGTTGGGCCGTATGCGTTGACAATTCGACACTTAGTGGTGGTGTGTTTTCACGTAGGTATAGCCAGGTTGATGAATGCAACTCGATCACTGACGTATCCAAAATTAATGACATGATCCAAGGCCCTTCGTCCGATTACGAAGCCTAAGCCCCGATATGTAACCTGTTTTTGCTCCATGAGCACTAGCTTATGGCCTGTCTGTAGTTACTGCTCTGAGTGTTTAGCTACTTTAGTCTCTTTGATGTTGCACTCAGACCACGTGCATTCCACGTAGCTATTGTAAGTTCCTGTGAAGATCGCATCGTCCGAGGATGTCGAGCACAGTTTCTTGTTTGAAGAAGGGTAGACATTATCAGAGGTGCCTCTGTATGTGGAGGGGAAAACGAGTCATCTGATTCAAATATTGATGACGTCATCACCCTCTCGACCAATTAGCGCAGCCGCCTATAATGTCGCGCTTCTACTATCAGTGCCAAATTATTAATTTCATTTTTATTATTTGCTAAGTTTGTGGTTCTTTAATAACAAGTATTCGTGCGTCTTGGCGTTGCTGTGCGTTTCCTTGCGGCACTTCAGCGAACTGCGCCATCTTTATGTGCTGGGGAGATATGTCAGGCCATTTATTACATAAGCAGGCTTGTATTTCAACGCATACCATTCATCAAACCATTACATATCATTTTATCATATAAATAAGGCTCCCATTCCATATTTCTCGATATCAACACACGTGTAATAGTCAACAAAACATTGTCATTGGTTAGATAATGTGTAAGAAATAATGGACCTTTCCATTTATAGCTATGCCCCGCCCATCACTAGCTAAGCTCCACCCACACCTCGCCGTGTTGGAATTGATCGATCCCCGTATGCCCTAGCTATCAATTTCCTGAAAACTATACAAGGAAACTGTTGAATATTTTGTAACTAATTTGACTGGGTGCTGTTCTGCCTATGGCAACAACAGCGCCCAGTCAAATTAGTTTCAAAATATTCAACAGAATATTTATTAAATAGTAAAAGCAAACAATTTGTACAACAACGGATAGACCGTCTTCAAATATGCGTTTGTGACGTACTTATCGACCTCATTCATGACGTCATTCATTATGATGTCATTCTACACATCACGCAGTTCATTATGACGTCATATGATGGGTGGCTACTCTGGAAAGGTGAATTATGTTCACTTGGTAGATAATACGTAATAATCCTCGTCGAAACTTATGACACTCGCGAAAGCTCGTGCAATGTGATAGACAATGCTACATGTCCCAGACCCTTTTTATCCCACTCGTGTTAAATTGCTACATAATCTGAGGCAACATTAACGTTTATGACATTATTTGTCTTCAGGTAAATGTTTTTAGAAGGAAGTAGTTGGTAAATTTAGTAGAACTTCAGTTCAACTGGTCAACTTGCTA
This sequence comes from Chaetoderma sp. LZ-2023a, assembly GCA_034401795.1. Classification (NCBI taxonomy): domain Eukaryota; kingdom Metazoa; phylum Mollusca; class Caudofoveata; order Chaetodermatida; family Chaetodermatidae; genus Chaetoderma; species Chaetoderma sp. LZ-2023a. The sequence goes on along the minus strand of CM067361.1, from coordinate 74,977,097 downwards.
TGTTTGTTCAGATGTGTTCTGCTGCTCATACTATGTGTATCCAAATCCGAATGTCAGTGCTGTGTTCTGCAGCTGTTTCTATAGATTTTTCTTGTCGGTTACAGAGGCTCTACTCGTAGCACCGCTTGTGGAATGGACCGTTCCATTATTAACTATGCCCGCCCATCTCTAGCTAAGCTCCTGCCACACCTCGCTCTTGTTGTGACCGATGGATCTCTGAACGCCTTGACTATCAATTTCTAAAAAGAATACACAGGTACGTTGTTGAATATTTTGAAACTAATTTGACTGGGTGATGTTTCTGCCTATTTATACAGTAGTACGGTAAAAGCATACTGCGATACACATAAAATTCGTCTACCTTCTCAGCTGTACAATATATTAGAATGAAAGAACACCTACGGGGTATTCGGAAGGAGAAAGACATCCCCTAGCACATCACTTTAATTTGCCAACACATTCAGGACAGAACATGTTCCATAAAATTATACATGTTCTACCTCACGAACCTGAGGACATAGAGAAAACACGTTTACGGAGAGCGGGAAAAGTATTGGATACACCAACGACACACGCTAGATCCAATAGGGATCAATCATGCTGACTGGTGATTGTTTTATAATTAGTTTTTCTAACATTTCAATAAAAGGTTCGTAAAGTATAAGTAACCAATTGAAAGCATTTAAGACAAAGTAATAATAACACATGATGAAGAAGAAGATGATGACGAAGATGATGAAGAAAATGACGAAGACAAAAAAGAAGATGAGCAAAGAAGAAGAAAAAGAAGAAAAATGATAATAATGACGACGACGACGACGACGACGACGACGACGACGACGACGACGACGACGACGACGACGACGACGAGGATGATGATGATGATGATGATGACGATGATAATGATGATGATCTGAAGAAAAGGATGAAGGCGAAGAAGATGAAGACGTTGAAGAAGAAGTAGAAGAAGAAGAAGATGAAGAAAGAGAAGAAGAAGAGGAAGAAGAAGAAGAAGAAAAAGAAGTTGTGTGGGTCTCTCTATGTGGCTGGGCATTGCTCAGAAGATCTACAGCGATTACAGGAGGATACATCACAACGTCAATAATTTGCACGTAAATTCGAAATAATAGTTTACGTGATAATTATAATCTCACCCACGTTGACATTTCCTATCAAATTTATCACACTCGTTTACTAAGGTCGCATTTGGAACTCGCTAAATCTTGTTCCATCCAATATCTCACTAACCTTGTGTGCTAAATTTGATATGAAATGACTACTCGTGTGACATCATATATCTATTTACTGTTGAATATTTTGAAAACAATTTGACCGATAGTTGTTGGTGGCAGCCACCAACAACTTTCAGTCATATTGCTTTCAAAATATTTAGCAGGTCTCGAATTATTGCTCATTGGAATTATTGTCTGATGGCTTGCAGGCGTCAGACAGTAAAAAATGCGCACTATTTTGTATCCAAAAAAGCAGTGTGTCGCTGGGCAGGTGTGGGCGTATATAAAACGTCATTTTACTGTTTCTCCTCCAAACGTTCGTCATTAAAGAATGTCGCCGAAGAACCGTCTGAATGTTATGGTTTCAACTGGTTTTGATTTATCTAGAGATGCAAGGGCGTCGTCGATTGGTGGATTGACAAAGAATGCAAAACTGTGTCGGTCCTTAAGCCGATCCGCGTCTTTTTCTGGAAACATTACCCGGTGCATCTGAAAATAAATAAATACACGCTTCTGTAACGAGCAGTCGATGGAGCTAAGCTCTGCAAACATTTTGCGCGTGTTAGAAAAGATTTGTATAATTTTGGACACTGATTTCTTAGAATCCGATTTTCAAGGTATGGGTAAGCTATTGAATATTTTGAAACTAATTTGACTGGGTGCTGCTGTTAGTCTCAAGATACTTAACAGAAAGAGTATTAAGTAGGAACTCAACCACGTATATACAATTCGTACACTTAACGGACTTTTAAATGTTCACGACGATGCTAGATACGTCATTCATTATGCATTTTGATTATGACGCTAGCATATATGTGACGTAATTGAGTATACGTCATAAACTTAAGTGACAGATCGTATCCACCCATTGTGATAAAGATTACGGGATGCGCTGGGAAATGAATGATATGGAATCTATGTATCATACAATACATTATAGGAGATGAGAGGGTTGAACTTAGATCTAAGGGAGGGTGGGGGTGGGCTTATGCAAGGTTTCAGAAATTCTTACTAGTGGCACACGGGATTGTCATGAGGGTCTCAAGAAACTTAGAGCCCTGTTTCAGCGGTAACGTCACAGAGGCCTCTGAAGTCGAAGGGGTGTTGGATTTGGTCAGATCAGTCTTATTAGTGGATCAGTCTTATCAATGCATGTGACTTGAAGCAATGCAGGGCCTCCAAAACTAAGACAACATATTTGGTGTCACGCTTGTGGCCCTGGATATGTGAGGGATCTATGCACAGTCACTACATTACTACATTAAGCTCGGCACTGGGTGAGGATAGTGTCTGTTTATGGAGAAAACATGTGGACTTTAGTTCGACGTTCATATTATGATTATTGTAATGGAGAAATATAAAAATATTGAAATGAGCAAAGTACGTCTCTATAAGCATTTCTTCGGTGTATCGGTGACATCTTTTAGAAGCTTCATTTGGATAGCCTACCGGTGAAGGAAAGCGCCCCTTGCTAACGTAAGTCAGTGCATAGCCAACTTGAAATAGCACACTGTCTGGACTGTATGGAATTGACACCCAGTCTCCTGTCTTAGGGCTTTGAATCTGGATAATAATAATAATAATAATAATAATAATAATAATAATAATAATAATAATAACGCAGTCAAATTAGTCTCTAAATATTAAACACACTGTTTCTTAAATAGTAAATCCCTAAAAGATACAATTCGTTCACTTGACTTTGCAATGTTCATGACGGAGCAAGATACGCCAGTATGCATTGTGACGTCGGCCTACATGTTTCGTAATTGATTATGATGTCATCATATACTTGATTGACAGATCGAAATCCGTCTATTGGAGAGCCTATTCCAGTGACCACAAACTACAAGTTGTCTCCTAATATAGGTTCCTTGATAAATATTATATCATTTGGCACCAAATGACGGTGGCTATGTAAGATACACCTCGTTTGGCCCCTAAAGGTGGTTGTTTTTAAATACAGATTTCGCTCGTTAATGACCAGATTTGGTCACGAACATGAAAATCTAATTTTTCCCTATTGGATGTAACATTTGCAGGCCAAGACGTTACTATTTTTTTAATTTACCACTGGAATGACTGGCTCGGTAACCGAGCGAGTAATTCCAGTGGCAAATTAAAAAAAAAATAGTCTTCTCTTGAACTGCAAATGGGCATTTCGTGAGACCACTGCAGAGGCCGGTTTTGACCCATTTAGGCATGGAAGAGTTAACTGTATGCCTGAGTTCATACCTGCAGTCCAGCGGTCTCTGTTTGATAGATGATTGAAGTAATACTAAGGTCGAGGTGCGCTGCAAGACGTTGTGTGGAGGAATCCACAGCTATGCAAAAAACATGGAGAAGTTTAGATATTCAGACCCAAAGGTGTGTTGCATAATGCGTAGGTTGAGGTAACGGAGGGATCCGATCTGTCACTAAAGTATATGAGGTCATACTCAATGATGTCTGATTATGTCATCTGTTTGTGGCGTCTGATTGTGTCATCTGATTATGATTGTGATGTCTCATTTTGACTTATGATTACGTCATCTGATTGTGACGTCTGATTGTGTTATCTGATTGTGACGTCTGATTGTGTCATCCGATTGTGATGTCCGATTGTGTCATCTGAGCGTGACGTCTGATTGTGTCATCTGATTGTGACGTCTGATTGTGTCATCTGATTGTGACGTCTGATTGTGTCATCGGATTGTGACGTCTGATTGTGTCATCTGATTGTGCCGTCTGATTATGTCATCTGATTGTAACCTCTGATTTTGATATCGGATTAGTTATTATGTTATTATGAACTCTTTCAAGGTAACTATACAGGTAAGCTGGTGAATATTTTGAAACTATATGGGCGCTGTTGCTTCCTATGTCAAAGTTAGTAATTTCAAAAAATTTAACAGAATACTTATTATATGAGTAATACATACAATTCGTACACTTGACCGACGTTTCAATGCTCATGACGAAGGTAAATACGTCACAATATACTGTGACATCAGTCTACCTAATACCAAACTTTGAAAATAGTACTTTATACCCTAAGAGTTAATGTACTAAAACCAACTCTGCCCTTATGTTATTGGTGGGACGATATGGCGTAATTGATTATGACGTCATATATGTGGGTGGCATATCGGATCCCTCTATTGTGTTGACAGATGCATAGTAAAATTAGGCTTGATTGACAGATCTGAAAATTTAACTAGAATGCACTCGGTGGAGATGGTGTCTCTCGTCCTTTCATTCAAGTTTGACAATGCACTAAGTGACCTCGCTTTGTGACCTCGACATTTGCGCTTAAATTGATTCAAAAATATATTGCTTCTAACCAATCAAATTATGAATGTATGCTACCGATTCTGGCCATTCTACCTTCTTGTATTGCTAAGATATCGACGAAAACGTATATGTATTCAGGTATGCATTAAGTGACCACGTGGCCTAGATGTTTGACCATTTGCTCTCAAACTAAAACTTTTTTCTACCCTTTCATAATATGAACGTATGTGCCAAGTTTGGTGATTCTATCTCATAGAATTCCGGAAATATGCTTCGGACAGACAGACAGAAGGACGGACGGACGGACAGATGGACAAGCAAGCAGGCAGACATACAGGCAGACAGCCAGAAGGCAGACAGACATACAGGCAGACAGGCAAGTCGGCAGGCAGTCAGAAGGCAGGCAGCCAGACAGGCAGTTAAGCAGGCAGACAGGCAGGCAGGCAGGCAGGCAGGCAGGCAGGCAGGCAGGCAGGCAGGCAGGCAGGCAGGCATGCAGGCAGGCAGGCAGGCAGGCAGGCAGGCAGGCAGGCAGGCAGGCAGGCAGGCAGGCAGGCAGGCAGGCAGCGCCAACCGCAATACTCACACCGGCATGTGGCAGACGTGAGTTATAATAGATGTTTTCTGACTAGAAAACGTCATTGAAATACATACTTTCGTTCTCAGCTAATGCCCTGCAGTAGTTTGCCCGGGCACCCACATAGTAGGGCCTCTTGATGTATGTATCCCTCATATAATTCATATCCTATAGCAATACAAATCTGGGTATGTCAACCATTTCACCGAGAAATTCTCCGTAGCTCTATCTCTGGGCAAACAAACAGGAAAGTTGTTGACTATTTTGAAATTAATATTACTGGAAGCTGTTGCTGTTTTAGGCAGCAACGACTTCCAGTCATATTAATTTCAAAATATTCAACATAATATATTATAAATCGTTAAGTAATTTACTTTTTCAGGGATTTGTCGTTGAATAGGTTAATGGTATGATGCTAAATTTTAGGCATACGTAAAGAAGAAAACGACCTTTGGCATAGGCCACTTCTTAAGAAAATATCAGACAACTGATATATTTTGTGTGATGCCATAAACAGTTACTTTGACTGGGAACCTGAGGATGTGTACTGAAATAACATCTCACGGTAATGATCTGTTGCAGGAATCGTGGAAGGGTAAGATATATAATTTCATAAGAGTCACTGGGAAACGAAAACATACCTCATTAGAATTAATGATAGAAATATAACATTGCTCACCACGTTTAGGACCAGTAACTATTCATTAGCAATAGAAAAGGGAAGGCGGGGACTACTAAGAGAAGAAAGGGATTGCAACATCTGTGACAAAACGAAATCGATGACGAGTTTCATTATATTTTTATTTGCGAGCGTTGTCATGCATTACAATTAGAAATGCGACCTAAATATTATCGTAAGTGGCCTAATTATTTTTAAATACTATCTAAAGTTTACCGATTGATAAATGCAATTATTAAAGGGAAATTCCAGTGAAGATCGGGAATAAGTTAACTAAAAATATACTATAATCCGAAATAGTTGCCGCAAAAAATATAAAATACACTTTCCATTGCCAAGAAATAATAAAATGAATATGCCCAAAACGCTCGAAAACGTGACTCCTGACCGCATCCATTTTCTCGCAACGAGAGCGAGAAACCGCGAGATTATGACGTCAACGACACACCAGCAAAATATCGCCAGCGCTTTTAGATTTACCTGTTTACTTCGCGTTATGAAGGCCGAATATTAATTAACCCTTTAATGACCAAATTCTGTCAGGAAAATCAGAATATTTCCTTATTGAATGGCCATTTGCAGGCCAAGCGAAGACTATTTTTGAAAACTGACCACTGGAATGGCTGGTTCTGTTACTGAGACAGTCGTTTTAGTTGTAAATTCCCAAAATAGCCTTCTTTTGACCTGCATCCTCAACTTGACGATTGCAGAGGCCAGTGCTGGCGTGAAATGGTTAAATCACATCATGTCCGCATGTCAACCATGGGCTTGCAGTAATAGAAACGAACATGGAAAGGGTACGGCAATTCACATTTTCAGATACCGGATACCCAGAAGCATCCGCATGAAAAGGGGCTAACTGAAAGATGGCTTCATAACATCGGCACTGGATGGATATCTTCCACATTTAAATTTGGAAGACACAAGTTTAGAACATATAGTCTGTATAATTTTAAAATAATGTGTCATGCATTTCAAAACAAAAGGCGCGGTACTTAATTTTAATATAACAGAATCAAACTCGACAATTAACGTCGTATTTGCTTGCATCAATTGTAAAACGGGATTTGCAAACCAAAATGAAACGATGTCGCTGATTGTCCGGTCGGTCAATTATAGGCAACCGCTTAGCGGCTTACTTAGTAGACGATAGGAGGTGTCAGCTAGTAAATAATGACAAGTGTACGCTAGACATAATTAGTAGTTTAGTGCTTTCACACTATTGACATCCAGCGTTATTAATCTTTTACAACGTTTACTCCCAATTTTAAAATAACTATGCAGAGTGTTGAATATTCTGAATTAAATTTTCCTGGAATTATGTTGCAATAGCTTCCAAACTAATTAGTTTCACACAATAGGCCTATGCAGGGTAAATTTTAAGCTTTCTGCTTTTCTGTTCTTGAAAGAGTTAACTAATGGATCCCAAATTTTTTAATGTTGACCCATATTTAATGCCTGTTGAATATTTTGAAACTGGAATTTGACTGGAAGCAGAAGTTGCAATAGCAACAGCTTTCAGAGAAATTACATTCAACATTTATTCAACTAACATATTTTTCAAGAATTTGTTGTAGCTGGTTGATTGCAAACACGCTCCTGGCATAACCCTTCTATGTTTTTAAAAAACAGAAATTGCCCAAAAGAAAACGATTTTTGACAATTTAGCACTACAATGACTGGCGCGATCATCGGGACACTAATTGTACTTTAATTTCCTCCAAACGCTGTGGTATAGTGTCAGTTGCTTAGCCAGTACGCTAATTATCCACGAGATGCAAGATTTACCTCCCCTGGTCACGGCTATCCTCGATCGAGCTCTTGGTCTCAAATTAATGCGGACAATTAGTACTTTACGTCAGATGCATAAAGTCCCCCAGTGGAATATCCCTTTGAGCTATTCCAAAAAAGGATGAAACTCTCGCACAAACACAGCCAATAAACACAACCCTCAATGATAATACCTGAAAGCAAAGTGAAATTGTGATCGGAATAATAGTTAATATGAAAATAGCTTGCCTGAAAAGAATTCAATATTAACAGATAATCTATAGAGGCATGTAAATAACACAAATACTGTCTTGCCACTGTATAGATTGTATAATGTTTATACACCCATGTATCACGTGCATGGTCCTGGATTAAGAAATAAATACATCTTGAAAAATCTTGTTGAAATGATGATTCAACCGCTAACCGCCCCCCCCCCACCCCCATACCCCATCCCCAGCCCTATACACAGAGAAATGGCATAATGCATTTAGAAAATGTATTAATTAAGTTTAACCCTTTCATGACTAAGCCGGCCATAATCGGCCTATGCAATGGCTTAAAAGAATGCCCATTTGCAGGCTAAAAGAAGAGGATTTTTTTTACCACTGGCCTGCCTGGATCGACAACTGAACCTATCATTCCAGTGGTACATCAACACAATTGGCTTCCCTTGGTCTGCAAATTGACTTTCAATAAGCACATATTTGGATTTATTTGACCAAATTTAGTCAACATCCCATTAACCCTCATATTAGCCACAAACGGCTTCTGCAATAGCCTTGAGCAATGTAAATTTCCAGACCAAGAGAAGACTATTTTTTTTAATTCACCACTGGAATGACTGGCTCGATAACCGAGCCAGTCATTCTAGTGGCAAAATGTCAAAAACAGTCTTCTCTTCGTCTGCAAATGGACATTTTCTATGAGAAAAAATTTAATTTTCTTGAACACATTTGAGTTTTAAAATGCTAAAGGATTAATACATTCTAATTCACATACGTCCAATCCAATTCCGAGGCCAAGTAATGACATGAGACGTCTACCCAGTTCTGCGGAATCCACGTATGCTTGACTATAGGCCTGACGATACCCAGGACACAAATCATCTGGCCACCGACACTAGAATCACAGGGACAAATGTGGCGAGTTACAGTAAAGCTCAGAAATAAGGTAAAGTACTTCCAAAACAAAAACAGAAACATGTTAATTGGTAATAAATGTTCTGTTGAATATTTTAGCCTGATTGGATTGAACGGCATTGCTGCCTCATATCTTCCATTGCAATTAGGGTCAAGTTCGACTCCTAACCCTAGTTAGCTATAGCTAACTAGAGTACCTGTCGAACTTCAAATAGTTAACTAGCTTGTCAACTATAGTCAACCGAGCACCCGACCTCGGTTCAGATGGTTAGTCCGATATTTGCGTAAGTTTCAAAACGGCTGACACCGATCGCTTGCCACGAATAAATGCATATCAAAGTGTAAATATTTCACTAAATAACATAGGATTGATGAAATTATGCTTTCCCATTGTATGTCGATATTCCCAAGCCCATATTCCTTCCCACTTTATGCCATATGGGCGCTCGTTGACGTTTTAGCAGACAAAAATAACCCATTTTCGTAGCTCATTAAAACAGACGACAGAAAGGTTAATGGAGAATGGTACCCGGCTCCAAATTTTCTGCAATAGTAATTGAATAGGGAACCAGATACCAGCGAACTATAGTCGACTACGATCAAGTTCGACTGGGCATAGCAACTGCGCATGATCAGTAAACCAGCAAACTGACTATAGTTAGCGAGTCGGACTTGACCCTTGTATTATGGCATTTAGAGCACATGGTAATGGATGAGGTGGAATGGGTGCTTGCAGTATAGGAAATTTACACATTAAAATCATGCTTCTGTACTCTCCTACTAATCTTTAAACACATCAAGCAAGACAAGGTATGAAATTATTTTTACAGTTTACGCATGTCACGATTCTTGTAAAAGTGTATTACTTATCGTGATGCGATGAATCGTTGCAGCCCTAATGGACATATACAGTTTTGCCCGCCCATCTCAATCTAATCTCCACCCACACCACATCCGTGTTGGCTTCGGTCGATCTCTGAACTCCCTGACTATCAATTTCCAGAAAACTACATGTAAGTTGTTGAATATTCTGAAACTAATTTGACTGGGCGCTGTTGCTGCCTATGGCAGCAACAGCGCCCAGTCAAACTAGTTTAAAAATATTGGACAATACATTTTATTTGGTTTTCTGAACAGTATTTTTAGCTGTTTTGCGCAACTATTACACATAACATACTGTATAAAACACGTGATCATAGCAGCTGCAAGTTAGAAATAACATAATTTATGATACAATGATATATATTATCTAATGAAAAGGGCCGCATTTCTACCACGTGCCCGTCCAGGAAAAAGTGGTATTGGACTCTAAAATGTGTTATTGGATTCTGTTATTGGACAGATCGCATCTGGCCGAGTGGCGGAACAGAGAGTAGATTGGCTTACAAGAATGTGGTGGTATGGTGGGCCACTGACACCACGGGTATAGAATGTACCCTCAGCCTAAGCCACGAGAGAAGCTGGAGGCCACTGCCGCAATGAAGGGAGAGACGATAGATACAGCAAGATATTTGGAGTGAGAGGAAAATGGGTAGGCATTGAACGTGGACTAGGAGAGCAGGGGGTGAGATCCTGTCATGTGATGACTTATAGAGAACCAAATCCGTGTGACTTAATGAATCCAGTTTGTCTACCAATCATATGACGTCATACTGAATTGCGTCATGAATGGCGCGATATAGTCCATCACAAACGCTTAATAGGCAGACAAGTTGCATGATGTATTTACATTTTAATAAACATTCTATTGAATATTTTGAAACTTATTTGATTGGGCACCGTTGCTGCCATACAGCTTAACTCTATAGTTTTCTGGAAATTGAGAGTCAGGGATCTATTGATCCTAACACTGGCAACGCGTGGGTGGAGCTTAGCTAGACATGGGCGGGGCATAGCTAAAACGGGATTCCTCCATTCAGTGTCTGCTAACTAGTTGATGAGTGCTTACGATGTTCTTCTTTCCCCTAGAGATAACCTAGAGATTTCCTTAACCAAAGTCGCTTTAAAAAATTCGCATGGGGCATTTACGAGACAGGTTGCGAGGTGAGGAAATTATAGATATGTATGACAAAAATTAGAATTTATTTATGAGGCTCAACATTTTTGGTTGAACATTTTGAAATTACTTTGTCTGGAAGCTGCTGCAGCCACGCCGTCCAATCACATTATTTTAAAAATAGTCAACAGATTTCATGTGTGGCTGCATTGTAAATGTTAATCGTGCATAAAGCTAGCATTTACATCCAGAAATGCAGACTCTGGCCGTCACAGTCGCTATAGAGAATGAGAATGATTGGAAAGCTTGTAGTTGTAGGGTGAAGGAGTACCGTGGCAGTGAACAGATTGACAGAGGCATCGAGGTGAATCTGGTTGAGGAGGATTGTCAATGGATGGAAAACAGAATAGTAAAGCGACCTGTAACCAATGGTTCTCGGCCAAATATTACTCATCGATCAGTGTCATCATCATCATTATTAGTTGGGCCAATATATGAAAGATCCTCACCTTACCCACAAAAATTGCTCCAAAAGGTTTTTAACATTTTCTAGTAGGGTTTGGCATACTAAAGAACATACTAAAGGTCTACCAAAGTCTGACCACTGGAAAGTCATAATTTTCAAGATGACATCCACCATAGCCCGCAAAAAACAATGCAATGTCAATAAGTCTTTAGCTATTCATACTAGACTGGCGATTTTGGTGTCTACCTCAGGTTGATGAAGCTTAGCAACACATTGAGATCAGGTAGAATGCAATAGGGTTATTAGGTTTTTGAGAAATCCAACGTCGCGTCCACGTTCTGGATCAGATCAAATTCCGAATATGTGAATATATCTCCGAAAACACTGGTCCGATTTGGCTCAAATTTGTTGGGCACGTTCCAACAAAAGCGCAAACATCAAGAAAATCCATACAATTCTGGAAAATCTGAAAAATCTGAAAATGTTTTACAATGTGAAAAAATCAGGAAGGCGAGGGTCTGCAATCTCTGATTGCTATTATTATTATTATTATTATTATTATTATTATTATTATTATTATTATTATTATTTTTCGTACATACATTTGTTTCTGATGGATAACCAATTGTAGTGAAAGCTTTATTATATTCAACAACAACATCTTTGAACCTGCAAAGAAATTCCAGCACATGTTTCGACCAATGTATCTATTTGTTCAGCAAGTTAAATGGGAAGCTACACATTAGACGCAATTGACAGGTAAAGTCGGGGTAAAGATCAAACTAACACATGTTTCGTGGGTCAGTTCATGTCTTGAAGTAGAAAATATACATTATGGCAATCTCTAGAGTAAATTTCAGCTATGGATTTACATTTAGTAAATATACGAAAATGGCATTACCAACGTTTATAAGTCGGGACAGTTATATGATTGAAGATGATTAAATATGACTCACTTTTCAACTTTCGGCGCCAACCATCCGTGAATGTTGGCTTTATCAAAAGCATAATTCTGTTTCTCTTCATCAGAGCACATACAAAACTTTTTATTAGCAGCATGCAAGGAATTGATCTGTAAAATAATTGTTTGCCTTACTACAATGGACTACTCTAAAACTGCTAAGGATGCGTACAATAACATAAACTATTGAACAAATCAGAACACATACGGCCTTAACTACATATATAGATTTCAATTCACCTGTCCAGTTTATCCATCCACGTCATAATAAACTAAGTGACGTGTACGCTGGCGCCATAATCACGGCGCCGTGAAGGCTTCCAAATCGTCCGTCTTTAACGCTTAATAGTTCGACACGTTGTACGAATTGTATGTCTTTGCTATTTAATAAACATGCTGCTGAATATTTTGACATTAATTATCTGGGCGCCGTTGCTCAGCAACAGCGCTGTTGCTGAAATAAGCAGCAACAGCTTCAGTCGAATTAGTTTCAGAATATTCAACAGCATACATGCACAGTTTTCTGGAAATTGATATTCAGGGAGTTCAGAGATCCATATATCCCAACACGAGTGTGGTGTGGGTGGAGCTTAGACAGTGATGGGCGGGGCATAGCTAAGACTGGAAAGGTCCATCAGTAACGGTGTCAAGCTGTAATCAGCGCTCGTGGTGGCCATGACCGGTACTAAGCATCCGGGTAACCATGTATGTGACATCTGGCAGATCCATCCGTACACGCCTGTAATTCCTCCGCAGTATGATGCGCGGTCACATCTGTCACTGAGCGTGTTACAGATGTTACCCCGCATCATACTGCGGAGGAATTACAGGCGTGTACGGATTGATCTGCTAGATATCACATACAGGGTTACCTGGCTGCTTAGTACCGGGCATGGCCACCACGAGCGCTGCTTACAGCTTGACACCGTTGAATAATGTCAATCAAAGATCGGAACCGAGCTTGTGGTATGTTGGTCGACTCCTCTCCGATGATCTGCCAAACCTCATGGACGGTGTAGGTTTGGACTGGTGGAGCTGAAATACCTGTCTGGAGAAGGTCCCACGCATTGAATGTAATTCAAGTTTGGAGACCGAGCTGGTCATTCCGTTCGCTCCATATCCTTGTTTACTAGATAGAGCATAATCACAAGTTTGCCCTGCGTGGTCTCGCATTATCATACATTAGAATAAACACATGCCTTATTGCGCCATGATAAGGCCGAAAAGGGATGGAGATGTCCATCTATATAACTCACACAAGTCAGAGAGCCATGCCGGGTGCAGTAGAGGTATGGATGGGCACGAGCGCCCTCCACCCCACCCCCTCCACCACCCTCAACCAACATTGATTGAACGTCCACATATAACGATCATGTTCAGTCACGTTGGAATCAACAAATCTTTCATGTTGCTATGTTCACTCACAAACATCCCCATTGTGAAAGTTCAAGCAGAATCGCGACATCTTTGTGAACTAGATAACCTCTCACTGAGCAGGAGTCCAATAGACCTTTCCAGTTTTTACCAATCCCCGACAACCGCTAGCTAAGCTCCACCCACACTTCGCTCGGGTTGGGATCTATCGATCCCTGAACCTACTGATTATCAATTTCCAGTAAACTATACGGATAAGCTGTTAAACATTTTGAAACTAATTTGACTGGGTGCTGTTGCTGCCTATGACGGCAACAGCGACCAAGTCAAATAGTCTCAAAATAGTCAACATATTTTTTTAATTAAATAGCAAAGACACACAATTCACTAAACAAGGTATAATCCGTCTTCAATCATGAGTTCGTGACGTACATATCTACGGCATTCATGACGTCATTGATTATGATTTCATTCTACACCTCATGTAGTTAATTATGACGTCATATGCTGGATGGATGGATGGATAGATAGAGTGGAAAGGTCTATTACGATGTGCATTACACCATTCCAGTCTTGCTAGATGGCGCCTGTCACCCAAGACTACTCCAACAGCGGGTCTTCGAGCCCTCAAATCACTAACTTGCTGTCTGTTTCTAAAAGTCTGAGTGGATATTGCCAACGCCGTCACGGCGCAAAGGTGTTGCAGTTCTATAATACACGTGGTTCGGGTTCGTTAGGCAGTGATACCGACGAACCAGTCATGTGGGTGTGTGATAAATCTCGCACCACCACACTTTCCCGCTCCCCTGATACCGGTCCTATGCCCTGGAGATGACACTCTGTCTGACTCCACAGCTACTCTTTGCTGCGTCCAGGCGCTTTGCAGCAGAGTAATGCGAGGAGAACGTTCCTGGTCACATAGAGACGTATACTAGGGCATTATTGCTAAAAAAAAAAAAAAAAGAATCAGCAAATTCCTTCAAATGCGAAAAGGAATGGACCCATCCACGGTTAGCTATACAGGCCCATTTTAGCTAAGCTCCACTCACACTTCACTAGTTTTGGGATCGATTAATCCAGAAAAGCCCTGACTATCAATTTCCTGAAAATTATACAGGTAAGCTGTTGATTATTTGGAACTAATTTTACTGTCAAATTAGTTTCAAAATATTCGATAGAATATTTATTCATCCGCAAAGCTATACAATTCGTACAACGTGTCGGACTATTACGCGTTTAAGACGGACTAAATCTTATCATTCATGCTGTAGTTGATTACGACGTCGCCCTACGCGTCACGTAGTTGATTATGACGTCACATGACGGATGGATAAACTGGAAAGGTCCATTATATTGTCTTCTTTGCGAAAACACGTGCTTCATTGTAAGTCAGCAGATTGCACTCTTCAGGTTCAATATATATCATCGTGTATATAATTCTTAATTAATGGGTCTAATTTGGTATTTTTCATTGACTGAAATGCGAAAGGGGTCTGTTTAACCCGCCCAGCTCATATGCCATCCAAACCAATTAAGCGTTTCATGACGAAGCCAGCCAAAACTGGCCTATGCATTTGTTTCCAGAGAAGAATTTTTTTTTTAAATTTAACAATGGAATGAACGGCTCGATAACCTAGCCAGTCATTCCAGTGGTTAATTTTCAAAGGTAGTCCTCTCTTGGCCTGCAAATTGACATTTACTAAGAACATATTTTGAATGTCTCGAACAAATTAAGTCATTGCAGGTTAAATAACTTTGTCACATACCAGGAGATTAGAAACGCCATGACCAGTGATAATTACAGCACCGTGCGTCTCCATAGCCAGGGTTATTTCCCCTGCCATGAGTTTTGCTTTATCATCTTTCAGGAACGTCGTTGCAGCGTCGTCACTT